>CM042262.1:21895762-22268262 GCA_023566225.1 Romanogobio albipinnatus | reverse complement strand
TTCACCGACAAACTGCTTCTTTCCAAATTCATTGTAATTTTTCTTTGCAGGTTGGCTTTGCTCAGTTGGCAAGTTGAAGATGACTCTCTTTTTAATCTTCCCTGTCACTTTAACACTTCTATGACAATCATTCTCAGTTGAACGTTGTTGTGGTGTCTCCTGATCAGGGGAGATGAAGATAATGGGCTGAATTTGGTGCGTATCTTCGGGTTTGTCAGGCTGTTTTTTTATTTTAGATTGCTGGAAGTCTTCCTTGCGTTTGGTTTTCTTCCTTGCCTTTTTTCTTTTCTTAGTCTCTTGCTTTTGTGTAAAATCTGTCTCACAGCAGCCATCATGCAACAAGAAGTTGGGTACACACTTGGTTTTGCTCTTATCCTTTTTTTCTTTCTTCACTTTCTTGTTTTTATGCTTCTTGGATGCTTTAAAAGCATTTTCAGCAATGGGAAAATTCTTTGTCGGGAATGAAGCCATTTCCTCTACAAAATCAGAGAGTACATGGATTATTTTACTAAAATCAGCAAGATTAGATTAGGTTCAACTTTATTGTCATTACACAAGTACAAGTACAAGTATAAGGCAACGAAATGCAGTTTAGGTCTAACCAGAAGTCCAATAGCAGCAAGTGCAGGATATACAGTGGTTGCGTAAGTGCAGGACATGCATATGTACTGAATATATATATAAATATGTATAAATAGAGAGATGGTTATTACTATAAACAGAACTGAATTTACAGGTGAATATGTACAGTGAATAAATATACAGATGGCTATTACTATAAACAGAATTTAAAGGTGAATATGTACTATGAATATAATATACAGATAGCTATATCTTTAAACAGAATTTTACAGTTAGAGGTATACAATAATATGTTAGGCAAGATGAGGAATAGCAGTGGATTAAGGTAGTGCAATAAATTATGGACAGAGCTATCCGCGACAGTGCAGTGGAAAGTGGTTGCATATTGCAATTAGAAGTACGGTGCAAAATGCAAATGTAAATATTAGGTACTATAAATACAGTCGGCAGTGCAAATGAGCATAATCCAGTTAAGATATGGTGGTGCAAAATGCATAAGTGATTCAGTGCAATGCATCAGAATCAGAATGAGATTTATTTGGCAAATGTGTGCAAACACACAAGGAAGTAGAAAATAGAAAAATTCAAGATATCTAGAGAGTAAGCAGAATTGCCATGTACAGATGTGAACGTATATAAATATGTATTTACATAATACATACACTATATTGCCAAAAGTTTTGGGACGCCTGCCTTTATATGCGCATGAACTTTAATGACATCCCATTCTTAATCTGTAGGGGTTCATATGGAATTGGCCCACCATTTTCAGCTATAACCACTTCAACTCTTCTGGGAAGGCTTTAGGAGTGGAAGGTTTAGGAGTGTGTTTATGGTGATTTTTGACCATTCCTCTAGAAGTGCATTTGTGAGGTCAGGCACTGATGTTGGACGAGGAGGCCTGGTTCACAGTCTCCACTCTAATTCATCCCAAAGGTGTTCCTATCGGGTTAATCCCCAAACTGTTCCCACAAGGTTGGGAGCATGAAACTGTCCAGTGCCTACGCACTGCTTGCGCGTACAGTGTGAAACTGGCGTAAGGCTTGGATGCAGCTGCTCAGCCATGGAAACACATCCCATGAAGCTCTCTACACCAGGGATGGACAAACTCTGTCCTGGAGGGCCACTGCCCTGCAGAGTTTAGCTCCAACCCTGATAAAATCCTGAAGACATTGATCAGTTGGTTCAGGTATGTTTGATTAGGGTTGGAACTAAACTCTGCAGGGCAGTGGCCCTCCAGGACAGAGATTGCCCATCCCTGCTCTCCACACACTGTTCTTGAGCTAATCTGAAGGCCACACAAAGTTTGGAGGTCTGTAGCTATTGACTCTGCAGAAAGTTGGCAACTTCTGTGCACTGTGCACCTCAGCATGCACTGACCCCGCTCTGTGATTTTACATGGCCTACCACTTCGTGGCTGAGTTGCTGTTGTTTCCAATTGCTTGCAATTTGTCATAACACCACTAACAGTTGACTGTAGAATATTTAGTAGTGAGAAAATGTCACGAACGGACTTATTGCACAGGTGGCAACTTATCACGGTACCACACTTGAATTCACTGAGCTCCTGAGAGCGACCAATTCTTTCACAAATGTTTGTAGAAGCAAGTCTGCATGCCTAGGTGCTTGATTTTATACACCTGTGCCAATGGAAGTGATTGGAAAACCTGAATTCAATGATTTGGAGGGGTGTCCCCAGTACTTTTGGCAATATAAGCGGACTCATTTCGAAGGCGTCTCGTGTCTCATTTCGGAGGTCACATTTGAAGGCTGCATACGTCATTGAGGCGGTCTCATTTAACCCATAATCACCCCTCAAGTAGGGTTTACGTTTGTGATACTTGGGGTCAGATAGACCCCAAACATTTACAGAGTGATTGCATAAGGAAATATAATTTTTTTTACATGGAAAACTATATATCATTTTCTTTATTTACTTCTCAACTTTACATTTATGCTTTGTTTTTGTGGATATTTGGTAGTTCTTTTTACCTATTTACTGCACAATTACTTAACTAGGCCATAAATTGGCTCATTAAAAATTATTTTTTTTTATGACAAAATCACTTAGGACAACTCCGGTGAAAAATGAACCTAGGGGTAATTAACACATGGTTACCGAGTAGATCGTTCTCTGGGATGCGTTTTCATGAAAATCAAATGTAAAGAGTTTTATCTCTAAAAACAGATTAGCTTATAACGCTAGTATATGGGGCACAGAATAAGTAAAATTAAATCGCTAGTTAATACCACTAACAAGGCTCAAAATAGCCTCACACTAACACGGTAGCACAATGAAGGTCCCTACATGCAAACCGAAGCATTGAGAACTTTGTAAGTGTACAAACAGTTTAATAAGAAGATACTTTAGAAAGACAGTACATTACGCGTATACAGACAGGTTACATCTTGGAAAACAGTCTCGACGAGTCGAGCCACGAACGCTGTGCTAAGCTGAACTTAATTCCTATCGATCAGCTCACTTAGCACAGCAATCATGGCTCGACTCGTCGAGACTGTTTTCCAAGATGGCTCCTGTCTGTATATGTGTTAGTGTGAGGCTATTTTGAGCCTTGTTAGTGGTATTAACTAGCAATTTAATTTTACTTATTCTGTGCCCAATATACTAGCGTTATAAGCTAATCTGTTTTTAGAGATAAAACTCTTTACATTCGATTTTCATGAAAACGCATCCCAGAGAACGATCTACTCGGTAACCATGTGTTAATTACCCCTAGGTTCATTTTTCACCGGAGTTGTCCTTTAAGTGATGATCTTAATTAAATCTAAATTGTTTTTGGACATTGCTCTATGTGTTAGGGATAGAATACTGCCATCTGCAGGTTTGTGGAAAGACCTTAGGAATTATAGTTAAAGAAAGAAAGAAATGGCAATGACCACATATATCCAGCAGAGGTCCATAGGGACTTAATTTTCACTTCATTGATTGTGTGTGTGAGAGAGAGATAGAAAGTTCATTCCACTTTGTGTTTATGCTCTAGGACCAGACCTTGATTTAAATGTAGAAATTTTCAGATTTATAGACCCCGAGGACCTTTACACACCTTTAGAACAACCAAATCAAGTCCAGATTTTTTGTGCATGTTTAGATAGATTATTTAGGAAAAGTCAAAGAGTCTCATACCCCTGAGATGAAGGGAACACTTTAAAAATGAAGGAAAAGTCCAGTAAGGTCCGCTGGACCCCAAGGGGTGATTAAGTGTTAAAAAAGTAACAATTAGATTGCAATGTAACATTAAAAAAATGTCAGTTTTAATTTTGTTACTTTTCTTAAATAAGACATCCTTGATGACGTTGCAGCCTCCAAATGTAACCTGTATATACCTGGTGCAGTAACACTTTACAATCAGGTTTCATTTTTTTTTACATTAGTTAACATGAACTAACAATGAAAAATACTTCTAAAGCATTTATTAATCATAGTTAATGTTAATTTAAACATTTACTCAGTAGTGTACAGTATTTGAGTAAATGTAATTAGTTACTGTATTTAGATATAAAGTATCTTTTTTTGTTTTACTGGGTATCAAATCCTATATTAGCAACTTTTACTCTTTACTTGACTACATTTTTGAATAAATTTACATTTAGTCATTTAGCAGACGCTTTTATCCAAAGTGACTTACAAATGAGAGCAATAGAAGCAACTAGAACAGTCAAAGGCTACAGTATGCAAGTGCTGTAACAAGTCTCAGTTAATCTAACACAGAACACACAGGACTTTTTTATATATATATATATATATATATATATATATATATATATATATGTATATATATATATATATATATGTATATGTATATATATATATATATGTATATAAATGAATAAATATATGTACTCTTTACTCCAAAACATTTGTGATGAGTAATGCAATGCCACCTAACTTTTTCTGCAGCAGTTTATTTCTGCTACAAAATAAATAAATACATTCTGTGCTTACCCAAACTTGTCAAGAAGGCTACTTTACACCAATATAAGTGCATTAACAGGTATGTGAATAGCAGGTGTTTCATATATGAGATGAGGACATGACTGCAGCTGGTGATGAGGCCGAAATCTGCACTTGAGCTAAATTGAGACTTGAGTTTCTGTAGACATTTTTTTCCAAACATGTATGAATTTATTTCCTCAGGTGTTAAGGACTAGTGAATATTTGAGACTACATTCAGTACGAATAAAAGACTTAAAGGCACGATATGAAATTTTTGCCGCTGAGGTCGCTTATTCAAAACAAAGCCATAACTTGATGACGTCTTGATTTTGCGGAATCATGTGAGTTGTTTACCTTTACAGCTGGTGGAAAAGAATCAGACAGGACTCGGGCAGAAATCATATTCATGGATGAGCTAATGTATTAAAGATTTATTAATGTTACTGTAGCATGAAGCAGGGGGGGCTGAAAGCCGTTGGAGCGATTGCTAATGAGAGAGAAGCGCGACACACGACTCGATTGAGCTTTTATTATGCCGCAGATGACCTCTTCCGTTAAGCGTATGTGGGGTAACGCTGGCCTGGTCCTACCAGACTCTCGTACATTTAATTTGTAATATACAGAGAGTCTGGCCACTCTCCATTGACAAGCGTTTACTTCCTTGAGGGCGGGTACTCTGTTGAAGTTTAAAACTATTGGATCTGCCCAGTGCCACTCTGGATCTGCCATAACCAATCGCTAACGTTTTGTAGTGGCGTATGTCATGCGCCGTTCACCTTTTTTTCTCACATGGAAATCCGTAAAAATAACTGCAGATTGTGCACGCCCACTCAGTGATAAAACCTCATGCATTTGGATTGTGATTTATTCACGGTGGAGGGGAGAGTTTTGTGTTCGGGTTTGTGTTGTGTTTGTGTCACGTGGTCCATAACATACTGTAAATAAAATATAATATGCTTGGTATGATAAGAATAAATGCTGCTGTAAATAACGGCCCAATTCAAATGTTTTCTTCCTTTTGTTTTTTGAGCGTGATGAAATATATTGCTCTTGAAAATACTTGCCAGCATTTAAAGAAATACAAGTCTAGAAATGCATCCAAATGACAGCGAAGTGCGGCCGTACGGTGCTCTGCAGTGGTCAAAAAGGATAAAAACAGTAGCCTAGAAATCTAGACGCACCCTAGCGGCATAATTTATTTTGCCGCGAGTGTAGTCTAGCAAATCTCAGTAGACCTGAAAGCTGGAAAAACCAAACTCAGGCCAATCACAGCGTGTGTAGAGTCGGTGGGCGGGCTTAACATAATGAGGGCACGTCACGGCAGAGTTGCGGAGGTTCTGCGTGCTACTCGTAAACAAAGAAGCAGGCGAACAGCGGTCTTTTGAATCGGCTTTGGCCGCGACTCTGGAAGACTTGGAGTTAAGCTTTTCTTTGAGAAAAGAACAAAGAATGGCACTGAAGTCATGCTTAAGAAAAGAAGATATGTTCGAAGTTTTGCCGACCAGATACGGCGAAAGTCTACCAACTAACGTTAGCTTGGCTTCACCTTCTTCTTTGCTCTGGTTGGTTGTGGCACTCATGGCACTATCCAATTGCAGGCAGAGGGAATTTGAAAGACAACCGTTTATCCCGCCCCTCGGACTGAGCCCTGTCAATGGTAAGTTTCCAGACCCAACATCTTGATGTGGGTCTGGCTAGTCAGGCTATATAAACAGTGCATTTTTAAGTGATATATTCTTGAAAACTCAGAGATGTGGATTCGGACAGCAATTAAATGACCACACGACCTTGGTGTTTGTCTAAAACAGTAGGTAATTCAGCCATGGAATTTTATGCTGGTGGTGGGAGACGGACGGGAATAAAATCACTGACTAGCCAGTCCTTCCAGAAAAATGCGGCTTTTTTTGTGATTGTTGCGGGCAAAAATCCTTGATTATGCGGCATGTTTTCTTAAAAAATGCGATGAAAAATGCGGGATATTTATGCAATTTTATGCGATGAAATTGCGGGAACTTGCAAAGACTGCGGTTTGATGAAAAAGAGAAAAAAAGCACTACATCACAGAAAGTGCTGGTAATATTTAAGTTCTCATCTTGTTTTATTGAAGACCTTAATAAACACATGGCTCAAATTTACAAAACATTGAGTCAAACAAGTTCTGTAGCTTTACAAAAGGAATATGCTACAACTTGAAAAATGAATAAATAACTTCCTGTTTTACAGAGGTGGCTTTACAAAACAGACATTTGAGTGCTTCCAATGCACAAAGTGCAATCTCTTAAAGGGTTAGTTCATCCAAAAATGTAAATTCTGTCATTAATGACGTCCCCTTATGTCGTTGGACACCCGTAAGACCTCCGTTCGTCTCTAAATAACGACTTATATAGTGATGACCGATTTCAAAACACAGCATCATGATGCTATGAATCAGCGAGTCGATTCATGATTCGGATCGCGTGTCAAACTGCTGAAATACGTGACTTTGGCGATCCGAACCGCTGAATCGACTCATTGATTCATAACGCTTCAAAGCTTCATGATGCTGTGTTTTGAAATCGGTCAACACACCGGGAAACTACTTTGCGCGGTCTTTTGCTGTTATTTTCGTTGGCAAATGGGAGTTTGCGCTTCATCATGGTTTCACTGATATCTATGGTTTCACCACGGGGGTTTGCAGCTTTTTGATGATGTTCACGTCGGGTAATTACGTAACTTCAAAACGTTCCCATGGCAATAGGTTGAAATGGCAGCTCTTGTGTGAAGTAAACGAACATTTTTCAACTTTCTACTAATATATATATGACTTTTTTTGCAACGAAAATGCGGGGATTATGAAATCATGCTAGCCCTGCATATTTTGCACGCGGAAATAGACAATTTATGCGGCGTATTTGAAAAAATGCGGCCCCCGCATGAATATGCGGACTTTGGCTGATTATGCATTAAATCACGCGATCGCATAATCGCGTTTTTCCGGAGGGACTGACAAGCCCCTGTAAATGATGACAATGCCTTACGTCCGCACGCAAAACAATTAACTTACCGGGGCTTCAGCCAACTCCTTCACCACTAACGGAGCGAGCTGGAAAATCAAACTTTTCCTGGGACACAACATCATGGCCTCCAAAATAACTCAGCAAAGATTCTTCTTGCTCCGGCTTTAACTTCTGGATATTCGGCAGCGGTGCCACAACAGATGCGAGCGAAGCCATTCATTCCGTTGTGACAACCCAATGAATGGCTTCGCTCGTATCTTTCTCCGCCGCCATTACTGAACTAAAACTGAAACTAGCGCACGACATCAATGTCATCGTTCTCAGCCACTCCCTCTGTTAGCTGATTGGACCGGTAAAAATTTGTTCGGAGAAAACCTAAGACTATACAGCAGTCCCAGACAGAGTACTGAAGGAAAAGGAAAATTGAGCGGAAGTCCGTAGGAGGGCGGAGCCAGGCTAGGGTAACACAGCACTGTTTTATCATATTAGATTTATTTGAGTGTGTTGAAAGTTATGTTAATGCTACTCTGTGTTCGCTAGGCGGCTGCTATGAGACACTTGTTGCACACTGCAGTAAGCTAGATTGATATTAGGCATGGTAAAACATGGTACTCGAAGAAAACTCAATTTAAACAATAAGACTAACTGTGGTGAGCTATATCAATTATTTGTTTTCTGTTGATGAATGTATCCAAACAGTCCAAACCTGTCTAATAAAATACATAATATATTAAAGTGTCTTTGGTGTTTCCATGGTTTCTGCAAAATTAAATCCGTGTCCTGATTAAAATTGCTTATTTGTCTGGATTTAAACATTCTTGGAAATATTTGGGATAATATAAGTACACAAAAGTCAATACAATTATTCTAGTTGTTTTTGGATATTTTATTTTAAAACATATTGTGCCTTTAAGTACTGTTAAAATCAGATGCATGAACCCCCGGTTTCACAGACAAGGCTATAAGCCTAATCCCAGACTAAAATGCATGTTTGAGCTGTTTTAACTGAAATCAGCTTGCACTGGCATATCTTAAAATATGTCAGTGCCATTGTGTTGTCTTAAGATGCAGACCAGTAATGTGTTTTTTTTCTAAGGCATGTTCATAAAAGCTACTTAAATGTCCTAATTGAACTAAGGCCTAATCCTGGCCTGCCTTTTACTCAAATCGTATTGAAATTATTGCTGTAAAGGTATTTGTATTTTTACTCAAGTGTGGTTTTCAAGTAGTCTTTACACCTCTGAATTTACTAATACACTATTAAAATCAAAAGATGTACCTGCTAATATTAGTTAATGGACATCTGCTAATGAACAATGAACGGTTCAACTAAAGTTAACAAAGATCAATAAACACTATAACAATGTATTTCACATTGTTAGTTCATGTTAGTTACAATAACTACCGTTAGTGGATTTGACCTTATTTTAAAGTTTTATCGTAAACCTTTATGTAACCTGATGAATGCTTTAAGTTTTAGTATAAATGTTAGTGAATACTCACATGCCTCATTAAAGTGAAGTGCCCTATTTGTCCAGTTTTCCCCCAATAACATCTGTTGATGTGATAATATTAATTTAATTCAAGGAATCAAATCTTATCAAATATGTGCCAATTCGTGTATACCTCTTACCTGACAGGCTTCTGAGGATTTAGCTGGCCACCCTTTCACTCAGAGAGATGGACCTTAAAAGTACAATGACATTATTGGGTTTACATTTGTAAAACAGGAGAAACTGTAGCTAAAGCTGACTGCTACAATGTAACGCGACGATCATTTTCCACAGATTCTCGGCAACATTGTTACAGCAACTTGTTCAAATGCTCCTCCTTAGCGACTAAATATTTAACAATGCAGTAAATTTAAAATGTATTTAATGTACTGGGCCTAAATCAACAGGAAAACTGTCATGTACTTACCTGTTTTGCCAATTAACGAAACATGCTCTCATATTTTTCCGCCAATTTTTGCTTCAGTGCAGTGCGCCACTGCGCATGCTCAATTTAGACAGCATCTATCAACAACAGCATGATGCTATTGAAAATGTAATATTATATAAATTCTAAAAACTTAATTGTTGTTGAACAAAGTTATCTTTTAAAAAACGACGTATAAAGAAAAACTGAAGCTCACCAGACAGCGGTGTGTAGCCTACTTAAAAGTGCCATTTCATAAATCACACCGTTGCTGCGAGACGAAAAGCTACGTTGCCTAACCTTTATATCTTCAGTCCATTCATGAATAAGCTTCACTTCTCTGTGCGTCACTCGGCTTGTCAGGCAACTATTTTCACTGCTGGAGAAATCCCTTTCTTACATAAAGGCCGCTTTTTGTAGCTTTTCTTGTAAGAAATGGCTTCCGTGGTCTATGGCGTCATCAAATAACAGCTAAAATGATTTTTACTGCCATTCTTTTCACGGCCCAATGGCAATATCGCATGTTAAAAGTGTTACTAATGTCTTTGGGTATAGGTTGACACTTAAGTCGGCGTCACTTTTTTTTTAAAGGTCACAAAGTTAAAGGTTTATTCGCATAAAAAATCCAGAAAGAAATCCCCCAAAATGCAATAAATATGTCATTTTAATACATTTATAATTTTATAATAAAATAAAACGCATTTACATTTTTTTATTTATTTATTGTAATTTTATATGATTTATTTATTATTTGTTCTGTGTATTTGCAT
The DNA here is from genome assembly GCA_023566225.1 of Romanogobio albipinnatus. Lineage (NCBI taxonomy): Eukaryota > Metazoa > Chordata > Actinopteri > Cypriniformes > Gobionidae > Romanogobio > Romanogobio albipinnatus. Next base: position 22,258,042 of record CM042262.1, on the reverse strand, counting down.
ACTGTACTTTCTAAGAGTAGTAGCACAGCATGCAAGTTTAATTTTCATTGGTTGGTATAATACATTGTACTTACATTCTGTTTATACTGTTTCATAGCAGTAAATACAGAAATACACAGCCCTGTCTATTCTATTCTATTTGTTCTATTCTTTTCTGTTCTGCTCTGCTCTTGTTTAAAATCTTGATCAGTTGATTTTTTTAAAGTGCTACATCAGAAAACTGTAACTGTGAAATCACTATAAAAACATGTTACACAAATACATTTTATAAAATAATATAATATCTTAAAGTATTTTTAGAACCAGCATTTCATGCAAATACCCTCTTTTATGACTTGAATGTGTCACCTGTTGTCAGATGCCAGCTATTAACATATATTACCATCCATTTTAGTCGTCAGATGTTGTATTCAAGTCAGCCCATGTAATAAACATTTTACTACTTATTAAACCTTGAGAAAAACAAAAAATAGCCAAATGGTGGCACTTAATATAGATTCAACCTATATGACTTTTACACCTGCGGCACGATTGCATTGGGTGTCCTAAGGTGACGTGATATTCTCCTGAATAATCATCTGTATTGGTAACATGACCTGCATTGATAAAGCATGAGGTAATGAGAACTACAGTTCTCAGGTTGAAAGGTCCCCCCTCCTGCCTCCAAAGGGTCTAAATACTGCTTAGGATTGTTAGAACTGTGCTAGGGATCCCATGCAAAGGTCAAAGGTCTATTTGTTTGGCGGGTGTCATCTAAACAGGCCATGCCCACTTCAGCCCATAACAGTCCCGCAAACGACTAGGACCAGGTCAACCATGTCCAACGTGCGGGCCTTGTCAGCCATAAATCTTGCAAATATGGTATGTAAACAACTTTAATTGCTTGCCACCTGTGAAGTTTGTTTTACAGAATGCCAGAGGATGAAACAGTACGCTCATCGACAGGTGCAATGCATGAGATGCAGTGGGCATCTCCAGAATAAGCGGTATTGGATACAGCTTACAAGCACTTTACTGGTTATTGCATTAAAACCCATGATATTGGGTGATGATCTCCCCTGTACCCTCTAATTTACAGACTCAGGGGATGTTTATTGCCTCGTATGTCATCAGACTGCCTGCTCCCTGTCGTCATACCCCATTTTTTCTCGAGTCATGAAGCTGTAGGCATATAGATTGGAGAGAAACCCTAACCACACCACGAGGTAAGATCTCCGGGTCAGACCTGCTTAGGTGCTCAAAAGTACTCTCTGTGTCATGACATAGCCATTCCCGGGCTACATTTAGAAAACTTCGCTCATAGTTACCTAATCTGTCATCGGTGGCCATAAATTGGACAGAGCCCTCCACCTCTCCAAGTGCCTCTTTGGACACCTGTGACTGGAGCAGGTCCTTTGGCTGGATTACCACCTGATGGAGAAAACATGGAGTGGCTGCAATGTCATAGTGGGAATCTATAAATGTATAAAAAAAAATTATAGTCTAAGAGAAAATTAATAAAATAGAAATTCTAAAATTCTATTCTAAAATCACACACATATATATATATATATATATATATATATATATATATATATACACACACACACACACACACACACACACACACATACACAAATGATAATCAAATACAAATTATTAATTTAGAAAACAAACACACACACACACATACACAATATATATTTCAGAAATGATGTTTTACAATAAACAGTCTTTTCTAAAAGTTTATTTTGTGAAATTGACATACACACGCAATTTTATAATAGACTATATTGTTGCGAAGCAAAATTTCTATTTTATTGATTCAAATGTAATTTTTTTTTTAAATATGTGTTTTTTTTTTCAATAACACAAATTTCTGAAATAATAATTTATACACTCTAAAAAATGTTGGGTTAAAAATAACCCAAGTTGGGTTGAAAATGGATTAACCCAGCAATGGGTTGTTTTAAGCAAACATTTAACCTAACCCAATTGCTAGGTTAAAACAACCCAACCGCTGGGTTAAAACAACACAATTGCTGGGTTAGTCCATTTTCAACCCAACTTGGGTTATTTTTAACCCAGCATTTTTTTATAGTGTAGCCTATATTATCCTATTATCCTTCAAAACTTTGTGAGCTGTTTTACATAATGTATATCTAACACACTGTAATACAACTAACATATTACATTTCCTGAAATTGATATTAGATTACACTCTAAAAAATGCTGGGTTAAAAACAACCCAAGTTGGGTTGACAATGAACAAACCCAGCAATTGGGTTGTTTTAACCCAGCGGTTAAAATGTTTGCTTAAAACAACCCAATTGCTGGGTTAAAACAACCCAACTGCTGGGTTGGTCCATTTTCAACCCAGCATTTTTTTGTGTAATAATATAATATAATATAATAAATTAATATAATATAATATAATATAATATAGTTTTGCTACCTGATTTATTATGAACAAGCTTTCTTTAACTTTTTTCTTTGTCTTTTGGAATAACAACTTTCTTTTCTTTTTTTATTTTATGTTTTTTTTTTTTTTTTATTATTATTATTTATTTATATTGTGTTTGAGTAATTATAGTTTGAATGAAATTGTACCACTCTAATTTACGGACAGAAGTTCAAATACAGGGGCGGGATTTCAAGAGTGATGAGGACTGAATTATGGGTGGTGTTGTAGAGGTGTTTTCATGTCACCCGCATTCTTCATCAGGGCAAGGGGTGACATCATCACCAATAATGAAGGCGGCTCATCAATGGGCGCAGGGCTATAAAAGGAACTCACCCAGTGAACTGTGAACCAACTCTAATGAACTGATAGGCTGATGCACGAACTCCCGAAACCTGTTACTCAATATCAGCACTGGTGAGTTGAGTAGGTTATTTAATAAATTGTGTTGTTGCTTTATTTGAATTCTTACTGACATCTTTAGTTGAATATAATTTTGTTGCATTTATAAAATTATGATTATCATAAACACATTTATCTTTTAATTCACAGGTTCATAAAATGGTTTCCAGCATCAATCTTAGATCTTTGGAGAAAACTGTTGTATTTTTCTCCATCTGTATTTTATTCTATTCGACAAATGCCGCTAGCAAGCCACTGAGGTAAGTATCCAAGGCTATAGCCTTCTTTAATATTTTTCACTCCATTTTTTGTTTGTTTGTTTGAATGTATTATAATGTATTTTTTTCTCTTCAAAAAGCAAACGGGCTATCAATGAGGTCCAACTTATGCATAATCTCGGGGAGCATAAACATGTTGAACTGAGGCAAGACTGGCTTCAGACGAAACTGCGCGAAATCCACACGGCCTCAATCAAGAACACAGACGCAGAGAGAACAGCACTTCTTCCAGACATTATTCCCCAACTGAAGGATCTGAATCCACGGGAAGCTGAAGATATCATTTCCGTTTTGGAAAAACTTATGAATCCATCGTAAAAACAGAATTTCATACCTAATGTGGACTATACTCAGGGACTGAAGCCATCATGTTCACCTATTGCCTTTATTATTCTATTAACAATATTTATTTATTTTTCTATACACAGACTATTTATATTTGTATGTAGTTTTACAGTTTTTTGGCGGCTAAGCCGTGTAACATTAAAGCTCAAAGCTCTTATGTATGTATTTGATCGTAACATGTATTAACTGAACCCAAAAGAAAAATGTAAACGAGGACCAAATCGTAAGAGAAAATAGAGAAAATGTAATTTTTCAAGGTGTTTTCTATTTTTGATGACAATATAAAATAAAAGCATAAAAGTTTTTATTGTTCTTGCGTATGGCTCCTGTTTTGTTATGTTTTTTTCCCCCCCGTCTCGCATCATGCACCCCTTTAGGTTATTTAAAATAATTGCTCTTTAAATTTGTATTTAACATTTGCCTTTTTCTTTTTTTGTTGTATTCTTGTTATAATAATAACTTTAAATAATATAATTTCAATATCCTACATCCTCTTCATTCTATTTTTGTATCGCTCCTTGTACGGCAGCAATGTAAATATTGAAAAAAAGTTGATTGGACTCAAGTTGGTTTCTACGGCGACGTCTCGCGTGTTCTCGCGATATTCGGCTTAGTCAACTCGCACTGGAGTCACCCTCCTTAGTTAGCCATGTAGCTTCCCCATAGCTGTCAACGGTATCCCGTCGTGAACGGTGAAAATCAAGTAAATTCTAAATTCATGCTAGCCATTAACGTTTGCCAGCGAGCCAGACGCGTACACGTCGCGGAGAAAGTTCAGCGTTAAGCAGAGTGAGGTGAGAGATTGTATGTTTTTGTTTAGCCCCCACTTTTAAAAGCTAACGTTAACTGATAAGCTAACTAGATAGTGAATCAGGTTACAAAGTTGGAATAGTTTGTCAGTTTTACTAGCACAACAATTAAGTGAATACTTGTGAAATTGTTCTACTTTTAAACCGCATCTCCCGTAGTATATTTTTCAAATAACACAATCATAATATGGAACCTGGATAGGATAAAACATGTTCTTATGTAACGTTAGTAATCATTTCTTATAAGACAATTTTTGATTTTACATCCTATATAGGTCCCTTTTCATTGAACTGTCCATTAGCAAAACGTTATTCCAGTACAGTCTTATAAACATTACGCAATACCCAGTTGGGTCTTATTTGATTCTTCTTATGATATGATATTATTATGAAAGGAAGAATATTAGTTGTAGACATTCTTTTAGCATCCATTATATTCAAGGATAAGTCAAAAATTCAACAAATTCAAAAGGTGTGTGTTTCCCCATAAAAAAAATACTATGCAGTTGAGTGGAAGAAATTAATAATAAAAAAAATGCAAGTTTTGCAAACGCTTAGATCAAAAACGAATTAATTTACTTTTTTCAATGATTTTTGCTCTATTAGGATATGAGATCTGAAGGCATATAGGTCCAGTTATATCAACCCTTTGGAGATGGCAGCATGTCCTATATCTTATGACAGCCACTCTAGCGATTCAGAAAATTGGGATCAAAGGACAGCGTGTCAGTCTGGGAGAATCTGCAGACACTTAAGGTAAGACTGGATAATAATAACAAAGATTCTTCTCAGTCATAGGAGTGTCCACCTGATGCTTGGATTTCCTATAGTTTTGTCTACTACAGTTAACAGCGCCATCAGATGCATTTGGAATTGAGAATGTGGATTTGTAAATTCTTCTACAGTTAAACCCATTGTGGTTTTATTCAAATGTTAAATTCATTATTTATATAGTTTATATAAGGGCTGGGTTAAAGTATATACATTAATAGATTTTAGAATAGATCTTAATTTTGATGTCTGTTCTCAAATAAAAAAAACAATCTTTTAGTCTATGCTGTTTACAGTTGATGTGTGAACTAAAAATGATTTAATTGCAGCTTTGTTACTTTTGATATGAAAAAGTTTTCATGACTGCCACCTTTTAAATGTTTGTTTTTCAACTATAAATTGGAGTAGAAATATAATAGAGTGCAGAAGTGTCCACCACCTTTTTCAGAAATGTAGTTTTTCATCAGGAATTCTGCTGTTAAATATGATTATTTTAAAAAATAAGCTGAAATAATGTGGGCTGACAGCTTCAGCAGAAGCAAATGCCATGGATTAACAACCCCATAGTTCACAGTAGGTCTGTCTTTAAAGGTTACCGTTAAAAATCAATTTCTCCATGGAGAAAATTAATGGAGTTTTTACTTTGGGAACCTAACTGTTGAACTCCGTTGTTTAATTAAAAATGGATACAAATGGCCTTTTAAATGCGATTTTAATGTTTTTATACAACTCCGTTTTTATTTTAATGACTATTGTATCTAAAAATAAATAGCAATTGAATTTGAACATTTAATAATGTACCAATGTTTCCTGTATATTGTGCAGCATTAGTTTGTGAGGTTGGGCTTGTGCATTGGAATCGCATTGTTTCCTGAAATTTGTGTCAATACCCAGTCCTGGGTTATATTTAAATGCATCATGCTGGTTATTTCAGTGTGTATATTGATTTCTATATGGGACTTTGCATTATGATGTATAATAAGGGAACTTCAGATATGTATTATGAGGAAGATTACAGCCTTTAATATCATATTTGCTGCTTGTATGCATCATTAGGGTCTGTTTATAGTATATTATAGTACAGTTAAGCTCCTGGGCAGCACATCTTGCATAATTTTACTGAAGTGTGCCATGAACTGTAACCAGTGATCTTTTGTTTATCAGCACTGGCTGATATTGTCATCTTAGTGTCTTTTATGCTGCATCATGCAAAAGCAATAATTAGGCAATGTCATTGGAGAAATACACTATTAACAGTCACCATACAAGCAAATGCGCAGTGACTGGTGTAAAGCTGGTAGTATTCATCTGTTTTTAATCGTGTTTCTGACCCACTCCATGTCATATTAAACAGCTGTTATTATGCCACTGATATGTACTGTGTATATGATTTAAAACTTTTCTTTCCTTTTCACGCTTTTTTAAAGGTGTTATTCAAATCTTTTTTTAAAACGAGGAAAAACAATGGAGAGCATCTCTGTACATAATGTACAACTTGTATGTATTTGTGTGTCAGCGCCACCTGGTGGCCGTTGAGAAATCGACAGCTTGTCAGTATTTAAAATGAAACAATGGCAATTAAAGCTTTTGTTTATGAATTAAATGAAAGAAAAAAGAGAGCATGGGCATGCTTGGGGAAAAAAAAAATATATATATATTAAACGAGCGCAACATTTATTGTCAAAAAAGGTTATTAAAAATATATATATATAGGCCTACACACACACACACAAACACACACACACACACACACACACACAGATTTTTTATATATATATATATATATATATATATATATATATATATATATATATATATATATATATATATATATATATATATATATATAATATATTATACTTGTATATTTCATTATAAAGGTTATTAAAAAAGGTTACTTTGATATCAAACAATCAAATAGCACTCAAATATTTTGATTGATTTTTACTGCATAACAGATTGTGTATTACCCACCTTTTCTTCACCTTTAAATTAGATTAGTACTATACTCAGGAGAGAAGGTCATAATAATAATTCGTGTATAGCACTTTTAACTTCCTTGTCACTCGTGCGGTTGCGGAGAGGTTCACCGAGTTCATTTTCCATTGGCATGACTGCCGTGCTCCATCCCATTACGCCGTTTCTTTCATCAGCCCATTGTGTTATCGTGCGTGAGAGAATCTACAGTATCAGGAGATATTATAAGGGTCGGGCTACGTCATCAAGGCAGCCTCCTCGTGCCACAGTAGCGGAAAAAGCGACCAGCCATTCATGCTCGCGCGAGCGTCTCCGTCAGGTTACTATGCTACCGTCCTGCCGTGTCTTGCGCCGATGCTACCTGAGGGCGTCCTTTCTTTCCGGAGAACAGCATTTGGAGGCTGTGTTCACAGCGAATAAGTTACACACGAGTGCTGGCATTATGCTGAAGTTTGAAAGTAATGCCCGAGGATGCTAAGTCGCCTGGCAAGCCCTCGTTTTGTGAAGGAGCGCGCGTCCTTTGTGCGTTCATTCATCAGCTGCTGCCCTGCTGCTTTGTTTTAAAGACAGGCGGGTACGTATACGCTCTTCTCTGTGAGAATGAATCTCAAAAGAAAGTCTTGAGAATATAAGAAAAGGTTACCTCTGCCTAGTCTTATTTATAGAGACTATTCCCGATGCAGCTCCCTCATCAGATATTCTATCGTTTAGAAATGAGTTGTATGCGTCATTTTAACCATATCTGCATCTGCTTCAGGAACGCATTGTCTTGCTGTTTAACATTAGAGGAGCGGTGTCAGCAGTATACTGAATTATTAATGCTACTTTCTCTGTAAGTAACATAATGGATTGTGCGCCTTTAGTTACTTTGGACAAAAGTCCAGTAAAAAAAAAATCATTTTATTTGTATTTTTGTATATTCATGCTGATTGACATGCAGGGGGACCGATCAACCAAGCCGCTTGGCTTGTCAAGAACACGATCTTGTCCCCTAAGGGGTCCGGAGACACCACAGACATGTCATCATCCGAATTCATTGTGGGCTACTTCTGCCGGGCACATTTATGGGCTGATGCAATAGAGAAGCAAAACAAGATCTTGACATGTAATTATATTGCTGTGAATCGCGGATGCATGAAATGATTTCTACGCAGCACAGCACTCTGAAGCTGAATGAGTGTGTGCTGAATGAATTTCTGTGTGAACCGCTTAGGGAATCGTCAGACTGCTCATGCTACTTTTTGCAGCTGAAGTTCAGGTTTCACCATTACATTAATGGCTGTGCTAAAATATCAATCAGATAGCAGGACCGAGGAAAGCCGAGAGAAGTGTTGGTATTTGTTTGCATAGCAGTAAGAGTTCAGCTGTATATATATATATATATATATATATATATATATATATATATATATATATATATATATATATATATATATATATATATATATATATATATATATATATATATATATATATATATATATATATATATATATATATCATTTTTTTTAACAAACAAAACAGATGATTTTTGTTTTATTTTATTTATTTATTTTGTTTTATTTGATTCCAAAACCATTATTTGAACCATTTATTCTGTTTTGCACTAAATAAATAATTATTTATTTAAATAAATAAATAATCTTGACTATAATAACAATACAAAAATGTGTGGTTTGTATGTACAATAACCATTTTATAAGAACAATATTAGTAATAGTACTCATTAATATGATTTAATTGACTATAATTATAATAATAATTATTCATAATCATATTTTTTTTTTATTTTTTTATTTTAATTATTTTCTTTTTTATTTATTCTGTTAGAGATAGTTTGTATATAATAATAATAATAATAAAAATAATTGAATTAATTTGATATCATTTTATATTATACCAATAGTATACATTATTATTCTATCAATTTAATAATGATAAGTTATTTTTTTTATTATTTATGCCATTATATTATTTATATTTTATATTTATGCACTGTTTTTTTATAGTATTGATCAAAAGTCATGGAAACATGGCTATTTTAAATTTTTTGAAATAAGTCTCTTATACTCAAGCCTGCATTTATTTGATCAAAAATACATTAAAAAACAGTAACATTGTGAAATATTACAATTTAAAATAATTGTTTTCTATTTTAATATACTTTAAAATATAATTTATTTCTGTTGCAAAGCTGAATTTTCAGCCATCAGCCATTAGTCTTCATTGTCACATGATCCTTCAGAAATCATTCTGATATGCTGATTTATTATCAATGTTGGAAACTGATATTACTAGGTACTAGGTTAATATCACAGGTTCAAAAAAATATAAAGCAGCACAACTGTTTCCAACATTGATAGTAAATCAGCATATAGATTCCCAAAAGACATTTGACCATTAAAACCATCGAAACATCACAAAGTGATGTTGGTTGAATTAAGATTAATTTTGCGTGCTCAAAGACTAATGTCAAAGACTAATGTCCCGTCCTTCGGATGAGACGTTAAACCGAGGTCCTGACTCTCTGTGGTCATAAATTCCAGGATGTCTTTCGGAAAAAGAGTAGGGGTGTAACCCCGGCATCCTGGCCAAATTTGCCCTTTGGCCTCTGTCCATCATGGTCTCCTAATCATCCCCATATACCGATTGGCTTCATCACTCGGTCTCCTCTCCACCAATCAGCTGGTGTGTGGTGGGCATTCTGACGCAATATGGCTGCCGTCACAACATCCAGGTGGATGCTGCACATTGGTGGTGGTTGAGGAGATTCCCCCCTTCCATATGTGAAACGCTTTGAGTACCCAGAAAAGCGCTATATAAATGTAAAAAAAAAAATTAATGTGAACATACTTTACATTGAATAGTAAAACCAGCCCTGATTTTATTCATTATTATCAGTGGGATATTATAGATCATGTGTGGGCTCTGCAGCAGGTGGCATAATGAAACTTGCAGCAAAACAGATGCAGCACAATTTATTGAATTTGTAGCTGCTGTTGAGTATGGTGGTGCCGTGGGCACTGGTCACGCTTGGGTTGGTTAATGGGGTCACAAAGCTCTTGGCTGGTGCAGTCATGACAGTCAAAATAAATTGAGGGGTCCATATTGGGCAGCACTTTTGCTGCGATAAATCAAGCCCTATTTCCAGCCTATTAATCATTTATTCAAACAGAATATTCTGCCTGTGCACGCTTCAATGGACACTTTGTTTTTTCAGTTCTGGGGAAGAAAGAAGCATATTGGCTCCATGCGCAGACTATTTATTTAAACTGTGTTTTCTGCTTTGGTCTATGATGTACTCCAGTCTCCTTGCTTCAAGGGCATCTGTCTTGTAATGATCCTGTTTCAGCCCCCTGGGGAATGAGTATTAGTGCAAGAAAAAATGAACAGCACCTGGTCTGGGCAGAGGGAGTCTGGATGTTCAAGTGATACAGTCTGTGTTTATAATGGATTTGTATTTTACAGCTTATTATAGGCCTATTTATTATTATGTTCTAATATAGTTCCGTTTTATTATTATTTAAAAAAGAAAAAGCTTATTTTTTTCAGCAAATTTTTTGTCCTGGATTTCCGAATTCAATTATAAGAAGTATTGAATTTTTAATGTATTAAAAATCGCCTGAAGGGATTAGGTTAAAATTAAACCCCAGTGACTTTTTTCTCACAAGCACAGCACGTGAGGTGAATGAAATAAGACAAATGGGAACGAATCCTCTGTGATTACGCGGGTCAATAGAGTGGCTTGTTGACAGATGAGGCAGTGCTTAATTTGCGCTGCAGTCCTTGTTTCATGCTGCATGTTTTAAGGGAGCAGTGAGAAATTGCGCTTTGCTGTCATCACACTTCCTGCACTCAGCATCTCTTTTAGAGCCCAGAGTTCATCCAAGTTTATTGTAAGCGCTTGCTGAGTTCCTCACGTTGCGGCGATGCACTCGGACCACCCCTCCCTCAGTCGAATGCTCACGTGTGTATCTGACTGTGTGTTGGCTTTTCCTGGCAGTGGTCAGCCGCGTGGAGCTCAGCTGGAGGGTGAGCTGGTGAAAATGAGCCTGCACGGAGCCAGCGGAGGAGGACCCCTGGACCACCCCAGGGAGAGGCGGCGTTCTGGAGATCGCTCCAGGGATTCTTCACACGAGAGAGGTGAAGGACAGCTGACCCCCTGCATCAGGAATGTCACCTCACCCATACGCCTGCACCTCACTGGTGAGTTTTGGCTTCCTCATTCTGTTCCATTTAAAATGCATTTGAGTTTTATGACAAACTCTTATCAAAATATATTCCTAATATTATTCTAAATGAAATATATATACATACAGTGTTGGGTGTTACTAGTTACTAAGTAATTACTGTAATTTAAATGTAAAGTAAAGGATTACTCTTGTTTTTTCTGTAATTTAAACCTGTAGCATTTGTAATACTTTGGTCAGTTAATAAGAATAATTTATGTTGTTTTAGATAATTTATTTGAATTAATTAAAAGAGCCGCTTCGTGTCTATACTGGAATCATTTAACTAGTCGCGGTTGATAGAGGATTTAGAAAGTAATAAGTAATAAATTACTTTTTAGATGGAGTAATTTGTACAGTAATCCAATTACACTATTGAAGATGTAATTTGTAACTAGTAATTAATGACTTTTGTAGAGTAATATATAAAATATACACACACACATATACAGTGCTGGGTAAGTTACTCTAAAAAAGTAATTATAAATTCCGTTTTAATTCATTTCAATTGGTCTATATAGAATAAAAGAGAGTGCAAGAAAGCTTGTGTTTGTTTTTGTCACATTGTTTTAACCACTTGAGGTACTACTAATTTTAGTGTCCTCTCAGCCTAGGCTGTTCTCCACTAATGCAGCATCTAGTCAACAAATACATTTTTGATTAAATTAGTGATATGAAAACATGTAATGTAGTGTAGTATGTAACATACCTTAAGTGTCCTGCTCTGTGTAGCGCGCAGACTCACTTGTCAAAACAAACTCCACAAGGCGTCAGTGATAGTTTTAATGTCGCCTCTAAAGGCTGCTCTCATACTGCCAGCAGACCCTTCTCACCACTCTCATTCTGTGTAATGACAGTAGACCCATCTCAGTCGCTCCAGGAACGGATGAATCGGCAAAACCGATCAATCAGTCGACCTCTAATGTTAAATGTCTATGTAACTTTTTGATCAATTTAATGCATCCATACTCAATAAGTATTCATTTAATTAAAACAAATTTGCGACCCCCAAAGTTTTGAATGGTAGTCATTTTATTTATTTAATAATTCATTCATCAGATTATTACAATCTCTAGCTACAACTATGCAAAATTGTCACTGAATTAATTTATTGTTTGTGTAAATGACAGCTTATAAATGCCAATTCACACTGCACCGAAAGATGCTCACAGACGGCAACAGACACTACGTTGGGATTTGTCAGATCAGTGTTACCACTTGTTACCCGGCGACTAAACATGTCAAACCCGTGCTTGTGGAATGTCTGAGATGTAGCGTACTGTAATCTGGTGATTGTCCGTCGGCATCTGTCGGTGCCTTAACTATTACTGATGCTGACTCCTACTCAAATCTTTACTGGCAAGGTTCTTTTGCTCATGTTCGACTCCTGTGTAACTCTCGCTTTGATTCCTCAGACCGTGAACGGGATTCTGGCTGCTCATCACGCTCCACGAGTCCCAGGCCTCAGAAACTATGCACCTCCAGCCTGTTCTATGGCGACTCCCATGGTAAAAGCCACAGCTCTGACATGATCTACGTGTGCGAAAACGTCAAGGAGGGACCCAGGAGTTTGAGGACTGCAGAGAGAGTCACTCTGATTGTAGATAACACACGTTTTGTGGTCGACCCATCCATCTTCACTGCCCAACCCAACACTATGCTCGGCAGGTTAGGATAAACCTCTTTCAATTTGTCTGCTCGTGATTGCTTGAATATAAAATTCAATTTGTCATACTGTGCCAATGTTCTAACTGGTGGGCGTTGTCTTGAAGGATGTTTGGATCTGGACGAGAGCACAACTTCACACGTCCTAATGAAAAGGGAGAGTATGAGGTTGCTGAGGGAATTAGCTCCACCATGTTCAGAGCCATTTTGGTGAGTGCAATATGCTTTAAAAGCTTTATTGAGGTTTTAAATATCTCTTTGGCCTAGTGTACCGCATATTGATTAAGTGCTGGATTAGACTGCAGTATCAAATTTCACATAACTTCAGCACAAAGCGTACTGTTTTGTTAAACTTTATTGCAGATGTATTTCACATATAGAAATGACAACTCAGCAGAGTTGTTTTCCCCGCTGTCTGGTTTCTTTGCTTCTTTTATCTTCAAAGTGTTTAGTCACACTTTCTGTCCTGATCACTGACCTTAAAATCAATTTATGTTTAATAAAACGAATAGTCTTGGTAAAATTGCAGTGGTTTTATATTTTGAATGTACAAAACTACACATTTTCAAGATCCCACAAGGTTGTCTGAACAAGTTATTATTCACCACCATCAGACGAATGGACACTAAATGCAGCTCTTTGTTAACGGATATGAATTCTGGAAATAAATAAATAGTTATATGTAAATATAACCATTTATTGCACAAATTTTCACGAGATTTTCAGAGGTTTTAGTGCATCTGAATGCTAGCATTGAGCTGTGCGTTTTAAAATGTGATTTATGAATAATATATTGATAATTTTAATAATTATTATAGTCAAGTTTCTTATTCTCAGGATAGTCAGGTTAAAGAAAAATACATTTTAAATTTGATATGAACTATACATATGTAAAAAATGTATTCTTTTGTAGAATTATTTTATATAATTATTTTATTATACAATTGGCTTTATGCACAGCTGCACTACTTCCTGAACTTCAGCCAGCTCCTTTGTTTCCTGTCTGCCATTATTGGACAAGCTGATTAATCCAGGTGTGTCTGATTATTGTTGTTGCGACTACAGAGGTCAGGCACACCTGGATTAATCAGTTCGTCCAATAATGGCAGACAGGAAACAAAGGAGCTGGCTGAAGTTCAGGAAGTAGTGCAGCTGTGCATAAAGCCAATTGTATTGTTTTTCATCGTTCTTATTTTTTAATTTTAACTATTGTGATTGTCTTCTTAATGATATAAGGTGACCTTAAGTGTCAAGAAAGGCGCCTATAAATAAAATGCATAATAATTATATAAATATATATATATATATATATATATATATATATATATATTTACATATTAGGGCTGGGCGATATATCGCATGACATTGTTATGCACATCTCGTCAGTAAAGCCGGTTCCTTGATTTGTAGTAAATCGCCATCACCTGCTTTCGGATGGAGCGGCATTTACTACACAGAGCCGCAGTTCACTGACAAGCGAAGCCATATCGCATTAATTATCGCAGGCAATACGTCCGTGATAATTATTGCGATATGGCTCAGCTTGTCAATGAACTACGGCTCTGTGTAGTAAATGCCGCTCCATCTGAAAGCAGGTGATGGCGATTTACTACTAATCAAGGAACCGGCTTTACTGACGAGATGCGCATAACAATGTCATGCGATATATCGCCCAGCCCTATTACATATATATATTAAAAACTGACATTTTATATGTACTGTTTTCTACCAAAAAACAAAACAAAACGGTTGCTTATAATAAGCTGGACTTTGGTTGAAAGTCACAGCCAGCGTTATTTGACATCCATGGCATTCGTTACAAGCCTGTCTCTGCAGCATTGAAAGGGTTAAGCTTCTACCATGAGGCTCAGCTCAGTGGAAAAATCAGGACAGCACACATTAGACAGCACTACAGAAATAACAGCCATATTGAGCCTTTCTATTTTTTTCAGTGAAGTGTTTTGTTCAGCGTCTTCATGCTCTCTGTATGCTGAGCCCTTTCTCCACGTTTGGCTGGCTTTAAATGGATCAGTGCGTGTGAAGAGTGGGAAAAGCAGGGAGTGTGTGTGTGTGTGTGTGTGTGTCTCTGGCATCGGAGCCATTTGCTTCTCTTTGGAATAAGTGCTGCCTCAGTAATGGCCGCCTGTTTGTTTTTCCTCTGCGTCTCTCCCTTTTAACCGGCAGGATTACTACAAATCGGGGATAATCCGCTGCCCTGATGGGATATCCATCCCGGAGCTGAGAGAGGCATGCGACTACCTTTGCATTGCCTTCGACTACAGCACCATCAAGTGCAGAGACCTCAGTGAGTACTCATTAACATGACAAATGCACTAAACGGATTCATCTTTTTGTGCTGCAAAACGCTCCGATTGTCGCGGAAACTGGACATTATTCTGAGCATTTCGGATGTCTGACGATGGTAGATGCGAGAGAGCAGAAGTAGGTCAGTTCCGTATCCAGTGTGATCGCCAGATATGAGTCACTGGACGCTGTTAGTGTGAACTGTTTACATTGTAAGCATTTAAGTTATGGCTTTTTTTATCATGTGTATGTCATTATATGATTAAATTGAATCAGTGCGTCAGCTGCCGAATCGTAATGATGATTTGAATAACACTCTGGAACATGTCGACTGCAGGTGCGCTCATGCACGAGCTGTCTAATGATGGCGCCCGGCAGCAGTTTGAGTTCTATCTGGAGGAGATGGTGCTGCCCCTGATGGTGGCCAGCGCTCAGAGCGGAGAGAGGGAGTGTCATGTGGTGGTGCTGACGGACGACGACGTGGTCGACTGGGATGAAGAGTATCCGCCGCAGATGGGAGAGGAATACTCACAGAGTCAGTTTAACTCAATTACACACTATTACTTATTTGTCAATCACAGTGCTACTGCATTATGGGTAATTTATGAGAACTGATTATTCGTGGTGATTGGTGGTGTGTGCTTGTGGTTTTTGAACACAACATTAAAGGGATAGTTCACCCTGAAATGAAAATAAAGCCATCTTTCACTCACCCTGCTGTTGTTCTAATGCCCTATGTCCTTCTATTGTTTTCGGACCTCAAAAGCAGAAATTTTAAAGATAGTTCTGCACGCGCTTCTTCCTATAATGGCAGTGAATAGCGACCAGGCTAAAACATTACAAAAAGTATCACACAATGATACAGTGAGACACGCGCCATATATGGAAAGTGTTCAGGAGGCATACTATAATGTTTTGCGAGAAATAAAATATATAATATTATTCAGTCAAAACACTGAGCTCGGCCGTTACTCTGCGCTTGTTCCTGTGATGAGTGCGAGCGAGCCGTCAGCAGGCGCCGGCGCTCATGCTTACCATAACTCGCACTGTTGTCATGGCACCCAGGATAAGCACACGCACACCATTTTGAGAAATCGGGCTCAATAGAAACAAACGAGACTCTCGTCTTTTCTATAAGGTATATGATAAGAAATAATACAATAATGCCAATAATAAAACCTCCTGAAGTGAATATTGTGTACCGGTTGTCATGACAACATTGCGTGAGGAGCTGCTCTCACTGTATCATTGCGTGATACTTTTGTATATATATTTTTTTAATGTTTTAGCCTGGTCGCTATTCACTGCCATTATAGGAAGGAGCGCGTGCAGGACTATTTTTTAAATGTCTGCTTTTGAGGTCCGAAAAAGATAGAAGGACATAGGGCATTAGAACAACAGCAGGGTGAGTAAAAGATGGCTTTATTTTCATTTCAGGGTGAACTATCCCTTTAACCCAAGTATTTGTACAGGCATGAATGACATCTTGTGTGTTAAGATTTTGCCCTTGTAGACAATAAAATGGGTGAACAACCGCTTTGTACACCCTAGCATCCGCATTGCAATATTAATAACAATCACAGAATGTGCTTACAACATTAGCAACATTCCAGCTGCCACTCAGAACCAACTAGTAACCATATAGCAACACGCTACTAACTTCTCAGAAGCAAAAGCTAGCAACATGCTAACATAGGAAAGGGCGAGTATTTTGTCTTTAGCCAGAAAAGACTGGATCTATCAAAGATCAGTGTAGCTTTGTAAGGAATGTATTAGTAGGATTATGTGTGATTTTGGCACTCAAGGTCATAATGTTTTTTGTGTCTTTGTGTAACGCAGTTATATACAGCACAAAACTATACCGCTTCTTCAAATACATTGAAAACCGAGATGTTGCCAAGTCGGTTCTGAAGGAGAGAGGACTGAAGAAAATTCGATTAGGCATTGAAGGTAAGAGACTTACCGCTTTTTGCTCGTTCACACATTAAAGCGATAGTTCACCCCAAAACTAAAATGGTCATCATTTACTGTCCCTAACTTTCCCCTGGCTCCGCACCGCACGCCTCCACTGACTGTGCACGCTCTTCCCCAAACGGATGAGGCGTTTATACGTTCGCTGTTCCATTGTACTATTTTTTGAAACGTCAGGAAGCGACTGAGTAAAGTCCCCCTAAAACCTTAAGGAATCAGCGGTGAGAAGGTACAGACATGATGATATTTTGTTTTTTATTACACTTCACCAAATCCATGCTACAAAAGAACCAAACAATCATAAACCTTGAGATTATTACTTGTTCTCATATCCATATATTTTGTTCTAATGTCACATTATGTATAACATTAAATTCAACAACAATCTCTTAAACATCTCTTAAACTTTTATTAAACATAGACCTTTGTTTTCATTAAAATGGCTTATTTCTGCTTGTGATAGATCCCACACTGCTATTACAGGCTCATTTGGTAAATGTAAGCAATTAATTGAGATAAGTGCACACTGGGTGCCGCTAAGATAAAGACATTCCTGCTCGGCCAGCAGGGTGGGAAATTAACTTCACATTGGCTGGTGGATGCCCAATTTGACCAACCACTTATATTTTTTACCAGCCACTTTTTCCAGAACTCAAATTTATAAAAGAAAGTGCACTAGTATAGTATGGGGTAAATTCAGGTTGATTGGGACACTTTTTTTCCAAGTCATTTCAATGGCAAAAACTGTCAGAATCATTTGATTTTGTGAACTATCACACACAGTACTATATAAGTATACCTATAGTATAGCCTATATCTCAAACTGACTGTCAAAGGGCGAAACAGCTACAAATTTAACATCAGAGCAAGAACAAAATGTATGCAATTTAAATGAAATACTCATGAGTCAGGATTAGTCTAATGCAGGTTAAACTCACAGCACACGCAGTGATGGAGCTCGCAGCATTCTGAACAGAACCGCCAGTCATAAGCTGCTCACATGAACAGTGCGCTTTGCTTTCTTTTAGTTTCGAATTGTTTCGTAATTGTTTAAAAGAGGACATTTCAAGCTTTCTATACACATATTTCCCATGTCTGTGAGAAGTAGCCTATACGCTGAGTTTCGGATTATTTATGAGACGCACTCCAGTTCATGCGCAAACCAAGTGATCGCTCCCACGCCTTCATGTCACGATTATTGTCAGCTATAGTCTATTTGTTTCTTATTTAATAATTCTGGGTAATTGGTTGATGAAACATCGATTAAAATTAAGATACAATTCATACAAAACGAAATTCACTTTAAAGAAAGGCTTTGTACAAAAAAACCTTAAGTGTCAAAATAATTTCTGACCCTATAATTTTAATGATCAATATAGCCTAGATGAAATTTAAAAATAGCATTATAATATTTAAACATAAATATGAAACAAAATATATTGTTTAATGGCTACAACAGGTAGTCTATAGTAGGCTACTGTACAGATAAATGTCATGTCTGAGTGGGATTTGAGCGAACGTTGTTTTACCGGTGAGTCTACACTGTTTTAAAAGTCACTGAGCCACTGAAAAATGTAGTAAGCTAGTGTCGCAACTTGTATCTCGCTACTGCCCAACACTTGGCTGTATGGCAGTGCACTTGTTATGTGAGACTTGGATGACTCGTGGTCTTTTATTGCCTCTAATTTAAGATTAGTTGTTCCTCTAACGAACAAATTGTTTGCATTTTCTGGCGACGCGTAGGTTCGACAGTAGCTGCGTTTCCATTAGCCTACAGATTTGCACAAAACGTTATATTTTCTAAATGTCGATAAACTGTTGCGAAATGTAATAAGTAATTCCAAAAATTATGCCACGTATGTTGGTTTGTATATCCCAGCCACCGCTCCAGATATTATTGTTAATGGAAGGAGATATAGGCGTGTTATTCAAGCATTCATTAAAATTCAAAGAGTGAAATGTTTGAATTTGCATGGTGGTAACTGGTGTTTTTTTTTTTTAACCATTTTGTTATTTTGGCTTGGAATTTCATTTGTTGTAAATATGAACTGAATTTAGAAATGGTTTTCAAATTAAAATCTTTGCGTTTAATAAACAAAATACATTTTTGAAATGAAGACAGCATTTGGAGTGGAGTGAAAAATAATCCGTTCCCTGAGTCCACGGCCTTTGTTGGTATTGTAAGTGTACACAAATAAAAGTAGACAGTTTATAGTTTATAATTATGTCTTGCACTTATCTGTAATATTCCGCTGTCATAAAGGAAAAAATCCATCAGAATGCATCGGCACCTTCGTCAGACAGAGGGTTAAATAAACCATCGCCTATTTAGTTTCATAGTTAGGCTGTTTAAATTTTAGCCTATAATATTATTATTTTAATTTCATATGTTGATTAGGCCTATGAAAAGTGAGCAGCAAGAGTATGATGCTGACTCCGCGGCGGGCTTCTTAATACCGGGGATATGTCGCCACATTTTTTTAACCGATAATTATCCTTTCGTCGGTATCAGCTCAGCGCTGAAAACCAATCAAATGAGTTACTCGACAAAAGTGCATTATTGTTACTAGCAACAGCATTCTTTGACAAAAGCTGTCCAATCTGTTACAAGGAATGTTTTAAGTTGTAGGCTAACCAATACAAATATGTTTTTCAATTCGATCCACCCGCCACTGTGGCTGGTATACAAGGCAAAGTCACCCGCTACTTTGGAAAAGTACCCGCCACTTTGGAAAAGTACCCGCCATTGGCTGGTGGCGGGTGCTAATTTCCCACCCTGTCGGCCAGAGTCGGCTCAAAGTCATGCATCTTCGGAAACGGAGCTACGCAAACTTTACCAAAAAATGCAGTGCACACTGCCGTGCAAAATGGGGTCTCGCACACTAAACGAGCACAAACCGCCCACACCGCTATGCCGTCATTTTTACGGCGCAGACCTTCTGGCTCGTGCGGATGGGGCGAGTATAAACCAGGCTAAAGCCCTTGATATTAGGGCTGCCACTAACGACTATTTTTGTATTGATTAATCTATCGACTAATTTATCGATTAATCGATTAGTCTATCGACTAATTTATCACAATAATTTTCAACAGTTTTACTTAAAAACATTTAATTTAACTTGCATCATTGGCCTTCAGTAGTGTGCTATAAAAAGTATAAATGTAAACAAGCCCTTGACAAAACCTAAAGCTAAAAGAGGAAAAATGTAAAAAGGTACACATTTGTAAACCAACATGACAAAAAAAGAGAATATCAGCAAATACTTTTTATATAGAATAGTTTTTTCACGATACCAAATTATGACCTTGATACAATACCAGACTAAAATACCTCAATACCGATACTGAATCGATACTAGGGCTGGGCGATATATCGCATGACATTGTTATGCGCATCTCGTCAGTAAAGCCGGTTCCTTGATTAGTAGTAAATCGCCATCACCTGCTTTCAGATGGAGCGGCATTTACTACACAGAGCCGTAGTTCACTGACAAGCTGAGCCATATCGCAATAATTATCACGGACGTATCGCCTGCGATAATTAATGCGATATGGCTCCGCTTGTCAGTGAACTACGGCTCTGTGAGATACGCATAACAATGTCATGCGATATATTGCCCTGCCCTAATTGATACCATGGCAAAAACCTGTAAAAGTAATTGAATAATATGACAGAACTTACTATTCATTGGTTTATCATTGTTTTAGGGTTAAAAAAACCCTAAAAACTCACTTGGCTGGCATGTTCCTTCCCTGCCCTGCCCTGCTTCACACAGAATATTAGGTCCGGCCCTTTAAGAGCTGCACGGACTAAATTCATTGTAACACCCGATTTCTCATTCAACTCTGTATACGTTCACTAAAGACATCCGAATGTGTTTACCTGAATACTCGCCAGGACGTGCAATTTTACATATTTTTTTTTACCATTCAAACCCAATAATCCGCGAAACTGGCGTCGCGATCTGTCTGAGTAAAAGCCGGCTGCGCCGCACTTTTCTGTTGCCTTCTTTTTCCTGAGCTGTGTATATATTTGTTTGTTCTGCTTCCATTGTTTTGTGAACGGTGGAAGCAGAGCTCACACGTCCTCACTCGTGCTGTCACACATCGACACAGATTAAGAAATACTGCTCTTATTAGACTGCTGTCATTTTTAAAGTACCGGTACTAATACAATTTCATATCTCACCCAACTAACCCAGTCGACTAAATATATTGATGTCGACTAATTATCAGCGTCGACGCAGTCGATTGTATCGACCAATCGCGACAGGCCTACTTGGTATACTTACATTTTCGCACCGCTTTCAAAGCATACTCAACCAATGAGCGCAGAGGGCCGAGTTCGACACATGCGCAATACAATTTTTTAAAATACTTATCAGACATCGGAGGGCAGCAGGGAGTCGTGTCATCAAGAGGACATTCACTCGGCAGCATCGAAGAAGAAAAGTAGTGGATCAACCATTGTACTTTTTGATCTTTTCGCACAAACGCTCGTCAAGTTTGCCCTCCATTGTAGTGTTTTCCTCCTCCTGTTTGAAGCGTGTTGTTTTTGAATCGCTCTTTCCGCACTCTTCTTCCATGACTGCACATTGTGCACAGTACTGCCTCCTAGTGGACTCTTTCTTGCGCATGCAATGTTTTTTGTACCATACGCGCAGCCTCAAAAATTAGGCTGTACGCGGATGGGACGACCGACGTGTACATTTGGCTTTAACCCTCATGCTGTTTTAAACCTGTATGACTTTCTTCTGTGGAACATAAATATTTTGAAGAATGTTGGCGGCCGAACAGTTTGCTTTCAATACAATGGAAGTCAATGAGAACCAAAAGATTTTCAACATTCTTCAAAATGGACAGGATTAAAATAGTTGCCTATCCCTTTTAATTAACATTCCTGTTAATGCCATACCTGTGTTTGCACTTAGGATACCCAACCTACAAGGAGAAAGTAAAGAAGCGGCCCGGCGGGCGCCCGGAGGTCATTTACAACTACGTCCAGCGGCCCTTCATCCGTATGTCATGGGAGAAAGAGGAAGGCAAAAGCCGACATGTGGACTTCCAGTGTGTGAAAAGCAAGTCCATCACAAACCTGGCTGCAGCCGCTGCAGACATTCCTCAGGACCAGCTCGTGGTCATGCACCCTGGGCCTCAGGTGGATGAACTAGACATCCTCCCCAACCACCCTCAGCCCAGCCACCATTACGATCCGGATCCTGAGGCCATCTGACCTGCCACACACACACACACACACCTGTCACCACTCGCCACTTGAGCACTGCAGAGAGAGGTCAGCCAAGACCACGTTGCCTTTCAAGTCCTCTCCCGCCTTACGAGTCTCAAAAACTGATCGCTGCGGCAGCACATGACCTTTGTACACCATGCCTTTCTTTCCCACATAGAACTTGACCAAAAGAGGTTTTTTATTTAATTACACACTCTAAGTTGGTAATCTCTCCTTTGATTAGTATCTGAAGTGATTATTATGGAAGCATATTTATGCCACAGAAGCGGCTTATCGCACTTTTTTTTAAAGTATATCTTACATTTCAGACGTTTTTTTCCTTGCAATTCTCATAAAAATTTGTAATTGTGAGAGATAAACTTTAAAAAAATATAAACTTAATTGCAAGAATTGAGATAAAAATGAGTTGCAATCTTTATTTTGTGGTGTAAAAAAACAAAACAGAATTGCAAGTTGTAAACTTGGAACTCTGCAAGAAAAAAGTCAGAATGGTGAAATTAAAAAGTCACAATAACCTTGTTTATTTTTTGTTTATTTGGCGGCAGAAACAAGCTTCCATAGATTGTACCGTTTGTGGTGCTGTGTGACTACTGCAGTTTAACTTGGCAATAAAAAGGAGCACAACCAACTGGAGCGCACTTGCAAGTGAGCGACATCATGCTATAAAACGAGAATGCTTCCATGAATGTCTTTAAGCGTTCTGGTTCTGTCACGTCGTGCAACGGAGCACTCGTGGAGCCTCACTTTGATGCATTTCCTCTGAATGAGTACTGAAACGATGTCACGTTTTTATTGTACCGTACTTTTAATTTTATTGTTATTTGTAGCTGCATTGCGGTGCATCGAGAGGGAAGTTCCTCTTGTGTATCACCTGAGATGTGTTATTTTAATAAACAATGGAATCAATGTGCTTCGTTCATTAGATTTGTTTCTAAATATAGAAATATGTATTTCAAGGAATTTTATAAGTCCATTTTGCATAAAGAAATGTAAGCCTTTTTAAAATATGCGTTCTTGTGACAATTAACTCTTCAAAAAGTTGACCGTCCCCACCAGAATTTTATCATTTTGACACAACTTTCACAGCCCCCAGAATATTTCATTGTAGGAATATCTGAGCATGCAATATAGCAAAAGAACCAGTTTATGAAATATTTATATACATGCACTGCTGTTCAAAACTATTACAATTTAAAATAACCTTTTTTTATATTTTTTTTATAAAAGCCATCAGCAGCCTGTGGAAAGAGGGAAGAAGTGTTTTAAAACAGATCCGCACCAGTTTTCCATATGATCAAATCTCGAAAGCCTTGGAGTTGATATTTTAAACACACCCTTAAAATCAAGTGCTATATTTTATTCCTGCGATGCAAAGCTGAATTTTCAGTATCATTACTCCAGTGTCACATGATCCTTCAGAAATCATTCTGATATGCTGATTTGTTACATAAATATCCATCCATCCATCTTCTTCCGCTTATCCGGGGCCGGGTCGCGGGGGCAGCAGTCTAAGCAGAGATGCCCAGACTTCCCTCTCCCTAGACACTTCCTCTAGCTCTTCCGGGGGGACACCGAGGCGTTCCAAGGCCAGCCGGGAGACATAGTCCCTCCAGCGTGTCCTCGGTCTTCCCCGGGGCCTCCTCCCGGTTGGACATGCCCGAAACACCTTCCCGGGAAGGCGTTCAGGAGGCATCCGGACATAAATATCCATTTGTTACATAAATATCAATGTTGAAAATAGTTGTTGGAGTTGCAATATTTTAGTGGAAAGACTTTTTTTTTCTTCTTCAGGGTAATTTGATGGAACGTAAAAATTAACAGCATTTATTTCAAATAGAAAACTATGTAAAAAAAAAAGTTGTGACAAATTTAATGCATCCTTGCCAAAGATTTTCTTAAACAAAAAAATAATAATGAACCATTGTTTTTATTAATGGTATTTCCTATCAAATTTAAATTATTGCTAATGAAATTGATTTAGAATGACCTACAAAATAATTGTCTGTAATTGAGTTTATAATTAATCCAGAACTCAACTGCCAAACTATAGTCTCTTTCCCCTGACAACACATTTAATTTACCACTGGATGGCAACTTGGAACAAAAATATCGGACCAATCAAAAGGCAGAGAAAGAGACATTGGCCAAAGCAGGCATGAGAAGAGCTTGATGAGGAAAAACCTCTAGCAATTTTCCAAAAGACATCAATAATCTGTGACAGCCAGTATATTTATTATTTATCAAGATAAAAATCAATCGTATCATATAAATAGAAGGTAGTGAAGTGCTTATTTAAAAAAATATATTTTTCGCACGGTTGAAGACAAGATGTTTTTATTTTAAAAATATCCACTGCTGATACGTTACACTTTAACCATATATATTTTGCATAAAGAAATCTTACATAATAGAATTACAATATTAGTTACAATCTGCATATAGAATATTTAACATTTCAACAACTGTTGTAGTGTAAAAACATTAACACAAACAAAATGATATTATATATATAATATATATTTATAATATATATTTATATATGTATAGAAAGATATCCTTTTGCTGATGGGTACCACAGGAATAATCCAGGCTGAAATCTAAGGAGAAACAGGCAGGTCGGGAACAAAACCGTGTGAGATGGGGAAATGCACAGATCTCCGTTTGGCAGGAAGTATGCAGCTGAACCATTAGGTGTGCTTTGAGTTGGAGGTCCGGTTTCTAACAGCACAGTCTTGTTAGCCTCCGCACACCACTGCGGTGCACTTCCTGTCCATGGGCCTCAGCTGTGGCAACCTGCACTTAGACCTGTTTAGCCTTGGACCCAATAAGCATCCTGTGGTAGGAGTCCGCTGCGGTTTCACAAAGGCCAGGGTAGGTCACTGAAGTCCACAGGTCCACCAAGGCCAGCGTCCGCTTCTAGGAGGCTCATGATCACGGCCATGGCTGCCTCGTCATTACTGGGGCTGCTGGATCCGGGCTCTTCCATGATGTCAATACTGAGATGCGAGTTATCACCTGCAGACGGAGATTCGTTTAGTGCACTTGCTTGAGGATATTATATGCGATTCTTTGACGGAAGACTGACTTGTGTACTCACTCATTAATGAATTATTTGAAAATGGGTATCCTATTGAATCGGGTCCAGGCACAATTCCTGCTGAAGGCAGTTCTGGAGTTCCATTTTGAATCTACAACAAAAAAGATACAAATGTTAAAGGAAAACAAGAAGTTCAGATTTGAAGAAACAGATTGCCATAGCGAACATTGAATAAATAAACATACTCATCAGCAGATTAGGTGGCGTCGGTATTCTTTTTACCCCTTCGCCGTGAGTATATCTGGGACTTAATACTAGGTGTAAATGTGGTCAAAGACCTATTTACGAGGACAGTGTCTCACCTTCTTGCCCCCTGGAGAGCAGGTGTCAGGTGGGGGTGTGGCAGTGATATTTAAAGGACTT
Organism: Romanogobio albipinnatus; assembly: GCA_023566225.1. Taxonomy (NCBI): domain Eukaryota; kingdom Metazoa; phylum Chordata; class Actinopteri; order Cypriniformes; family Gobionidae; genus Romanogobio; species Romanogobio albipinnatus. Next base: position 22,232,143 of record CM042262.1, on the reverse strand, counting down.
GAGCCACAGCTGGAGGGTGAGGAGCCTCGAATCCTGGAGACATCATGATAGAATCAAGATCATTTTTGTGACGGTGTAACCTAAATGTGCCAGATACTGCACGTACCTCTGAATCTCCATCACTTCCTCGGCTATCATGCGTCCAATCTTGCCAGCGCCCGCTCTAGTCCCTCCTGGAATACCAGGAACCGTCTGAAGAGGACGTTTCCCTCCACCTGCCATAAACATACACAATTGTAAAAAATCTAATATTAAATAAATGTGCAAGAGAAACTGCTGTTCAACAGCTGGAAACTGATCTCACCATCTCCTGATGTTAAAACACTGTCCATGCTCTGAGGGGACGAGGCTGTCTGGGAATAACTAGGGTCTGCTCCTTCAAGCAAACTGCCCCTGAAACAAGCAACAACATTATTCTAGTATTAAAATTGATTTTGCAATTCATTTACATTAAAAATGTTCGCATATTTCGGCAAGATTTGACTTTCTTTTCTTTTATGCATGTATGTATATTTAATATTATTTAATAAATGATATCAAATTGTATGTACATACACAATTAGTAATATGTTAAATAAAATTATTATTATTATTCAGAATAGAACACATTAAAAATATAACAATAATAATCTATGTATTAAATAATGCTATCCATTAAATAATAACTTTGTTATAATGCATTTATATAAGAATAAAACAAAATGTAATACTTTTACTTTACATTTATATATATAAATTAAATTATTAAATAATATTTTTAAAATCAATAATATCCTCTAACGTTCCCATAACATTATATTCCAACGTTGCCCTAAAGTTATATTCTAATGTTGCGCTAAGATTATCCTCTAACGTTGCCGTAACGCTATCCCCAAAACAAAACAAAAAAGATTCGTACTGACACCAAACATTTGAATGGAGTAAATATAATAATAGGCACAATTATAATAAACACAGATTAACCAACATTATTATTCAAGGAAGACAATTAGACTGCATTTTATTTGATGGGACCTAGATAAGGTTTAGAGGGGCGCTGGCCGAAAAAAGGTTGAGAACCAGTGCCCTAACAATATATTCTAATGTTCCCCTAATGCTATCCTCTAACGTTCCTCTGAGGTTATATTCTAACGCTATCCTCTAACGTTCCTCTGATGTTATATTCTAATGCTATCCTCTAACGTTCCTCTGATGTTATATTCTAACGCTATCCTCTAACGTTCCTCTGATGTTATATTCTAACGCTATCCTCTAACGTTCCTCTGATGTTATATTCTAATGCTATCCTCTAACGTTCCTCTGATGTTATATTCTAACGCTATCCTCTAACGTTGTAATGCCAGATAGATAAAATGAACATTAAGTATTGTAGTTTAACCAATATTATCACTTAAACATAATTCTATTATATAAATATTTTGAAAAACTCAGTTTTGGAAAAGTCATGGAAATGTTTCCAAACATTTTGCAGGCCTGGAAATTGCCATTTTAAAATTCCATGACTTGTTTTTTTGACTGTACGAACCCTGTGAAATGTGACGTGACACTTACGAAACCACAGTGTTTGTAGAGACTATATATTCCACCTCTTTGGTCCAGGGGTTCATGAAGCTGAACCAGCGGCTCCTTAGAGTGATGAAAGAGCCGTCTTTAATCTTGAACTTGTAACAGTTTGTATTAATCTTTTCTCTCATCTGTAGCACTGAAAGAAAAAAAAAGAAAATGAGCATTTAATACAAATGTGATACTGACTGACGTTATAACAGTGAATGAATGAGAGGATCGAGTTAATAAACAAACCTTGTCTGTGGCACTCGGCAAGGTGACCGATATCATCCTGGTGAAAATACTCGTAAAATGACGTTCCTAGAAGCTCCTGGGGCAAGTATGCCAGGATGGCTGTCGCCCTAAATGGAAACAATGAATTGCAGTGATGAGCTAACAGATTAGACGAGACGCTAATTCACTGATGTGAACTGAAATCAATACTTTTAGACCCTTGAGGTTTCTGACAATTCGAATCTCATTTTAGCGAGTAACCAGATCTGCCCACCTAAGGCACTATTAGTCTAAGAGCCTTAAAAGTGTATACTAAATTGCATATTAAATCTTAGTTGGTGCCTTGAGAGATTCACTAAACATTCAGGAAAACACACAAAAGAAACACTCTTGTAGATGATGTGAAATGGAGCAAAAGGCATCTTCTCACCTCTGGTCGACGAAAACAAACTTGCCGTCGATTGCGTGGCGGGAGACGTATTCTGTGGGTTTAACGCGGATGTCGCCGTTCATGGGCTGGGGGACGATATGCGGATGAAGGCGACCGATGGCCACTAGACAGCTAAGGTTGCAGCCCTCATTATCAGGTTCGTTATCCTCGTCCAAACCCATCTTGGTGGGCGGCCAGCTTTTCAGATAGCCAGTGCTATGGATGGTACAAAAACTCTTTCGGTCTGCTGTAGAGAGAGAGATTTACCCATCAGCCTTTGAAGTGATGAATAGGATTTTAAAGAACAGCAGGCAGGCTCCGAGAAGTCTGGTCTTCCACTGATCATTATCAACTTTTATTCCCCCTGCTGACACTAGCCAGGTAACTAGTGGTCCTCAGAGACATTTCAGGTGGGGGAAGGTGGTCCCATGCAGCAGCACAGGCCATAAGAAAGACAGACACCCAATACTTATAAAAGGACTTCTCTCCACTAATTCATAGACAAACCCTTCTTTGAATGGACATGCATATCCCCAGGACATGTGTGTATTACTGTTTTGCATATTGTCTTTTGTATTGTATATGGATATGCATGCCTTATGATCAAACTATTAGATAATGAAAAGTATGTTTTATATTAAAACGCCCTGCAAATCGGTGTATGCCCCCTCCTTATAACATGCATTGTATGCTTGTTATATTAATCAGAGTACAACAGGACACAAAACTGCCAGCCCACTCTGATCAGGCAAAAGCTTGAACACCTTTTTCATTGGTCAAGCCAAACTTGAGCGATGTGCCCTCTGCAGAAGTTAAAAGTGCATTATCTCAGTGACCCTGCCTCTATTCTTCTTGTGTGGAAAAATCTGTGCAGACAGAGGGGCCTCAAAAGGGGCTTTTACACCGGAGGATCCTTTTTATAGTTCCTAGAACTAATGGCGGAAGTACACCCTTTTTTTGTGTGTGTTCGCAACGCAGGAACTGGGAATGATTTTAGTTCTAAGAACACCTTTTGAAGGAACTAAAATATCTCCTACTTCAGAGTAGGGTATAAAGGTCCTTGCACACTGAGTGCGAAATTCTCACGCATGGGAAATACTGGCACCCGCCATTTTTAAAAGCAGTAAACACAGTTTATAGCCTATATACATTTTGTTTGTAGCCTTTAGTCCTATATAGCAGTTTACTCCATGAACATGGAAAACAATGATCAGTTTCTGAAATACTCAGGCCAGCCAGTCTGGCACTGTTATGGGAAAATTTAATCATAGCTATACATTAAACATTGCGCACGAAATGTTTATTGATTTGCATATTTTCATACAGAACCAGCTTACTAGGTAAAAGGTCATGTATAGATTTGAGCAAGTGCTGCTTTTCTTGTCATGTGTGGAAATTTACAGGAGGAGTGACTTTGTTTGGGAAACTGATAAAAAGCTGGGTGCTGTTATGTCTAGTTAGTGTGCACTCTGCAGACATTGAAGATGGCTGTATGACTGTGACTCATTTCTTGCAAGAAATTAAATCTTTATAAAGACAATTGGGCAGGTTTTGTCTCTTATTCAGTAATGCGGTGATAGTTTGAAATTTTGCCACGACAGTTGGTGTCAGAAGCGGAGATTCCATGGATGTGCCTTCCGGACCCTGGGAGCGGATGGTGACTGATCATCCTGGACTTTAGAGTCACAGCTCTACCCCGACATATTGAGGGAGAGAGGCCAACCGCTCAGGGGGTCTGGAGGGTCCGACCACTGGAACAAACGAACCCGAGGTGGCAACGGGACGCTTCTGGTAAGAGACAAACTTAAAATTCGGGGAAGAATTTTTGAAATTGAAAATTGAGTAAATTGAAAATTGAAATTGGGGTGGATAAACCATAGTGGGGTCTGACTCTGTGGCAAATGCAACGTGGTTGATTCGTTTATGGGATAGAAACTGAAACCATGTGGGCGAATGCAACGTGATTAAAATTTAGAGAATTTTGAGATCTCACGTGGGCGAGGAGACCGTGCTGTAAGCCGGTTTTGGGCTATTGGGAGCCAATAAGATAGGACACTATTGGGAGTGTCCGCCCGTCTGGTCTTGGGTGAAGAGATCAGATCTGAACGGAGACGTCCGACAGATTCATTAGCGTACGCTAGAGGGGAAAAAGCCACAGAGACAGACAGCCAGTATGGGGAAGTCCCAAAGCAAGCTAGCTGAATATGATACACCGGTATTTTGTCAAATGAGAATTATATGGGAAAAATGAATGCAAGGCAGAGAAGTTAATTAATGATTTCCCAAACGAGGGAACACCAGACTGAAAGTGGTGAATGAGTCAGTTGAAGAGGGGAGATAAACTGAAAAGCTGTTGTGGGAAATGTGTGTGAGAAATGAGAACAAACAATGAAATGTTGGGGGAAAGAGGCAGATAAGAGAGAAAGGAAAATGTTGTCTTATCAGGCAGAAGTCACAGCTGTTTAGAGATCGCCGGTGAGTATGAACGTTGACTAAATTCTGGCTAACATTTTGAGTGATATGATCGGTAATTTGATTAGTCGGTATAAAGATTTTGAGATGGACAAGAGCAAACGCTGTAAGCAGCTCCGCTCTGAAGCCCTGACTTCAAAGAAATTTGTTGGACTGATGAAGGGAATGGGCAGAAATGTTTTTATTGTAATTGGAAAGTTGATCAGCAAGTTGACTGGCTACAAACAAAGAGAGAACAAGAAAATTCAAATTTCTAGATGTTTGTGCATATTCATTAATTTGTAAAAATGGGTGAGGTGCCGTTATACCTGAAGGGAAAATCCCAGAAGTGACTGAGATGTACAATTGAGAAACTAAAAGTAATGTTGATGAAAAAGCAGATAGCACCATAAAATGCAAGACATTGTCTTTTTTATTGGACCGCGAGCGAACTCTGTCCTCAGACAGACTGCCACTTTTGGAGCACACAGGTTGCATTGCTTCATAAGCTAAAGATGAGAGTGTTTAATTGTGGTCAGCGGGGCCATTTTGGACGTAATTGTGTCCGAACACCCATAAGGTGTAGAAAGTTTGGCAAATCAGGCCACCAGACTAAATTCTGTAAACGAAACCCAGTAAAAAGAAAGTAACAGAGATTTACACTCTGTCTATGAAAATGAGATAATAAGATTAACGAAGTCTTTAGTGATTATTTTTGAAGGAAGGATTTGAGATAATTTTAATATGAGGTTAAAATTAAAAATGAAGATGATAAAACATGCTGCAAAGATATATAACTCCTGATTAACCGAGTTTTAAATGAAAAATATAGAATAAATATGTTCTTGCTCTTCTCACTTTTGCAAAACTCTGATAATGATGATTTGACTGAATATTGGGTTGTTGAAATAACTATAGGTGTTAAAATGTTGAAAACCCTAGAAGCTGATGTTTTGGTTTCAAAAGATAAGCTTGTGCTGAGCTGAAATAAACAATTTGTAATCTCAATCCGGCCACCACGTGGCCTAACTTGAGTAACAGAGACTCAATCGGAGTGGAAATTATAGCTTCTGAATTCATTGTGGGGGAAAAATACAAATATGAAATTCTGATCATTTGAAAATGTCAATTCTGGCAAAGGATAGAGTTAAAAGGAAAATGTTTGATGTTTATTTGAAAACAATTTAAATTTCTAGCCAGATCTTACACTGAGCTAGTGTGAGGAGTGAAAAGTTTATGAAAGTGCAGTGTACCAGCCCTGAAGGCCTCAGAGTCTCTCTCTCATCCCAGACCAGCTCAAAGCTGATATCTGAGCCTGTGCCACAGATGATAGAAGATATTGATGAGTAAAGGCACAAGGCATCATGTGAACATAATAGACTGTTGATTTGTTAAGATATAAAAAAAGGTGCCATCAAGAGGGCAATAAGACATGTTTTAAAAATACAGACTTTTAATGAACTGAAGCGTTTGACGAATGTATGATATGACCAGTAACGTCTGTCTGCTCTTTGCCTTCACCATGTACAGAACTGATGGCCTTGGTCACAGATGTAGCAGAACATTAAATTGAATGGACAGGTGTTTTGACTAAATTCACTGAAAATAATCTAAGCACTGCTATGGAGCAGCTTTGAAGAAGTATGATGGATTTTAGTGATTAAGTTGTGTTATAATTAACCTGTCTCCATTGTTTTACTAATTTGAAAGCAGACCAGATGGCTCTGGTGACTCTTGAATGCACTTTCCAAAAGGCTCCAGAAAATATTGGATCCTGTTTAGGGTCAAAGATCTCAAAGTGATGACGAGGTTGAGCACGATGTGGTTATTCCCGATGACGGGTAAGACTTCCTACGGCCTGACGGGGAGCAACCCAAGCCAGGGAAATCACGATAAGTCGCCTTGGACCCCCTACCAAAAAACAAAAACAAAAACAAAAACAAAAAAATATGGAGGAGGGGGTTTTATGTGAGGTGTGTATGAGAGGTGAGGCAGATGTCTGTGAGGCCAGCAGCATCTCTGTTGGGGGGGAAAGCTGTGTTTCGTAGGGGCCAAGGTCAAGACTGGACACAGCAGCCCCTGCCCTAATAATGGCCCCTCTATACCGCTCACCAAATACCGCATAAATTGAGAGCCAGGAAACACCCTGAAGAAAAGAGCAATGATTGGCATTTAAGAGCCAGCTGAGACCATACTGTGATTGTGATTGGTAACCTTGTGGAACAGAACAAAATGTATTTGTATCAGTAAAGCTGTATGATATTGAACTAATATGTCTCTATCATAGTCTTAATCCTGCAGGTCATTAGATGGCAGAGGATAATTTGGAGACATGGTGATGGCTTTAAGAGGACGGCTTTTGAAGTTTAAAGAGAAGTTCTGGATAACAGAGGTATCTAAACTAAAGATAACTTGAAACAATTTCACAGTATAACTTATTGGAGATGTTCTAATTTGAAAATTCAACAGTTAAATTTCTAAACTTTGTGAAGGATTAATGAATTAAGGGTTAGTGAATTTAACATTATAGTAAAAGTCTTAGAAGACTGCTGAAAATATAATGTGGATGAGAGAGGGAGAGAGAGACTGCTTCAGTGGAATCAGGGATTGTACTCTGCCTGCGACTGAGACAAAACAAAAACACTGATAGCAGAACAAAACAACCCAACTGACTTTTCTAAAAATAGATTAATAATGAACAGATTTGAAACTGGTTAAGAAACCATGTAAAAGCACATTTTGAGAATGAGCAGTTCATATTTATGTGTTCTGATTGAGTGTAGTGTGCCATTAACCTCTGGAATGAGTGTTTTATCATCACAGATGGGTTAGTTAAGTGAAACGACAAACGCTAGAGAAGCTGATTATTCTGAGCGAATCTGGTGAAAAGATGATCCAGAACATGGACGAGCTTTAAATGGATTGGTATCCAGCTCAGTCTGTTAATGGTAATTATGACTACTTTGTCATTTATGATGTTGTTTTGAATTAATCTATGGATTAGTGCATATGTTAAAGCGGAATAGTTCGAGATTGCCGCCCACCATGGGTTTAAGACCCTTGTATAAATACAACAGAGGGTAAATTTTATAGACTGGACGGCAGAGACAAGGAGACAAATCAACTAGACTAAATTATCCAGAGACTCCCTAGTATTTATGAAAGGTCAGAGGGCAAACAAAGGGAGAACTTCTTAGAAACAAAGAGTTTTATTTTATGTTTCCTCTGAATGGAGGCATGACATTAGATGTCTATGAAAACTACTATTTATGTATATAGAGAACCACAATTAATGTTAAAGAAGCAAGTGACTTTATGTCTTTCTGTGTGACTGGGATTGAGATAAGAGGAATATAATATTTTGGTTTCTGCAGAGCAGTAGAGATAAGAAACAATAATCATCATATGGTGCATCTTTTTGAGAGAGGAATAATGTGACAAGTTAAAACAAGAGAGAAATAGCCCAAAAAGATAGATTTTTTGGTGGAAAATTGATTTATGAACGAGTTATGAACACCCTAACACACTAAGTGTTAATAGACATATATGAATTGAAAAATCATTTTGAAACGGCTTTAAAGAAATGGATGATGACTTATAGTACAAATTTGAATACTTTATAAAGTGATATGGGAGATTATAAAGATTTGCAAGTTCTTGGTAAAGTTATAACAATTTTGGGTTTAAGTGGCAAGGTGAGGATTTGATGATGAGTGCCACTGCCAAATGACATGAATTAAGAGGTTTAAGATTTTGGGCCAGTTGGAGCGTACGTCCAAAGAGTTTTAATGGACAGGGGATGGAGAAAAGGGTACTTTGAAAAAGAGCCCTGATGAATTGATGTTGAATGGTTTACTGATAACAGGAACTGAAAAGATTTTGATAAAAGTTGGATATTAAGTATGATTAAGTATGATGTCACGAGATAAAGATGAGTGAACGAGCTGATTGAATGTAATATGAATTGATAACTATGTCATTTTGATGAAGTGTATTTAACATAAATCTAAATTTGTTTATGTTCATGGATGGTTAAATATGGTGTGCGCTATGATTTGTGAGAATGGGTCTGCTGGAAATAGTATGTTTAACAAAAACAGGGTGGTTTGAAGAATGATGTTGAAACAACTGACTAGAGGAAGGTTGATTGTGAAGAACAGTGAGAAACTGTGGGCATGTAGATAAGAATGTAGCATGAAATCGAGGTAGAGAGCGAAGTGACCCCATTGGCAGACACACAAAAGAGAATCAGTGCATGATAGACATTTGTGCTTTGGAACTGTGTCCTGCATGGACAGAGGTGTCATCTGAACTGTGAGCAAAGCACAAAATATAGACTGAAGGATGAAAGAATGTAGACTGAAGGACTGAAGGATGTTTTATGTAGAGACTTGAAGTGCTAAGATGGATTATTATCTATCTTACTTATTTTTATCGTTTAGTTTGAGTTGGACCACTATTATGTTTTGGACCCCAAAAAGGTCTGTTATGATTTTGATTAATTAAGAGAGCAACTGATTGTTTGTTTCTTCATAGGTGTTTTCTAAAGTGTGTATTGGGTCTCTGAGGAGTGACTGAGGGTCTGGCCTAGGGATGTGTGATGTGTCACTAAACGCTTGATAGCAATAAGGTGTCGTGTGTTTGGATTTTGTAGGTATCACACACCCCTAACATGCCGGAAGTGCAGTAACAGTGCTTGCTCACTTAGCCCGGCTTCCAGAGATGAAATATGGATTTGTCTTTCGTTTTATAGAATATTTTCAGTATGTTTTGGGGAAACCCTTCTGGTCAAGACTGCAGTTCGTAGCTTGACGGAAGCATGCAAGCTGCTGGAGGGTAAGAGTGTAACGATGTACACAGACTAGCGTTATGCGTTCGGAGTTGAGCACGATTTTGGGGCGCTGTGGAAACGCAAGAAAATGTTAAAGTCTGATGGGCGCACAATTATGAATGCTGCTTTTGTGTCTAATCTGCTAGACACAATTTTCTTGACTGGCTAGGTTGCTATCTGTAGAATGCGCAGCGAAACTAACAACAAAGAGTTTATTTCAACAGGAAACCATGACAGCAGACGCAGATGCGGAGGCCGTGGAAGTGCAACAGACGACACAGCCAGAATGTTTTTATTATCTGAAATAACCACGAATGTTTTGCCTTCCTTATAGACTATGCAGTCTTTCAACTCAGGGCCAGAGAAAAGCAGCGATGGGAGCAGTGCGACCGCACTGTGCAAAATGGCGTCTGGACGAGTAGTGATGTCAAGCCTTGTTTACCCCAAAAATATTTTCGATGATTATGATTAATGGCTGCGTGGGCGATCACGCAGCCAAAGGGGGAATGATACTCAAATGATGGAGGTTTATGAGGAGGTTTTAATATTTGCTGAAAATTTTCGCATCTTGATGCATATTGATATACACGAAAACGAGAAAAGGCCTTGAGTAAATCAGAGCCCGTTTGAGACCACCATTCATGGGAATGGAAGGGGGTAAACAATAGCTTACATCAATAGAATTGTGAATTATTGCATAGAGATGTCTTTTCTGTTGTTGTCTAAGGTCTGTGTGCAGGTAAAATTTGGGGAAACCAGTTGGGACTCCTTTACATGACATCAAACCAGGTGATTTCGCGTTGATGGAGGGCAACGGGAGGAGGAGCTGGAAGGCGAAAAGGTGGCTGGGGCCTTACCAAATCCTCCTAACAACGCATACTGCCGTAAAAGTGTCTGAGAGGGCGACGTGGGTACACGCAAGCCACTGCAGAAAGTTTTCCACCAGCAGGAAGGGGAGGAGCGAAACCGGAAGTGAAGAAGGCCATGACGAGGTGCCAGGGGAACAAAGCCTGTACTTTGGCACGGCTGCAGAAACAACAGCTAGAGATAAAGACGAGCTGCTGGCTTTGTCTGCAAATGTCCCATGCCTGCAAAGCAGGACCACTGACTGTTGTAACACTGAATGAAACTGACTGTTTGATCCCGCAGCAAATGACTGAGATAGTGAGAGCTGCGAAGGACATTGAGCATGGGAAAATCCCAACAAAACATCCAACATCTGACTGCGAGAGGACTGAAGTCTGAGTCAGAATTGACACAAATAATGAAACAACCGAGAATTGTACAGCGGTAGTGACTAATTTTACCTGCCAGTTTAGAAGACCAAATTACACTTCACCTGCAACAGTTTGGGTTTATGGTTAAGCTCATCATTTTATGTCGAGTGTTGGCAGGTTGCTGTTACCCAGCTTTGATGAACGTGGGGACATCTGTGTATTTACCGGGTAATGAAAACAAGAAAAAGGATGGACAGAAGAGAAAGTTAATTCTGTGATAGGGACTTTACCAGATAGAGCAAATGTGGGTTGGTCTATTTTCCTGGGGGTGGGTACAGCAGAATCGATAAACAAGAAAAATGGGTTAGCATGGACTGTACTAGCTATAGCTAATAGCACGGAGCACACTTTAACAATGGTAGATGAGGAAATGAAGCAAATCCGAGATGCAGATATCCAAAACAGACTAGTTTTAGACATGATAACAGCTGAGGAGGAGAGAGTTTGGAAAATGCTTAGGGTATCGTTTTGCTTTCATATTCCAGATTATAGTGACAATGTAACCAATATAATTGAGTAGCCTACATGAGACAGGCTGTAAGAAAACTGGAGAGGGAAAAAGCTGATGACTGATGATTTGGTTGGATGACAAATCTGAAGGGATGGGGATATTGATTATGTTTTACTGTATTGCAGGTTTTTGAAATTGTTGTACTGATTTGTATGTGTTCACAATGTATTTTCAACGCATTTCCAGGATGGTTCAACGAGTAGTGAAGTCCAGTGTATCACAACAGATGGTCAAATTAGACATTTATGACGAGTACGACGAATGGATGAACAAATTTAGTGATAGGAGATAGTGACTAGCAAAGAGAAGAATGAAACAAATTAGGGGATTATGTTTTCGTTGATTTAAATCTGGGCGGCCTTTGGAGGCCTCAGATATCTAAATATTATAACCATGTTTTTATTTGCAGTGAAAGGGGGGCTTTAACCACAAAAATCAGCCTATGCATATTTTCTTTCTTCACAAATTCAAGTGATGAGAATAGATTATTGAATTGGATTATTACTATAATTTTTCATTCAGTTTAGATTTTCGTTTTAATCATTTAAAACTTTACTATTACATTTATTCATTTTTCATATTTAGCCTTTTTAACCTTACTATTATGTTTACTTATTTTTGAGTTTTCAGTCATAAATATATATATATATACAATGATAAAATTTTTCATTATGGTTTATCAATGATGAGATAAAAAGAGGGGATTGTTATGGGAAAATTTAATCATAGCTATACATTAAACATTGCGCACGAAATGTTTATTGATTTGCATATTTTCATACAGAACCAGCTTACTAGGTAAAAGGTCATGTATAGATTTGAGCAAGTGCTGCTTTTCTTGTCATGTGTGGAAATTTACAGGAGGAGTGACTTTGTTTGGGAAACTGATAAAAAGCTGGGTGCTGTTATGTCTAGTTAGTGTGCACTCTGCAGACATTGAAGATGGCTGTATGACTGTGACTCATTTCTTGCAAGAAATTAAATCTTTATAAAGACAATTGGGCAGGTTTTGTCTCTTATTCAGTAATGCGGTGATAGTTTGAAATTTTGCCACGACAGCACCAACAACCATGCCATGTTCAGTCACGTAAATCACCTTTCTTCTCCATTTTGATACTCAGTTTAAATTTAGATATTAGATACCGTATTTCCTCAAATAAAAGCCTGTAGTCAATTAAACGCCGGGCCTCTGATAGTGGCCGGGGGCGTGGCCAGCACAAACAAATAAAGGCCGGTCTCAAATTAAGGCCGGGGGAAAATTATTTCCTTTCATTTCATGTGCATTCAAGTTCAGCATAATGTACAGTAGGGTTGTGCCGAAGGAGCGAAACCATCGTGGCCATCTCCCCCCGCTGGGAGTCTTGCGAGTGCGACGCACACTAATCCTGGTCTCTTCTATACTTAACCCAAACACTTTGCAGGGATTGCTCTGTTAATTAAATAGAGAATATAACTGATGCATATCTGCTATTTTAAATACTGTAGTCTATGAGATATGCGACGTGTGTTAGTCTGTGAAAGCTACACAAATGATCTGGACAATCTCTTAGCCTCTTGTCTTATTTACACATCTTACTCTGCATTTAACTTAAACTATTTTATTTTGTACAAGAAAACATCATAGGCTTCAAAATAAATTGTTATTGAAATATTGTAAAGTGGTCATTTGAACTACTCGAACAAACATTTAAAAAACAATATGCAAAATCAAAATTTAATAGCTCCATAACGGATTGAGAAAAGTGCGCGCATTAGTTGGGTTAGAAAAATAACGAAATTATAGTTTTTTTTAAAAGTAGAAACTAATATTTATGTAAAGAGATATATATTAAAATAAAAAGTGCTTAAAGGAACAACTCTTCTTAAGTGGAAGGAAGCTTTTTCCCTCACATGGAATATAGAAAGCACATAAGTTGGGTTAGTAAAATAACGAAATTATAGAGTTCATATCGAGTCTATAAAACACGAAAGAACAACAAATATAAATCACAAAAGAACATTTTGTTTTGTATAAATTGTTTCTTAATTTCATTTATGTTTTATCAACCAAATTGCCCAGATTTAATAAATAACAAGCAAATAGCTTATAACAGACAATGACATGAGGTGGAGGCGGCAGCGCCGGCTTAAATTAACTAATAGAAAAGGAAAAAACTTTAGTCAGGGACAGCCCTTACTATTTATTTCAGATAGGCCTATATTTGATCCAGCATTTTCTACTCCCATGTCACAAAGTGAGTTCTGGGTTGAGCGCACGGTGCTGAGCGGAAAGAGCAGAATCTCCAGAAAGACGCTTGATCTCCTCTGGAGGAAATATTACGGCTCTTTCAACGCACATACCGCAACAGTCACAATATGACCTCATGTATGTTTTAAAAACACAATTCAACTTATAAATAATACTTTTTAATGGGCCACTTAATTTTATTACAAATAAATTATAAAATTCTAAAAATGAATAAAATGAACAAAAAATATTGCATTGCATTTGCAATCCTTTGAAACCACCCCACTTCCCGCGCCCCTGATGATATCTGTCCTCTGGAGCGCTATAGCTTTTCATTTAAAACGGTTTTTTTTTAAACAATTATTTTTTCAAATAGATGGAATTCGAAATACAGGCCTGCCCCTAATAAAAGCCTGCTTCAAATAAAAGCCGGTGACCTTCTGCAGTTCAGGTAAATAAAGGCCCCGGCTTTTATTTGAGGAAATACAGTATTCGCGTTAATGAGCAGTTGAATGGGTGTACCTAATAAAGTGGCCGGTAGGTGAGAGAAAGTGTGTGTAACAAATAGCAAAGCTAGTAATACCTTTCTTTTTGGAGCATGTTGAGGGAAAGTCCTTGTCCTCCATCTTGACAGATGGACGGTTGCATTTCATTCTACAGAAGAAGGATCGACGGGCACCGGAACACAGTCTGGAGGGGCCGGGAGTGATGTCAGTCTTCACTGGAAGACCAGCTTCAGAGAGAACTGAACATCAGTCCAAGTGCCTTTGGCTTAACTGTGAATTTAATGACTGCAAACACTTTAAAAAAACCAAAAAAACTTTACTTTTGGCATCGATGAGTCGTTCCCGTGGAGCCGTGTCTGACGATGACAGCTGCTCTTTCACTTTGGCAATGTCTTTTGGATGCAGGTAGTCAAACAAACTCTGGCCAATCAGATCATTCTAATGGTTAAAAAAAACAAAAACAGTTTGTATTAATGTCAAAAACTTTAATGCACAGCAGCAGGGAGATCATTGTCAAGAAAAAAATATACCTGAGTGTAATTGAGAATTTTATAAACAGACTCCGAGACGAAGAGAATCTTTCCACGATCGCAACCAACTACAAAGAGGAAGCCATCAGCAGCCTGTGGAAAGAGAGGGAAGAAGAGTTTTAAAACAGATCCGCACCAGTTTTCCATATGATCAAATCTCGAAAGCCTTGGAGTTGATATTTTAAACACACCCTTAAAATCAAGTGCTTTAATTCATCATCCGACAAGAATGCTGGTTTATAATTTGCTTCTGTGTATGGGTTGGTGGCACCTATAGGAAAAAGAAAATCGAGCATGATTAATATGGAAAAGTTTGGTTTTAAACTCATAATGAGCTCATTTAGATGCATTTTGCCCAAGCTGTGGTAGAAAACTCGCACCTCGTAATGTCTTCATGTGTTGGACGGCCATGCGCAGTACAGTGAGTTTGTCCAACTTGCGAGACATGGCATTGCAAGTGGGGACTAACGATGCCAACTCGTCTATAAAACTGTTCATCTTATCTCTGCGCCTCTTCTCTATTTGACTGTGAGCCTCCCTAGAATAAGAACTAAAAATCAGCTGAACAGATACAAGCAACACATCTCATTTACATACAACATATTAATTAAGCAGAGAAAATCCTCATCTTCACTCTACCTGGCATTTTTTATCCGGCCCTGCTGCTCATCCCTGGATTTAGGAGAAAAGATTTATTTATTTATTACTTATGAATCATTCATTTATTCATCTTGTTAAGCATTAGAACTGTGTATTTAAAGACAATGGCATGTAATTCATGTTTACCTTCCCAGTGTCTTATCTTTGTCCGTGTCCATGCTATCACTGTGAAAACGAACAGCATCACAGAGTTCAATGAAACAAACTTTATCCAATTGATGAGATCAAAAAATTAATTTACATCATTTGTAGTAAAAGGTTGTGAGAAATGTACTCACTCAAACGAAAAGCCATCAATCCTGTAAAACAACAACAATTATATATAAAAAGTATAAATATTTAAAAATAACATTCTTTGACATATAAATATGAATGTATTGGTAACACTTTACAATAACATTTTCTTTGTTAAAGGTCCCGTTCTTCGTGTTCCCACTGTTCAAACTTTAGTTAGTGTGTAATGTTGCTGTTAGAGCATAAATAATACCTGTAAAATTATAAAGCTCAAAGTTCAATGCCAAGCGAGATATTTTATTTAACAGAAGTTCCCTTTCAAAGCCTACAGCGAACGGCTGGCTTGGACTACATCCTGTTACTTCCTTCATAAATGACGTCAGTAGAACAGTAGAACAGACTAACCTCTGCCCACAAGACTATGCGAAAAAAGGGGGCGTGGTCTTGTTGCTGTCCCGCGTGGAGAAGAGGACGTGTCGCATGGAGAAAAGGAAGTGTTGCGTTTGAGTGTGTTTGTCGCCATGTCGTCGAGACGCTGTTATTTTCATCCCGGAGTCAAATCACCTTTGTTTGGCTTCCCCAGGGACGCTGTAGAGATCATTGAGCGCATACATCACCCCGTTAAGAGGCGTGACCTTTCCACGTGCGCTAAGCTGCTGTCGAATCACAACACAGGAACCGTGCCACCTTCGCTAAGCTGCTGTCAAATCACAACACGGGAACCGCTGGCACAATCAGAACTCGTTACGTATTTCTGAAGGAGGGACTTCATAGAACAAGGAACTCATCAACCCGTTTTTAGGACAGTGAAAACAGCGGTACACAGATAAGTAAATTGTGTTAAAAATACTGTTTTTTTTTTACACGCGAAACATGAACACGTTATATTGCACACTGTAAACACAATCAAAGCTTCAAAAAAACACGAAGAACGGGACCTTTAACATTGGTTAACTACATTAGTTAAAGTCCCTGTAAAGTCAAAATGAAATGTATTCTGAGTTTCCCACCACAGAAAAATTTGTTATTAACCACCCAGACAAATTTGAATGATAAAAAACCTGCCAAGTAAATAAAATAGCTTATCAAAATCTTGAAAAAAATCTCTGCTCTCAACCTCTGAGGGCATGTCCGCTGTCTGCGCTGAAACCACGCCCACTCACGGAAAAGCTGCTGTAAGCACTCATTGGTAGGCCAGTACTGCTCACGATGGCACCAAATGTCAGCGGGAAGGGAAAATGAAGGCCGGGGCCGGAGATAGTAAATAAATGCAAACAAATCTCAGAATTGACTTTACAGGGACTTGTACCTTGTAACAAACAAACAAGGAAAAATGCTTATATAGCATTCATTAGTCTTGGTTAATGTTAAAGGTCCCGTTCTTCGTGATCCCATTGTTCAAACTTTAGTTAGTGTGTAATGTTGCTGTTAGAGCATAAATAATACCTGTAAAATTATAAAGCTCAAAGTTCAATGCCAAGCGAGATATTTTATTTAACAGAAGTTCCCTTTCAAAGCCTACAGCGAACGGCCGGCTTGGACTACATCCTGGTACTTCCTTCATAAATGACGTCAGTAGAACAGACTAACCTCCGCCCACAAGAATACGCGAAAAAGGGGGCGTGGTCTTGTTGCTGTCCCACGTGGAGAAGAGGACGTGTCGCGTGGAGAAAAGGAATTGTTGCGTTTGAGTGTGTTTGTCGCCATGTCGTCGAGACGCTGTTATTTTCATCCCGGAGTCAAATCACCTTTGTTTGGCTTTCCCAGGGACGCTGTAGAGATCATTAAGCGCATACATCTCCCGTTAAGAGGCGTGACCTTTCCGTGCAAGTTATGTGCGCTAAGCTGCTGTCGAATCACAACACAGGAACCGTGCCATGTTCGCTAAGCTGCGGTCAAATCACAACACGGGAACCGCTGGCACAATCAGAACTCGTTACGTATTTCTGAAGGAGGGACTTCATAGAATAAAGGAAGTCATCAGGCCGTTTTTAGGACAGTGAAAACAGCGGTACACAGATAAGTAAATTGGGTGAAAAATACTTTTTTTTTTACACGCAAAGCATGAACATGTTATATTGCACACTGTAAACACAATCAAAGCTTAAAGAAAAACACGAAGAACGGGACCTTTAACTTCAACATTTACTAATATCAGAGGTGGAAAGTAACAAATTACATTTACTTGCATTACTGCAATTGAGTAGTTTTTCTGTGTACTTCTACTTTGTTTTTTTTAAGTAGTTTTAAAAATATGTAATTTTTTGACTTAAATATGTTGTATTTTAAGTATTGTACTTCGCTATTATGTAAATAATTTGGATATATATATTTTTTTTTTAAAAATGTATGTGTGGTTGTCCTGGAGGATATCCAATTTGCCCAAAAAATGTGGATGCAAAGTGGCTGCAAAAGGAGGAAACACACAGAACATGTTCGGGAACACCATCCCTCTGTGCAGATAAAGGTATGCTTTATAACTTAAGGCCAAATGATTTCTGTGACACATAGGGAATCCCAGAATCCAGTCAAGAAAATGCAATTTACAGTATAATGCAGATGTCACGTAAAACACGCAAACTGATGGATGAATTAATAAAACCAAAGAAGAGCTGTACAATAAATCAAATCGCGACAAGGTCTGTAAATATTAAAGCGCAAAACACTGCTATTTAAATATATGATCTGCTTGTTCTGTCTCTGTGTGAATGAGCAGCGCCGTTTCGTCTACTACATACTCAAGTACGCGTGATGCTCATGGTGTTTTTAACGTCTCACAAACGAACATTTCTAGAGCTGATCTGAGACAACCCCTAATGAGCATGTTCATCATTTTAGCTTAATAAATAGTCAAATACACTCTGAAACAGGTCTTCACTACAACCCGTCAAAATAAAAGTTTGGTTTACCTAGAAGAAATTATGACAAAAATATATTACTATTGTAGGCTTACAATAGAATGTGCCTGTCAAAATAATAATAACAACAATAATACATCATTTTAACATTTTTTAAGAATATATTTTTAAATCCATGGTTTACTTTAGTAAATCTCTGTTTTGCAGCACTTTGCCAAAAAATAAAAGTATAAAAGTATTTGTTACATTTTATCTGATTACCACCGTTTTTGATAATATATTTGTATTAAATCATAAAAACAAACATTTTATTAAATTTTTTTAAAAAGTTGTATCTGTTAATATTTAATGAAGCAGAGCTAATATGAATTACAATGAACAGCTATATTTATTTAACAGCTAAAAATGTTTTGCTCAATGTTAGTTAATGCATTAATCATTTAACTAATGGGACCTTACTGTGTTACCAATCTATCAATTAAAAATAAAATCATTTTATATTTTATATATTATTTATAATTAAGACATGTTTTTCAGACATTTGAGGACAAAAAAGATACTTGAGCTGCAAACAGGCACTTTTCATCTGACGACATCTTATTCTTTATTATATTAAAACTATTTCAGCTTTAAAAAAATTATATATTTAAAACAACATTTATTTTAAGACTAAGTTGAATAATCCTAAAACATCCCCATTATTGTTTTCTGTAACCATACTCTTATTTTAAAAAATGTGTAACTGCTCAGACCCAGTTTGCAAGGTTCAATAACCCATAAATGCTATTATTTTTTTTACTATTACTATATACTTTACTATGAGTAGCTTACTCACTGGTATTCGGTGGTGCTGCCCTTCCTCTTGCGGGTGTAGTCCATGCCCGTGGTGCCAATGGAACTGCTGATGAGATCTGCCGAGCTCTGGGATATGAACTCATTCATCGTGGAGGAGATGTCCATTCTTTGGTCTGCCATTAGATCATCTTAAGAGCAACAGAGAAAAAAAAATATTTTTGGGCCCCGTTTTAACTTGTGCATTTTCGTTTAAAAAAAGCTTAACTTTTGCTACAGTTACGCCTGGCATCCACACTACTATGGAGTTTTCGACCCATGAAAATTGACTTTTGGAAACACTGAAGACCCTGTTTTAGTTTGAAAACTCTGGGGTTTGCATTTCAATAGACAGACCAAAACGGAGTACGTGTCCGAAATCGCCCCCTTATACCCTTAAATAGGGCACTATTTGAGGGGACAGCCATTTTTAGTGGTGTCTGAAACCATAGTGGACTTAATTGAGTGCCCCCATTTAATCCCACAATGCACAGCGACAGCGGGTGTACAACTGACGTACGCTCTACAGCTAAAGAATACCCATAATGCACTGTGAGAGTCGCGCGCTGAATAAAGAGTGAGATGGCGCTGGCAGCTGAATCAATCATCCATCCATTTTCCAAATCGCGTTGGTCAATATAGTATATACCCAGTGTGCATGATCAGTCATGTGACGTGCGTTTTTGGTCGTGTAGTGTGGACGGAGATCTTTTCTGAAATGAGTGGAAATTCCAGTATGGAGGATCGTTTTTTTATTTTAAAACGCTGTGTTAAAATGAAAAGACACTAGTGTGGACACTACAGATCTTCAAAATGGCTACAATATGCTATAAATTATATCAATGTGTGTCTATAGAAAACAAAAGATGCTCACCACACAGATTCAGTCAAGCAGCTGTGTTCAATGCATGGCCTTCCAGCTGTTGCAAGATCCTGTGGAAAATAAATATAGCTGCATTTATAATAAGCAAATTGGTTCCCAGACTATATTTCAGTTTCACATAGACGTCACGGTTGAGGTTATGAGTTACAGTCAAGACTAGTCAGTATTCATGAATAGAAAATAGCTGAGTCTGTGAACCACTTTTGACCAAATGGACCAAAGAAAATAAAACGTCATACAGGTTTGAGGGTGAAAACATGGCAGATTTTTCATTTTTGGGTGAACTATCCCTTTAGGTTGTCAATAGGTAGCTTGGGCTTTCCTTATTATCAACAAACAAATGAAGAAGAAGAAGAAGAAGAAAGAAAAAAATCTCTCTCATACTCCCACACTCACTCACATACACCAGGAGGAATGACTGAGCTTCATCAATGACCTGCTCTGGTTGCCAGGAAACCCTTGGAAAGCTCGCAATCTAGGCCACATTTAGATTACAGAAATGCAACTGGCAGAAAGAAAGGACCAGAAGACAGATTTTCTCCTGCCGTAAATTAAACAGGACTCCCCTGTGTTCAAATGGGATTTTCTGCTGAAATAAACTGTGTTCACAGACCCTTCAATCAGCTGTTTAAATACCCACGCTGGACCAAGAGCACGGTTATATACGAGACAATGAGGAATTAAAAAAAAAATTCACATATAGTTAACAATAACAAAAGTGTTAAAAATACTGGTTTTATATAATGATGCATAGCTCATGCACCACTGCCACTCCACCCATCTCTAAATGATCTATTCTTGAATGCATAGGCTTGCCACAGACTGCCAAAGATAAAGAGAAAAAAAAAGAAGAAAGTGACGAGCAAAAGATAAAAGTAGGTCACCTCAGTTTATTTGAATTCAAGACAATTTCACTATGACAAAAGCCAACTATGCAATTTAAACCTCCCTTACATTATACCTGTAGTATTACTCGTCCTAATTATGCCTCAAGTTTTTGTTACAGACAAATTCAGGAGAAACGTGACGTGTGGATGAATGGAAGAAAGTCCAGATGTGGTTAAAGGAAGAACAACTCATTCTGGAAGTCAATAGGGATGAACGCCCTAATGATGAGAGTTTGATGCTGTACTTTAGGAATGCAGTTACTTCAAATGAACACCACACACACCCGTCTTACAATATGGAATCAGCGCTTTTACATAACTTGTTTGATTTGTCATGACTGAAAGCAGTGTGCCTTTTGGTATAGTAGTTCTTACAAATATCAGGTTGGAGCAAGCCGTCACATTTGTTTTAAATTAATTACGTACCATTTGTTGTCAATATTAATGAATAACTTTTTTTAATATTAATACTATATTAAAGTATTGGTAACCCTTTACAATAAGGTCTCATTTGTTAACATTAGTTAATGTATTAACTAACATGAACTAACCATGAGCAATACATTTGTTACAGTATTTATTCATCTTTGTTAATGTTAGTTAATAAAAATTCAGCTGTTCAGTGATTGTTCATGTTAGTTCACAGTGAATTAACTAACGTTAACACATACAACTTTTGATTTTAATAACGTATTAGTGAATGTTGAAATTAACATTAACTAAGATTAATATATGCTGTAGAAGTGCAGTTCATTATTAGTTCATGTTAACTAATGAAACCTTATTGTAAAGTGTTACCAAAATAAAAGTAAAAAAAATTATTTGTATTAATAAATATATAATTATTAACTACATTTTAATAATAAATATGAACATTTAAAATAATTAATATTTTTTCAACTGTAATAATAATGATAATAAATCCAAAATATCTAAGTAAAAATAACAGCTCTATTAATAATAAATATTTAAAACAAAATACAAATATATAAATTATAAATACATTTGAATAATAAATATTTAAAATAATTAATATTTGTTCAAATGTAGTAATAATAATAAATCAAACATATCCAAGTAAAACAATACTTCTATTTATAATACATATTTAAAATAAATGCAAATATATTAATATTAACTACAGTTGTATAATAAATATGAATATTTAAAATAATTCATATTTGGTCCACTGTAATAAATAATGCGGTGTGCCAAATTAAGCTGCACTACTGTTGTTACAATAGGACAACATACCGTATGTTAAATTAATTGTATTTTTTTTTTTCCTAGTAGAAATGTTTGAGTGTTTTGCAGTCAATAGTTTAAGGTTTGTGTATATGCAGAAATTATCTTTCAAATATTAACCCATGCTCAATGCTTACTAAAGCACAAATGTGACAACTAGCCCTGTCTGCACTGAGGACGTAGTGGATTACACAATATCCATAGTGGTTTGCAACTTCTATTTTGCATTTTTCCACTTTTTTGACATTACAAATGATATTATCAGCATTAAAAATTAAGGGAAAAGCTGAACTGAAAATTTGACATGAACATTACCTCTAGAGTGAAGCAAAGAACATTGTGTGCTTCAGTGGAAGCAACACCAGTCCTTTTGTACAAATGAGTTTACAAGGTCAGTGTCACGAATTTGCTTGCATTTGTATATTGGCCTGGTAATACAGTCTAATCTTAAATATCCCAGGTTTAACATTTTGATTTTGGACCCCACTGTGTGTGTGTGTGTGTGTGTAGTAAGCAAGTAAATAAATAAATATATATTGTAACCAACCTCACAACCTTTAAACTGGTATCTTTACAACGACAGTAAAACGCAATAGGAAGCATAATTACGCCACTGATTAACGTGTAGCCCTGACTCAAACCATAGCGTGCTGCCTACCTAGAAAGCATCACTAGTGAGAGCCTACGAAGCCCAGAAGGATCCGAGAGCCCCAATTTTGAAGGCGAACACAGAAGACATCATGTAAATTCAAGTAGCTTTTAAAGTGACCAACCCACACAGGAGGCTCAATCACCCTTGCACTCCCTCTATTCATCCAACTTAAAGGAGACGTAGATCATTAACCTTACATCGATGATAGGTGTTGGTTTGTGGCTTCGTTCTGCTATAATTGTTGGCTTTCTTACTAAATCACTGACACCATGGTTGATTTTGTTGTGGTGGGAGCTGCATCGGTTCTAAGGTATTCAACCTGAGAAATGTCACAGACAGCCCTCCTACTGAAATCAATATGCGAGAGGACAAAAAACCGCACATAATACATCGATAAGCAGTACGCGATACTAAGACATAATTGTCAATCGTCAAAACGTCACACTTACCGGAGGAATAGCTGAACATCACAGTTTATATCGGTTATTTGACGTCCGGTCCGTGAGGAACTGTGACATAAACGGAATCAGTCTCTGACCTACTTTTCTTTCCTTCGTGTGACTGTCGGACCACTAACCTATATTTTCCACCAATGAGATCTTTGGATAAATAGTTGCATTTGTGTTGACCAATCAGAATGGAGGTTACATTCTACGGCAGAATGATTGACATACAGAGTAGCCAATCAAACAGGGTTTATTGCGACTCACCGACATGGCTGATGATCCCAGTAAGGGTGGTTCTCAATCGCATGTTGCTGCATTGTCTAATGTTCTTGCTCAATGGAGAAATAAATGAGATTTCTGATAATCATTATCTTATAATCTGTAAATCCAGAGCTTCTATTTCAGAGAAATGCCGAATTTTAACGAATTAATTTAACAGTTGGACTATGAATATAACCTTTCCTGATGAAAACAAAGAAGGAGCAGTGGTAGCGGAGACTTGCAACTGAATATATTAACAAATAATACTACAAAAGGGGAATAATTCCAGAGGATTTTTCCCAGATATGTAATACGTAACAGTATTATTAATAGTTTTTAGTTTATGTTATTATTTAATAAAAACGGTGGCTGTTTAAATAAATCTACACGTTAGTTCTTCAACTATAATAGTGTGGCTATAAGCGAGATCAGGACAACGTGTCCCACCAACAAAACGTTTTGAAAAAGCGTTTGGCTAATTATTTTACAAATTATTATTCGTGCAGCTTATTTGTCAAACCACACAGGAATAATACATGAATAATATATAGTTTTTAATTTTTTATTCAAACTAATGTAGACAAAATCTTATTAGAAATGATAACGATTTAATACATAAATTTAGAAGATTTTTTTCTTACACACTGATTTACAAAAAAACAAACAAAAAAACAACAACGATTTTACAGAAAGAATAATTAGCCTATAATTTATTAATAATTTATACATTTTTAAATATATTTATATTGACACATTATCACTCATGTGTATATAAAGTAGGCTATAATAAATTATATTAATTAATATTTCAAGCATCATAATAAGCATATTTAAACAAATCAGCTCATTTTTAGAGTATTGTTTAAACTGCCAGTAACTGTTTTTCTTCTCTCTCCCTCTATAAGTTGAATAGAAGTATGAAGTTGAATATAAGTTGTAAAAGTGTGAAACGTTTTTTATTATTATTTTATCAAATTAAAATCTACAACGAAAAAAGAAAACGAGTAACTCGTCATGCTTCAACGGTCACATGAAAACAAACCCAATAACCTAAAGAAAAAAAAACACACACAATAACCTATGGCGTCATCATCAGGCGTCACGTGTTATCATTATCATACCGGATGTTTCATTTGTACCTCTAGTGATTGTAACCTTATTTACTAAACAATATAGCAACGTACACGATATCTGCAGTCAGTATTGTGGTCTGGCATCTCACGATGCCTGTAATTTACTTAAGCTACAATGTAACACATTAGCAAGCCTTTCATTCAGTAAAACAGTGAGTCGAATGAAATCGGCACTCGTAGACAGCCGTTAAACAACTAAAAACATCAAGGTAAGTAAAGCACATGTAGCTTATTTATCGTAAATGTATGAAATAAAATAAAACATATTTGCATCGTAACCATGTATTCGAATATAAGATGGGCTATCCTTGTTTTTATACTTGTGTTGTCTTCTTTCTTCAGTGCTTGTGTTGACTGCTTAAGTCTAAGTGCACCATGGGTGCTGAACAGAGTGGAGATGCTGAACATAAACATTCAGACTTCAGTGCTTCGGGTACTCAACATAATAACCCGGTTTTATTTTATAAATTAGTTAAAATGGAGATGTTTGTTTTGTGTATATTCTGCTAGCATTACCCGTCATTGAGTTCTGTCTTCTTGTTTCAGTTGTACCCTCTCCAGCCAAGCAAAGAGCCAAAATGGATGACATAGTAGTTGTTGCCCAAGGAACTCAGTCATTACGGAATATCCATAATGATCCAGATGTAATAAAGTTACAGGAAATTCCTACCTTTCAGCCTCTTCTAAAAGGTAAGCAGTCCAAATAACAACTAATCTGATGCTAACGATCATGCTTTTTTATAGACAAATAAATTGTTTAGAATAGGGCTGGGCTGACAATATTGCTTCATCTATCTTCATTTTGATGAACCAATATCGATTTATAAATCCCAAGATAGATTCTTTTAGTCTATGCTCTTTTCAGTTGATGAAAATAAATCGCATTAAGCTTTGTTACTTTTGATAAGAAAGTTTTCTCAATCAAATCAAAATCAAATCACTTTATTGTCACTCTACCATATGCACAAGTATAGTAAATAGTAAGTAAAAACGTTCTACGAATCTAAGATTCTACTACTACTAATCTCAGTTCTCGCGCATGCGTCGTGGCACTCCCGCAAACTCTCGTCAGAGGCTCAAATTGAACAACAATAATAGTGGGATAAAGTCGTTATTTTTGTTGTTTTTCCGCTCAAAAAGTATTTTCGTCGCATGATAGAGCCACTGTAGTCATTTGGACTCCTTAAATGACGTTTTTACTTACTATTCTGGGCCATCAAGTTTCATTCCCTCTGAAAGCCTATGGAGGAGTGAGACAGCTCTCAGATTTCATCAAAAATATACTAAATTATGTTCCGAAGATGAACGAAGGTCTTACATGGTTGGAACAACATGAGGGTGAGTAATTACTGACTTTATTTTCAATTTTGGGTGAACTAACCCTTTAAGCTATAGTAATAATATACAATGTACAGTATACAATATGTTCACAAATAGAAATACGATGTACAATAGATAATAATAAAGATAATAAATATCATACAATAGATACAATAAAGAAAATAAATGTGTATATAATGTGTGTGTATCTCCAGTGGCCAATCTGTCAATTTTATCATGAAATTCAAACAATAAATGTCGTTTTGACATTCTTTAATGTGGCATTACAGATCACTGTAGTTTCCTCAGTTGTTTAGCCAATTAGTCAGCTAGAAATACAAATCTATATTACATATTCATTATTATTTTACTTAACCTGTTAGTGATGTCTTCATCTTTGGAGTGTAAAACATATCGAAGCTTGTTTCCGCCACAAAATAAACAAATATAAATGTTTGTGACTTTATTTCACAATTTTGACTTTTTTCTCTCTCACTTTTTATGAGTTTGAGTTTATATTTCACAGTTCTAAGAATATAGAGAATTCTCCCGTAATTCTGACTTTTTCCCTCTGAAATCTGAGTTTACATCACGCAATTCTGTGAGATAAAAGGTCGCAAGTATCTTTACTCCGTGATGGAAATAAGCTTCCATAGAAACATAGTTATAGCATTAAAAAGTTGATATATAGAAACTGCTTTATATGCCTTAAAATGTTTGTATACAACTCAAGTTATATAAGATTTGATGTAAGTGTTGATTATTTTGTCTAAAATGAACTGATTTTTAATTGAAATATTCAGTTGAATCAGAATCAAATCTATTAAAGGGATAGTTCACCCAAAAATGAAAATGACCCTATGATTTACTCACCCTCAAACCATCCTAGGTGTATATGACATTCTTCTTTCAGACGAACTCAATCGGAGTAATATAAAAAAATGTCCTGGCTAATCCAAGCTTTATAATGGCAGTGAATGGCAGCCCAAAATTTGAAGCCTAAAAAAAGTGCATCCATCCATTATAAAAGTAATCCACACAGCTCTGTGGGGTTAATAAACGCCTTCTGAAGTGAATCGATGGGTTTGTGTAAGAAAAATGTCCATATTTAACACATTATAAAGTAAAATATCTAGCTTCCGCCAGACTGCCTTCCGTATTATCTGAACTATCTCTTTAATTGAACCTGTAGCAGCCCAGCCTTAGTTCATAATGATATGAATCACAATTTGGCCCTAATATTGGTGTCATCCTCTTAGGTGTGCTGAGTGGGCAAACCTCCCCCAGCACGGTCTGTTTAGAAAAGCTGGATTCTGCACAGGTACTGCAGCTGTGCGTCCGATATCAGGATCATCTTCACCAGTGTGCGGAGGCTGTTGCCTTTGACCAGAATGCTTTGGTCAAGAGGATCAAAGAGGTATTCACCATTATTTCTACTTAACTATACTGTTTCTACAAGCTATCTGTAAATGCTAAACTTTTTTTTCTCTCTCTCAGATGGATCTGTCAGTGGAGGCGCTATTCAGCATCATGCAGGAGAGGCAAAAGCGTTACGCCAAGTACGCCGAACAGATCCAAAAGGTCAATGAGATGTCAATGATTCTAAGACGCATCCAGATGGGCATCGACCAGACGATCCCACTGATGGAGCGTCTCAACAACCTGCTGCCCGAGAGTGAGCGCCTGGAAGCCTTCTGCATGAAGCCTGATGGAGACATCAAATAGAATCTGGCATCAGTTAGGAAAAATAGAGTTCATCGTGCTTGAACTAGATTTGTGCTTTATAGACCCACCTACGGTCGTTACCTATGGAACTTCGCACTTTGTCTGGATAAGGTATGTTCTGGCCTAAAACAAGTTATAAGGTGCAAAATGTAAAACTATAATACTGAAATGGAAAAGGCATCTGTATATATTTACTTAATTTGCTTAATTGCGTGCTTTTAAAGGGCATGAGAAGAAAAAAGTCTGCCTTTGTAATATAAAATGTTATTTAATGAGTCATTGATGCAGATGATGCTCTTGAGAGGCTGTCCATAGACTCATGTCATTAAAGTTGTTGGCATTAAATTGTTTATACACTTTCTGTTTACACGAGATTTATTAAAGATGAGTTCATCTGGTTCAGACCAGGGGCAATAATAATAATTTTAAATAATAATAATATACAAATTTTACATTGTATATGTATATGAGAATGTATATAATATTATAATGTTGTGTATAATACTATAGACACAGCCACTTGATTGAGCGATTTATTTGTGATGGAATAATTCCTTTATAATTGTATTGGAAGTTTGCACACATGTTGTACAGTTAATCTGAGGCGTGCATTAATTTAAGTGATGACGGATATTATGGGATGGCTTGATGCAGCGCAGGAGATGCAGAGAATTTGATCTTGACCCTTAAAGGGTTAGTTCACCCAAAAATGAAAATTCTGTCATTAATTACTCGCCCTCATGTCGTTCGCCACCCGTAAGACATTCGTTCATCTTCGGAGCACAAATGAAGATATTTTTGTTGAAAGCTGATGCTGAGAAAGGCTTCAGACAGGCCTCCATAGGGATTCAGTGCATTTGCACTCACAAGACCCATAAAAGGCACTAAAAACGTCGTTACAAAGTCCATCTCACTACAGTGACTCTACAATAATGTTAGGAAGCAACGATAATAGTTTTTGAGCGAAAAAAAAAATCAAAATAACGACTTTATTCCACAAGTTCTGTCTTCCTCTGTCGTGAACTCACAAAGCACTACGACGCATGCGCGAGAATATGACGCAAACCGGCAAATACATTTAGCAGTTTGGCTTTCCTTGAAATGGTTCTATTATAATTTTTATATCGCAATATATATCGTTATCGCAAGAGGCTGCAATGTATATCGCAATTTGGATTTTAGGCCATATCGCCCATCCCTACACTGTTCTGATGCTCTCTGCCATGATTGCTTAGCTTGTCACTTTGTTTCCGACTTGCTCGGCTCCAAAAGGGACTCCTTGCAGCTATATTTATGAATACTTTTTATTTGCCAACATAAATTATGTTATCAGGATGGGTATTTTGGGTGGAGAATCCCCTCAATGGTCTCTTTTGAACTTGTGAAATAGTGAGGGGGAGCTCTCAGTTCAGAAATATTGGTAAGCTATAATTCTGACAATCGCAATCCACCATTATTATTATCATAATAGTTATTGTTCTTGGTGTGAATGGGCTTTAAGAGTGCCACCCTAGCTACTGGGTCTGCATTCACTTTTTGGGTTTTTGGCATTTTACAGTGCCTTTCAAGTCTCTCTGTTCGTGGGCATCTAAAATTAATCAATAACGCAAATTAAACAATACAAAAATGCATTCAAATATTAATATTTATTAAGTTTAACACATATTTGTCCGTGCTAAACATTCCTCATTTAGCTGTAATATAAATAAGACTAAAATTATTATTTATACAGTGGTCCTGTCATTCAGTGTAATGGATGACACTGTGACATAACAGAGAATTTACAGGTCAAAATGGCTGCCGTCGCATCATCCAGGTGGATACTGCACATTGGTGGTGGTTGAGGAGATTCCCCCCCTTCAATGTAAAGCGCTTTGAGTGCCTTGAAAAGCGCTATATAAATGTAACAAATTATTATTATTATTATTACTACACTGAATGAAAAAATGACGAAACTTCTGCTCCAGCTTATATTGCAGGCCATCAGCTGGCCACCTATATCAAACAGTGAGCCTGACCAGTAAAGTTAATCACAATTATTCACATCATCTACTTATTTTTCAAACATTCTAACAATATAAATGTTTTTTGGCATTTCACTGAATGACATGCGGTTTTGTAACTTAGGCTACCACACCATGAAAAGGTGGAATGATCAAATATTTAAGAGCAATGAATTCACTTTTCTGCAGCACCACATGGTCTTCAGGGTGCCTTTTGATGATGTCACAGACTGTCTGTTTTTTTATATGATTTCAGAAGGGCTTCTTGATCCTGTTACACTGAATGATCTCCTACAAACTACATTTTTCGCGACAAAAGTCCCCTGGTTATTTAAATACTTAAAAAAATGAATAAGACATAGTGCTTTTAATATAACACAGCCAACCCTTATTTGAAAATGCCAAGAAAAATATATATTTGTTTTAACTTGGTATTTTATACGTTTATTTAAAGATGTAATGGCAAAATCAAAGTCTGGACCATTACGCTGAATGAAAATTTTACACTTTGGAACATTATTTCCCCTATATGTTAACAAAAGTTATTTGAAATAGTACAGTAGACACTTTACTTGCATTAAAAAAAATGTTATGTATATAAAAATAACTTTTGTAAACTTAATTTGATGCGGACACCAAAATTGTGACGTCTCGTCTTTGACCCATGTTCAAAACTGAACTGATGATGGAGCAGCCCTCCCTGCTTTACACCAGGCAATTCTTCTCCTTTTTGTGCACAGTGAACAGACATTCTCCATTGAAGCATGAAGTCAAAGCAAAAATATAGTTTAAAAATCTTTTTTTTTTAAATGACAATGCAGAGATTCGCTTTTCTCAGTCAGTGATAGATGTATTACTTGTGCGAAAGTACAATCCAATCCTGATGAGAGTCGGTTAATCTCAACATGGCGCCCCGCTCCATGTAGATGAAAAAAGCGTATTATTTAAATATCTCCGTTTATTTATGTGTAAAACCTTTTTTTTATTACCTGTTTGTAATTTTAACAAAATTACCTTTTTTGGATTGAGGCAGAAACGGGCTTTCATGCACACAAAACCTGCTCAACATAAAAACAAACCGTTCACTCTCCGTTCCAATAGATGGCGACAAAGATCAATTTAACATTTTAACAACAATCTACTGAATGAGAGGAAATCTGAACACAATAGCACTGGTCGCATGTGAATGGCAGATGTGTTAATGTGATGTCTCACCAGCCCATATTCCGTCTGTAAAGCAACACACACCTTATCAAAGTTGATTAACAGCAGCCATAATGCGGCGTCTGGGTTCAGTGCAGCAGAAGATCCCATGTGTTTTCCTGACGGAAGTGAGAAACGAACCATCCAGAAAACGCGACTGTCAGGTGGGCGAAAAAATAAATCAGCATTTTTGTTACAGACTTGCAGTACATGTTGTTTTATCACCAAAAAACAACAAAACCTTTTAACAATTTAAATACACGACGAGACATTACAATATGGCGCGTGCTTACTGGCAGCGTCATCATTTTTCATAGTATATATTCATATTTTCATTATTATTTTAGTTGGTGCATTGAAGGGAGAAACTGCCTCCTAAGATGTATGCAATATGCATGTCAACGGGCTGATATAAAAGTGTTATACAATCACATAAAACTGAATCATGTACTGTTTAAGTAGATTGATTATTTGCAGATCTGAGATGCTCTCATTCTTTTATTCCCATACAGCAGTTCCAGGTGGTGGCCACTGAGAACCTGACCCCTGCTGCTCTTGCATCAGGGATTCACTGCGCTGTAGCGACTGAGAAGATTGATGGGACGTGCTGCTATGTCACCACATATAAAGGTAGACTCTGGCTCATAAACGAGTCATAACCTGTGACGTCATGTGTTTGATCAAACATACAGTAAACCAGTAATAGTAAGTATTTTTACAATAAATCTTCTATTTTCTTGTATATTTTAAAATGCAATTCATTTGAAAGCAAAGCTATCCTTCAGAAATAATTTCAATATACTGCTCAGGAAACATTTTTTATCATTATTAATGTTGAAAACCGCCACGTTGCTTAATATTTTTCGTGGAAACAGTGATATAATGAATAAAAAGTTAAAAAGAAACATTTTGTAACATTATAAACACCTTTGCTGTCACTTTTGACTCCTATAATTTGTCCTTGCTAAACCAAAGTATTAATTTCTTTTTTTTTCTTCTAATTTTCCTTTATTTTAAGGGGAACCTTATCTCTGGGCTCGCTTGGATCGGAAACCCACCAAGCAGGCGGACAAGAGATTCAAAAAGTATCAGTATTCGCAGAAGACCTGTAAAGGTATTTAGGGTCTAAATCATTGTTGATTTTTTTTTTGGCTTGCTATTGTAATTGCTGTATTTTTTACTGTTTGCCTGTTTTTTTTTTTTTTCATTGTATATACACTATATTGCCAAAAGTTTTGGAACGCCTGCCTTTACATGCACATGAACTTTAATGACATCCCATTCTTAATCCGTAGAGTTTAATATGGAGTTGGCCCACCCTTTGCGCCCATAACAGCTCCAACTCTTCTAGTAAGGCTTTCCACAAGGTTTAGGAGTGTGTTTATGGGAATTTTTGACCATTCTTCTTTAAGCGCATTTGTGAGGTCAGGAACTGATGTTGGACGAGAAGGCCTGGCTCGCAGTCACACTTTAATTCATCCCAAAAGTGTTCTATCGGTTTGAGGTCAGGACTCTGTGCAGGCCAGTCAAGTTCCTCCACACCATACTCACTCATCCATGTCTTTATGGACCTTGCTTTGTGCACTGGTGCGCAGTCATGTTGGAACAGGAAGGGGCCATCCCCAAACTTTGGGAGCATGAATTTGTCCAAAATGTCTTGGTATGCTAACGCATTAAAAGTTCCTTTCACTGGAACTAAGGGGGCAAAGACCAACCTCTGAAAACAACCCCACACCTTAATCCCCCCTCCACCAAACTTTACACTTTGCACAATGCAGTCAGGCAAATACCGTTCTCCTGGCAACCAACAAACCCAGACTCGTCCATCGGATTGCCAGACAAAGAAGTGTGATTCGTCACTCCAGAGAACACGTCTCCACTGCTCTAGAGTCCAGTGGCGGTGTGCTTCACACCACTGCATCAGACGCTTTGCATTGCACTTGGTGATGTAAGGCTTGGATGCAGCTGCTCGGTCATGGAAAACCATTTCATGAAGCTCTCTACACAGTTCTTGAGCTAATCTGAAGGCCACACAAAGTTTGGAGGTCTAGCTATTGACTCAGCAGAAAGTTGGCAACTTCTGCACACCTCAGCATGCGCTGACCCCGCTCTGTGATTTTACGTGGCCTACCACTTCTTGGGTGAGTTGCTGTTGTTCCCAATTGCTTCCACTTTGTTATAATACCACTAACAGTTGACAGTGGAATATTTAGTAGTGAGTAAATTTCAGTAATGGACTTATTGCACAGGTGGAAACCTATCACGGTACCACGCTTGAATTCACTGAGCTCCTGAGAGCGACCCATTCTTTCACAAATGTTTGTAGAAGCGTCTGCATGCCTAGGTGCTTGATTTTATACACCTGTGCCAATGGAAGTGATTAGAAAACCTTTTTGGCAATATAGTGTATGCAAATCTTGTATTTTTGTAATTAATTTTTTGCCATGAAGATGCTAACATGGCATTAACCCTTTAACTCTCACCCCTCTTTTTGAGAATACACATGAAAATGCACTATCCAAACTTAAAGGGCTGTAATTTAAGAATGCTTTGGAATATAGACCAAAATTTGGTCTCGTTCTAAAGACGACACTCTGCAGATTATTATCAATATAAAATATGAAAGTATGAAAAAGTTATGGAAGTTTAAATTTACTGTAAATGAAAAATACTGTACTAAATATTTTTTATTTCATATAAAATATATATTTTACAAAAAAGAATTTACTCTAAAATTACTATAAAATCAAAGCCATATGTCTAACCAATTTGTGTTCCAAATTTGAAGTTGATATCACAAAAATTGAAGTTCCCATGAGATTTTGTTTAGGTGCTGTACCAAAAATAGCCACCCGATGTCATTCAAATTCCATTGATTGTTTTTTTGATGCATTTTCCTGTAAATTTCTGTCCAAATATCACTTCCATCACAAAGCAGTCACTAAATATGGTCCCTTGAGACTCAGACCTTTCCGACAATGTGTTTTGTCAAGATTGGAAAAGATTTTGAATATAAAGTAGTTAAAACAATTGTTGTAATATGAAACATGACACCGCCCACTCTGGGAGGAGCCCACTAGAATAATTTAGAGTAACGTTTCCATGGTAACACAATGTCCGATTTCAAAAACGGTTTTCACAGGATGAATTTTGAGTTTGTAAGCTTTCAAATGATACTTAAATATATGATTCGAAAAAAAGGTGATCAAAAAAAGAGCACCAGGCGTCCCACCTGTGGGACGGTGACAGTTAAGAAAACGATACTCGGTTACTTAACGTAACCTCGGTTCTCTCTAGAAGAGGGAACGAGTATTGCGTAAGTTCCTTACGCTACGGGAAAGTATTCTTTCTTCGAGATTTCTGAAAAACCCAAAATTATCCTTAATTTTGTAACATTGTCAACGCAGTGCGGCAGCCTGGCAGACCATAGCAGGCTATTCCAGCGTGCTATTGGCTGCTCTGCTGGCAACTGCAGCAGCCTATCGGTGAGCCCGCGTGACGTGGCGACCAATGAGGGCGCTTCGCGCCCACCTGGCTTCATTTGCCTACAGGTGGGGCGTGGCCACGTGTATATAAGCAGGGCTCACGGGCTGCATATTCGGTTTTCGTAGTTCTGAAGCGTAAAAGCCCGCGGGGCGCACGGCAAGGAACGCAATACTCGTTCCCTCTTCTAGAGAGAACCGAGGTTACGTTAAGTAACCGAGTATCGTTCTCTTACGAGAGGTTCTCTCGTATTGCGTAAGTTCCTTACGCTACGGGAACATATTGTCAACGCCGTGCGCGCCTCGCGTACAGCATATGTATCCCAGGGAACCGGGGACCATAACACTGCTCGGGCAGGGTGGCCGGTAAGGAAAACGGGCCACCACATATACAGACACTTCATTCGAACTGACGGGTGGTTACAACGGGTGGTTACAACACCCTGTCCCATGAATGAGGGAACGGCACCTGCCGGTCTCCTTCAAATTCACCACACCTTGTCTCATGAATGAGGGAACGGCAACGCCGGTCGCCTTCAAATTCACAATATTTTGTTATATGAGTGAGGTAACGGCACCGCCGGTCACCTTCAAACTCACAACAGCTCGTCTCGTAAATGAGGAAACGGCACCGCCGGTCTCCTTCAAATTCACATGAGCCTAGTACCGAACTTACTACCAGTATGTGAGCTATGTCTGCGCAGAATCACTGGGCAGGACCAACAGCCCTATTGAACTGGTAACACTTTCGCCTGTAAGGCAGGAACTTCCAGATTGTAAAATCTCACGAACGTAGACGGGGAGGCCCAGCCTGCCGCCATACAGATATCGTGGATGGAAATCCCTCTGGCCCAAGCCCACGAAGAGGCCATGCCTCTGGTGGAGTGTGCTCTGACACCTAGCGGGCACTGCAGGTGTTTGGAAGCGTATGCAGTTGCAATCGCGTCCACTATCCACCTGGAAAGGGTCTGTTTCGGGGAGGCGAGACCTTTAGTGCGCCCACCAAACGAAACAAATAGCTGCTCAGAACGCCTGAAGGCGGCGGAGCGTGTGACATAAACCCTCAATGCCCTGACAGGGCAGAGGATATTGCCACCGTCCCCCTCGTCGGATGCTGGCAGAGCCGAGAGGGAGATAATCTGCGCCCTGAAGGGAGTGCCAATCGCTTTGGGGACATAACCATGCCTCGGTCTGAGAATGACCTTAGAGTCATTAGGACCGAACTCCATACACGTCGGGCTCACTGAGAGCGCGTGTAGATCCCCCACGCGTTTCACTGAAGCCAGAGCTATCAGGAACGCGGTTTTTAGCGAAAGGAACCTTGGTTCCACAGTCTCGAGCGGTTCAAAAGGATGGGCCTTCAGGGCCTCTAGGACCAAGGCCAGATCCCATATAGGAACCGATGGGGGCCGCGGGGGATTCATCCGTCTGGCTCCTCTGAGGAAACGGATGAGCTCGTTCCTTCCTAGCGTGCTACCTAGCGTCGTCTGAGCGAACGCTGCTATAGCCGCCACATACACTTTGAGCGTGGAAGGGGACCTGCCCAGTTCCAAAAGCTCTTGGAGGAAGGAGAGCACCCGCTGGACCCCACATTGCTGTGGGTCCAATCCCTTGGAAACACACCACTCAGTGAACACCGACCACTTAGAACTATATAACCGCCTCGTCGAGGGGGCTCTAGAGTGTGAAATCGTGTTCATAACCCCTTCGGGCAGGTCAACGGGTATCCGTTGGTCACCCATACATGCAGAGACCAACGCTCTGGATGGGGATGCCAAACTGACCCTCCTGCTTGAGAGAGGAGGTCTGCTCTCAGCGGAACTGGCCAGGGGGGGTGAGTGCGACAGCTTCACCAGCTCTGGGTACCAAATCTGGTTCTCCCAGCGCGGCGCTATAAGGAGCACCAGGCGGCGCGTCTCCCTGATTTTCGCTATGACCTGGGGCAATAGGGAAATCGGCGGGAAAGCATACAGCGGGAGGCTGGGCCAAGGTTGGGACAGCGCATCCTCACTTTTGGACAGAAACGTCGGGCAGCGGGCGTTCTCTTTTGTTGCAAAGAGGTCGAGCTCCGCTCTGCCGAATAGGCACCATACCAGCTGGACTGTCTGAGGGTGCAGGGACCATTCTCCTGGGAGAATGAGGCCCCTGGACAGCTTGTCCGGGCCCACATTGAGGTGGCCCGGTACGTGCGCAGCTCTCAGCGAGCGCAGCGAGCTGTGTGCCCACACGAGCAGGCGTTCTGTCAGATTGCCCAGACACCTGGACCTGACACCGCCCTGCCGGTTCACATAGGGCACCACTGTGGTATTGTCCGACCGGACCAACACGTGGTGTCCTCGTATAAGCGGGAGAAACTGCTTGAGCGCGTTCTCTACCGCTATCATCTCCAAACAGTTTATGTGTAGGAGCTTTTCCCCGCTCGACCAGAGGCCCGAGGCCGATCTGCCCTCGAAAACGGCGCCCCAACCCGTGGTGGAGGCGTCCGTCGAGATGACCTTGCGGTGTGAGATGGCTCCCATCGTCACTCCCCGCTGGTACCAGTCGGCTACTAACCAGGGCTCTAGGGCTGAAACGCAGCCCTGAGTCACTCTGATCCTGAAGCCTCCGGACGCCCAGGCTCTGTGAGGCACTCGGGCGTTTAACCAGCATTGCGGCGGGCGCATGCGCATTAAGCCCAGCTGGAGCACAGCTGCAGCTGAGGCCATACGTCCCAGCATCCTCTGAAAGAGCTTGAGAGGTGCGATTTTGCCCGGCCGGAAGTACGCATCCATGCGCCGAACTTGGCGCGCGCGTTGGGGTGACAGGCGGGCTGACATTGCCACAGTGTCCAGATTCAAACCCAGAAATGAGGTTGATTGCGTGGGCACTAATGAGCTCTTGGTCCAATTGACCGTGAGCCCCAGGCTGTCCAGATGGCTGAGCAGCATTGCCCTGTGGGCGAGGAGCTCGGCCTCTGACTGCGCCAGGATGAGCCAATCGTCCAGATAGTTCAACACTCGCATCCCTCGACTTCTCAGGGGAGCGAGGGCCGCGTCCATGCACTTCGTAAATGTACGGGGTGCTAGTGACAGGCCGAACGGAAGGACGGTGTATTGATAAGCCTGGCCGTCGAAGGCGAATCGTAAGAATGGCCTGTGACGCGGCGTTATCTTGATTTGAAAATATGCGTCTTTCAAATCTAGGGAGATTAGCCAGTCTCTCGGGCGAATATGCGCGAGGATCTGCTTGGTCGTGAGCATCTTGAACGATCTTCTCATAAGAGCTTTGTTCAGACGCCTCAGATCCAGAATCGGTCTGAGCGACCCAACCCTTTTTGGCACGAGAAAATACCGGCTGTAAAAGCCTGACTCGCTCATAGAATGGGGAACCGGTTCTATAGCCCCTTCACACAGCAGTGTGGCTATCTCCGCTCGAAGTAGATGTGCTACTTCCTCGCTCACTCTCGTCTCCGTACGCGCACAGAAGCGCGG
This sequence comes from Romanogobio albipinnatus, assembly GCA_023566225.1. Classification (NCBI taxonomy): domain Eukaryota; kingdom Metazoa; phylum Chordata; class Actinopteri; order Cypriniformes; family Gobionidae; genus Romanogobio; species Romanogobio albipinnatus. Next base: position 22,194,308 of record CM042262.1, on the reverse strand, counting down.
AGGGCGGCGAGCGAACTGCAGAGTGTAGCCGTGCTTCACTGTTTTCAGCACCCATTCTGATACACCTGGAATGGCTTCCCACGCTCTCGCGTGTGCCACACGGGATAGAACGGCCTCCGGGCTCGAAACGCCGCGCTTCGCGGGTTCGACGGCCTGTATAGGAGGGGCGGGCGCAGTGCGCGCGCTCTCTGTGCTGTGGGCCAGCCGATCGCTCGCGATGGCTGGCCGCCCTACACACTGTATCTCTGCCGCTTCGAGCAGGGAGTGGCTTGTGTGTGGCCTTACACTCGTCGTTCCGGCCACCTTGGGCGGAGAACAAATGGTGTGTGGCGCGGCGCATGGCGCCGGGGGCAGAATGTTTGCAAAAATGTGTGAGCGCGTTTGAGCGGGCACAACTCTTACGCGTGGAACATGACCGGTTAAGAGTGGCTGTGTGACAGCGCGTGTGTTGATTAGGCGTGGGCGCAAATAAGCGGACACGTGACCTAACTCTAGCACTCGAGCGGCCGGTGGCCGCTTTATGTGAGTGAGAGACACGGGATTTGTAGTGCTTGGGTGCAGGGGTGAACACAAAAGTGGGCACGTTTACTGCATTTGAAAACACATACGGCGTGAGCCGTGCAACCAGAAAAAAAGGCAACCTCGCGATTTCTCTGGTTCGTCATAAAAACGGCGGTTGTAGACAGGCGAGAGGGCAGTTTTGCCGGCTCGTTTGCTGCGTGAGAGCCATCTGCAGCAGCCACAGGAGTGGGGGCTGACAGGAAGAAGAGTTTTGACGGTGGTCCGACCACGGCGGGACTTAACCGTCGCTTCCCCCCTCTGCTAGGAGGACTTTGGAGGGGCTACAGTTGGAAACAGGCGAGAGGGCGAGTTCGCCGGCTCGTAGGCTGCGTGGAAAACATCTGCAGTAGCCACAGGAGTGGGGACTGACAAGAAAAACAGAGTTTTAACGGTGGTCCGGCCGCAGCGGGACTTAACCGTCTTTTCTCTCCTTATGTATAGACGTCCAAAAATACTCGAGCACCACGTGGTGCGAGTTAGCTTTCTGTATGTAAGAAAAGCTGGCCGCGAGCCCGGGGAAGCGGACAGTAAAACATTTTTATCTGCCGCGAGAGCTGGGCTCGAACTCGGGTCTCCGGCGTTTCAGCCGCTGATTTTGCCACTGTGCTACCGGGAGGGACACAATAGCGTTCAGTTAGCGCGAGCATACAGCAGTACGTCCTCGTGCTTGTTGGCAGTCGTGCGTGCATAAAAGACAGGCTCGTTACTGCAATAGTAATATTTCCAGCCGCCTGAACTGGAGAGGGGGCTGAGAAATGCTAGAGAATGGCGGTTCGTCCGGCCACAGCGGGACGAAAACACCCTCTGTTAATTTCCCGGTGAGTGCGGCGCGCGCATGTGCGTGTCTTAACAGGCTCGTGTACAGCAATATGAACAATTCCAGTCGCCTGAACTCATGAGGGGACTGAAAAATGTGCGCGAGGGTGGAACAGCTCTCTTGTAACGTAAAGAGAGCTGCAGGACCGTGCATTTCTGCCATCCCTTGTATATAAGCGGCGCATCAGCGCGGCATGAACAGAGGGGGGAGGAGGCTCGCTCCGAGACCGTTCATTTCTACCATCCCTTGCAAGCGGCGCGGTGGCGCGGCTTGAACAGAGGGGGAGGAGGCTCGCTCAGAGACCGTTCATTCCTACCATCCCTTGTAAGCGGCGCGGTGGCGCGGCTTGAATAGAGGGGGAGAAGGCTCGCTCCGAGACCGTTCATTCCTACCATCCCTTGTAAGCGGCGCGGCTTGAACAGAGGGGGAGGAGGCTCGCTCCGAGACCGTTCATTTCAACCATCTCTTGTAAGCGGCGCGGTGGCGCGGCTTGAACAGAGGGGGGGAACAGCGGAGTGATGTCGTCATAAAACTGCTCGAGTCGAGCCCGCAGGGTCGACATAGAGAGTTCCTCACACTCGGGGCATTCGCCCGCGAGGAGTGCGGCGGCGGCGTGGTCACGGCCCAGACAGAGAGCGCAGACACATGGCGGTCTCTGGTGCTGAGCTGCACGTGGCACGAGCCGCAGGTGGAACGAGGCGTTTTGATAAAAACGCTCGTGCTCTTTTATGAAACGTGTGACGCAACGGCGAGAACACGTGCAATGAAAGGATATAATGCTGCCGGATAGCAGAGCAGGCACGGATGGCTGAAGGTGGCGCGATGCTGCCGGCTTCTCCAGGCGCTGTCCTCTGCTTGCTCGTCTGCACGATCACGGCGGCGGGTTCCAGATCCAGCGATGCGAAGGGCTTCGCTGAAGAAAAGAAAATCGAATATGCAGCCCGTGAGCCCTGCTTATATACACGTGGCCACGCCCCACCTGTAGGCAAATGAAGCCAGGTGGGCGCGAAGCGCCCTCATTGGTCGCCACGTCACGCGGGCTCACCGATAGGCTGCTGCAGTTGCCAGCAGAGCAGCCTATAGCACGCTGGAATAGCCTGCTATGGTCTGCCAGGCTGCCGCACTGCGTTGACAATGTTACAAAATTAAGGATAATTTTGGGTTTTTCAGAAATCTCGAAGAAAGAATACTTTCCCGTAGCGTAAGGAACTTACGCAATACGAGAGAACCTCTCGTAAGAGAACTATACTGACACTGTCTTGCTATTGTACTTGTATAAATATTAGAATGAACACAATAGTGTTATTCTACTCACTGGCTAAAAAGAAACTGTCACAAAGCAGTGAATGAGAATAAAAGTGCTATATTTTTGATTCTCTTCTAAATAACAGGATTTGTGTGGAACCTAGATGAAGATTTCCGAGACGTGCCAGAATCCTGGATCGCCGCTCACAGAGTCAAGCATGAGAATGGCCATCCAGTGCCTGATGAACACGGACACATACCTGGTGGGTTGGTGTCTCTACAACACGCTCTTGTTTCTAATCGTGTTGTATGTTATACAGTGCCTGAAATTAAAGCTGATGGTATAGTTATTTCTTTGTTATGAAGGTTGGGTTCCAGTGGATCAAACCAACAAGCAGTATTGCTGGCATGCCTCTGTGGTAAACTATGATGTTGGTGTTGCCCTTGTCCTGAAGACACATGGGGATGATGAAGGATTGCTTGAAATTGTCAGCGTTCCTCTGGCAGACCTCATGGAGCAAACCCTTGAACTTATCGGGACCAATGTTAATGGAAATCCATATGGCAAGTATAATGTACAGTTTGGTTTGGGGTTAATGTTTTTGAAAGAAGTCTCTTTATGTTCACCAAGGCTGCATTTATTTGATTAAAAATACAACAGCAATATTGTAAATATGATCTGTTTTCTAATGTAATATATTTGAAAACATCATTACATTGTCACGTGATCCTTCAGAAATAATTTTAATATGCCGATTTGCTGCACAAGAAAAATTGCTGCTGAATATTTCTGTGGAAACTGATACGTTTTCTTTAAGGAATATTTGATGAATAGAAGGTTACGGTCAATTTTGATGAATTTAATGCATCCTTGATGAATAAAAGCAATATCATCTTTCAAAAACCTTTTGAATGGTAGTGTAAGGGTTTAGGAAGTAAGAAACCGACTGGAATTCTGTTGGTTTTGGAAGCAACTGACTGTGGGATTTTGTAGGTTTGGGAAGTAAGAAGCATCCAGTTCATGTTCTGGTGCCTCACGGGGTCCTGCGCATTCGGAACGCTCCTCCAGTGGAATTCCAGCAGCTGTATTCCTGGTTTCAGGAATGCCAAGAGGGGCGGGTGGAGGGAATTGTTTGGCACTGTGACGACGGGACACTGGTTAAGGTAAATGAGGGGTTTATAAGTCAACTCTTTTCTGTTACCATTATCCACATTTGTTTCCCAGAGTAAATCATGTTAAATCTTATCTTCAGATACACCGCCATCATCTCGGTCTGAAATGGCCTGTTGGCGACACCTTCCTGAACACCAGACCTGTGGTCGTCCACGTAGATGAAACGACATGTGATCCAGATGCTTTCGAGAAGGACTTATTCAAATCATTCTCCAGCGTAAATGGACAAACATTCAGCTGCATACAGGACATTCAGTTTGAACCCTGATCCTATAAAATGATACTACCAATCCCATAAAATGAAACTACCAAACATTCCTACTACATCTGGTTTAACCGGAGGGAAAACACTCAATATTAGTCAAAACTGCCTGTTCCGAATTCCCATTGACATCTTGCTCATATTTGCTCTTGGGTATGTGATGTATGCAAATGCTGTGATTGCTTTATATTTTGCACTTTTTCCTTTCTTTAGAGAATAGTAGTATTTTTCCCCCTTTTTTAATGTCATGTTTTTGTTCATTTAAATAGGTGTCAGAAATATGTATATAAATAAGAGCAAACCAACTTTTATTTAATCTAAGGAGTCTCAAAAATGAGGCAGTGACTGATAATTATACATGCAAAAAGAGAAAAACCTTTCGGTTTCAGTTCTTGCTAGCAAGGCCACAAATACTGTAAAACCTAACTTTATATGAAAATGTCTTAATACTTTCTAAAAAATAAATAAATATGCACCTACTACTACTTCTAAAACATTTCAACTTAATTGTACTTAAAGAGAAGCAACATTGTTTCATGTACATATTTGGCTCTAAATAAGCAGTAGCAATAAAATCTGATGACCTGAAAAAGGATCTGATGTTTGTTAGCTGATAGACACATCTACAGGAATCGCCACACCAAACTGATCCGACAGCTTCTTCAGCTGTTCCTCCAGGACTATGTTTTTCTTCACCTCCTCATTGTAATTAAATTTAAGATCCTCAAGTTCCTCGAAAAATGTTGGGTCAAAGCTTTTCAGCTCTTCGGTCAGTTTCTTCACTTCATCCTAAAATGAAAGCATTTAGAATGTGACTTGATTTAAAAACAGCAGATTATTTAGAGATGTTTCTTTAGAAATACCTGTAATTTCCTCTTTTCAGTGTTTGCAGCTTTAATTTGTTCCTGGAGCTCCTTGTATCCTACAAAAGAGGGTCCAGGCAGATGATAGATGTGTCAAAATTAAATGAAATTCTTCAACAACAAAAAAATCAATGGTGATCTTACCTGGTCCTACTTTGCTGGTTCCAAACTGCTCGTCGTACCTTTGGATCAGGCGAAGAAGTTGAGCCTTCTCTCTCTCAAGTTGTTTATTGGCCAATCTAATCGTGACATATTTGGCAATGAATGAGTTGTTTTGTGTACTTTGATGTATATGGATATTCTGCCTGTTTAGTGCTTCACCTCACTGACTGATACTCTCTGGCAAGCCCTTCGTCAGTGGTCGCTTCCACAGGGATATTTTTTAGCAGTTCCACCTGTTAATACACATTAGGTTATTAGATCTCTGGGAAAATGTGATGTGCATGTTAAAGCTGGAATACAGTACACAGCTTTTAAAACACTGGACATCCATTTGCCAACTTTGTAAATGGTTACAGAGACAAAACTGGGCATCATACACAAAACAATTGAGGGTCACACTACCAGACTTTCAAGTCGTTCCAAATTTAAAAAACTTGCACATGAACCGTCTCGTTGCTAGGAGACGCATGACAAATATAAATTCTAAAATTGACACGTTTAACATCCTCCGACTGGATGGAACCATAGTGTGAAACTAAAAAAATGGGAGTGTGTGCCTATCATTTACTATGTGATTTTCCGACTCCCCAAAATCTGCAGTCTGTCTCTGACCTATGACAACTAAGCCTCCTTTTGCAAACATCCTTCAGTGTATTTCAGCTTTTATTATACAGTGATGATGACAGAATATGGTGATTTTATCAAATATTTGAAGAAGGATCAGCATCTCACATGTTCCTTCAGCTGGCTGACAGTGTGTTGTGTGGCATGCTGTTTCTCATTAGCCTCTTTTAGCTGCACCTTCATTTCTGATATGCTGGAGTTTTTTTTGGCGATTTCACGCTCAAGACCCTTCATCTTGTTTTCAAATAACCTGTGAAGGGAAAAAATGAATAGTTGACCTTTCATGATGACGAAATTGATAAAGTAGTACTTAAGTTAATGTACTACCTAGTCACAACTGATGATTTCCAGGTTTTGCTGTCTGCCCCCTCTAAAGATGACCCCTTCGATTGTGCTAATAACAGTCTCTGATTGATCTCCTCAAGCTCTGCCTTTAGTCTCTCATTGGCTACTTCGAAGCTGGCCTTTGCGACCCTCAGCTTTTCTGCAGCTTCTGCTTCCTGCAATTGACCACAAAACATGTGACATTAAAGGGCACATACATTAAAGTTTTACTGACACGGAGGTAATGACAATTATATATATATAAAAAAAAACCTTTTTAATATCTTTACGCAAGCGTTCATTTTCCATCATGATTTTCTCAATGCCCTTGGTTTTTGACTCAAGTCTTGCATTTAGCTGTTCCTCTTGTTTTCCTTTCAGCTTTTCATATTCTGACTGTAATAAAAAGAAAGATTTGAGTTGTACATTATTACAGAATGTAGAAAAGAATGACATACGTGAACAGAACAATACTTATGGAAATGCTTTTATGGACACATTTTTATACATATACACTACAGTTCAAAAGTTTGGGGTCAGTAAGATTTTATTTATATTAATATTAAATTGATCAAAACTCACAGTAAAGACATTTATAACATTACAAAAGATTTATATTTCAATTAAAAACTGTTTTGCAACTTTGTATTAAATCAAGGAATCCTGAAAAAAAAAAAAAGTATAGTTTTGACAAACGTTCACCGAAAAAATCAAAATTTCCGGTTAATTTTAGAGGGTCAAAGGTTCCTGAGCGCATTCCAGGTAGTCTGGAGAGTGAGCTTCCTGTCACGTAATGAGCAAACTCACACATGAGCTGACGCTGTGTTTGTTTACAACCGAGAGGGAGGACGTGTGTTTTATAATGGTGCTTACTTGTGTTTATCCTGGATGCTGCAACTTGTATAAAAAAATTACGATTATGTTCACTTGTGCGATTTCAATTGGGAAGATTGACTTTTCACAGGTATTCATTTGGTATTAATTTAAAATGTTTTTTAACTTCCAAAGTGACGGTAGCCATTGACTTGCATTATATCCCACACCAAAGATCACAGTTTCAGCTAAATCTTCTTTACAATTCTACTGAAGAAGAAGACATTTTTTTTTTTTCATTTTTGGGTGAACTATCCCTTTAAGCAGCACAACTGTTTTCAACATTGATAATAATAAGAAATGTTTCTTGAGCAGCAAATCAGCATATTAGAATGATTTCTGAAGGATTGTGTGACAAGACTGGAGTAATGATTTGCCATCACAAAATTAAATTACTAAATTACATTTAAATATGTATATTAACGTTTTAATTATACCGTATTTTAGTGAGAGATTTCTTTCAAAAATCTTACCAACCCCAAACTTGTGAATGGTAGTGTCATTGAACATGTTCACAAAAAGTACCTTAAGTTTCTCATGGTCCTGTTCCAGTTTTGCAAGCTGCTGCTGCACATTGGCCTCTGATGTCTTCTTTAAGGTTTCATTCTCTCTCTGAACTTTCTCCACTACCTTCTTCATCAGCGCGATAGTCTTCTCCAGCTCAGGTATGGTTTTCCCGCTGCGGCCAGACTGTATGAGAGGAGCAAAAAATATGAATAAGGGAGATGAGAGGATCAGTGTTTTAAGAGCTCAGGCATGCTGCTACCTACCCCACGAACATGGTTGAGTCTCTTCTCCACTTCAGCTTTCTCCTTCTTCAAAACACTGCACATCTCCTTGAGGTCAGACACCTGATCCTTTCATTACAGGGAGAGGAAATTGAGTACAACAGATAAAATATAACTACAAGCAGCAATTATTGGGCCAAGCACAAAGAACACGATAAGTTATGGCTGGGAGTGTTAGACCAACTGCAACAATGAGCAAGTAAAGAAGTAAAGCAAGTAAATTAAAGATTTGGCTGAAAAATGTGATCAGAGTAAGATGATAATGACAGATACAAAGTTTGGTGTCAATGTGTCCAAGCATTGTTTGTAGAGATATTGTCCCTCAAATTTGTTGCTGCGGTATATGAAAAGCGCTTTGTCTATCGACACAAAATCCATAACATTTTGCCTGCAAAGTCTGAAGAATGATACGATTACATTTTTTGTGAAAATAAGACAAACGGTCTTGGAGGAGTTTGGAAAACGTAGGCGAGGAGGCGTTTCAAGGACACATACAGAGTTTAGTAATGATACGTTTGTAAAATATAGCATTTTACAACAAAATTCAATCTGGCCAATGCCCAAAATGGGAAGTTAGGTATTCGACTCGGCATGCTGCACCAGATTTTGTAATTTTTGGCCAAACCGTTCAGAAGTTATAAGCAAAAAGAGCCATTTTTTTTATCTCGTGACCGCAGAAACTGTGCAGGTTGCCTCAGGTCATGGTTGTCATAACCAAGAAAAGTGAAGCCAAAGCTTCTCCATAGGTGGCTGGTTGCAGTGTGTCATAAACCCCTCCCTCTCCATGAAATGTGATGGGCCATATACAAACTAAACAATCAAAATACTCTTCAAATAATCTTTATAGGCAGTTTTTAATCACAATGTTAGTTCAAGTGTTCATTCTTTAAATAAGTTTGGTTTTAGTTAGTTATTTGATGCTATAAAAATGGGGATGTGACGTTATGATTGACAGCTGAGGTTGACAGCTTCTCTTTGCAAAGTAGTCACTGAGTGTGTGTGTGTTTTTGGAAAGAGATTGGAGCTTTAACTTTAATTTCTACATTTCCATAACTGTTTAATTCATTGATTAGACATGTGGACAGGACCTTGATTACGTTTCGCACTCACTCAAGACCCATGATGAGACCCAGATGTCAGCGCCATATTTGGACACTTCACTTACTTCAATGGAAAAGAGTTTTTACAGTCTATGGTCATAACACACACTAAGTTTGGTCAGAATACACTAAAGCTTTGTGAAGATATAGCCTCAAGTCCATTTTGGCATGCTCTTCGTCAAATTAATTTGAATATTTCAGAAGAACGGTTTGACAAATCGACTTGAATTCCATAACTTTTTGACGATATGGTCTGAATATAATCTGGTTCAATTTTGGTGAAAATTGGAGCAATGGCCTAGGAGGAGTTAGAAAAGGGCAAAAATGGAGAAAATGACATCATAGGGCGCAATCAAATTGTCTTGAGCCAAGGAATCAGGGGAACCTTACGGTTCAAAAGTTATTAACATAAATGTGAGTGCAACTTGGTACAGTTGGTGGCGCTAGAGGGAATACGAAAAGCGTTTTGGAAAAAAAACGTTTTGAGTTAGAGACTCAAAATGTGCTATAGTGAGAGATCTGACTGTCCACTATCTGTGTGCCAAATTTCATAACTTTCCTGCAGGCGGTTCTATGGGCTGCCTAGACTTCCAGAGCAGAATAATAATAATAAGAAGAAGAAGAACGCCAACGATTACAATAGGACCTTCGGTGCTTGGCCCCTAATGATGCAGTTTTACTAGAATTTTTGTTTTGCAATAAAATGTAAGCAAGCTGTAATGCAGTTGCTAGGTTGTGCAAATGTTTTTTTCACATGCTATTAATAATTTAGATTTTACTATACTTTCAATCGAGGCAGGTCCTTGTTTGCTTGCTCCAGTTGGAAACGAAGTTCCAGGTTCTCTGTGGACAATCTGAGGTTCTCTTTTTGAAAATCATGTTCTCTTTGAGATGGGGTACCAGAACCACGGCCAGACGTCTACAGAAACAACAAAGAGATATTGATGCCGTAGAAAACACCTAGCTAAACAACACCCAGACAACAAAAAACCTTTTAGATGCCAGATGGAGAGGGTGCAATACAAAGACAAAGTTGCTATGGGACAAAAGCAGACACTCCGGGTCTGGAAAGGCAAAGTCACAAGCTTAAAGCCAACACTGCTATAGGGCGGACAACTGGAAGCTTTGTGCTAGTACTTCAGTGAGAACTCCTATGCTTCAAGTACCTTTCGAGCTTTCGCTTTGTTTTTCTTTGTTTGCTCTTTGTCATGAAAAACAGTGAAGTCTGATTCTACAGGTCGAAGAATATCCAAGACATCAAGTTTACTTTCAACAACATCTGCGTTCAGCTCCTTAGCGGGGGAACCTTGTACATCCTCACTTAAAATAGGGTCCACATCTTCCACAGGTATGAAGGACATGGTCTCCATTATTGATGGTTCTTTAGGCACCAGTTTGGCATCAAATGTGGTTGAACTGCTGAGCACAGCTTCTTCTTCCTCAACCTCTTTTGACCCTGCAGATGTTTTCAATTGATTAGAGATTAGATCACCTTCAGATTTCAAAGACTCTGTGATCTCAATATGTTGTTCTTCAGGCTCTTGTTCCTTATCTATGTCTTGTTGGTCATCCTCCAGTTGTCCCTTTGACGTCTCTGGCTCTGTGTGAGTCCTACTGTTGTCCAACATTCCTTCTGCAGTTGTATTTTCGTTATCAGTTGTTTTATCTTCCAGCTGATCTTCATCCAAAGCCTTTTCTTGATGTGTCAGCCTTGACTTTATCTTTTCTGTCTCTCCATTAGTCTTCAGTTCTTCTTGTGCATGTTCAGCATCTACTATATCTTGTCCTCCTTGAGTCTCATCTGGTTCGTCTTGGTCTTTCTCAACAGATTCCTCTTTTTTGTTGGCTTCCTCCTGTTCACTTTTGTTGTCATTCACCAGATCTTCTGGTTCTAAATCTACAACGCAATTGTTCTTTTCCTCATCTCGACTCACTTCTGCTGCACTTGTTAAGGACGTTTGAGTTGCTTCGTTCTTTTTAAAAGCTACTTCCGTTTCAGTTGATCCAGGGAATGTGTCATTTATTAATGGAGACTGATTTTGCTCAACTTCACTGATATCAAAAGTCATAGAACGAACTTTTGATGATGAACTGAGCTGAGATGGTGATGCCAGATGTTTGTCCTTCATTATCATTGATGGAATAGAGGTATGGAGAAGGAAACGGGTTTGAGAGGAAGCGTGAGAGTGAAATTAGTGGAGTGAAATTCATGAAAAGTGCTAAAAGACGGCAAGATGGAAAGTGTTGCACCTACAGATGGTCTGGATGGAGTCTCTTTGGATAGTTGACTTTCCAGGGAATTAATCTTCTCCTCAAGATATCGGTTCCTGATGGTAATATCCTCCATTGCAGCATCACGAGGTAAAGCTTGCTGCTGCCTACATAACCAACCATACATATAAAACATTCATCAAGACAACATAAAAAAATTGAACATACTGCTTTGATACAAAGGGGCACGATTAGGAACATACTTTATCGCTTTGATTTGCAGCTCCAGTTCAGAGTTTCTTTTATGTAGCTCCTCAATCTCTCTGTCAGCTTCGAGGGTCCGTGTGCCAACGACCTGATCTGCGGTCACTCCTCTGCCCTTTAGTTTCCTCTGCAGACCCAACTTCTCCTGCTCCAACCTTCATGGACATCAGCCAACATCAACATGAGTGGAAATCTTCAACTTTTGTTCTCACTCTTAATAAATGGTAAAGTTAAGCTCACATTTATTGCATAAACATAGGTCATATTTATTTAAGATTCCTCAATCCATTAACGCATCATTTGAAACTGTCCATTATGGGGATGGAATGGTGTCACGGCACAGACCTGCAGTAAAGTTCCTTGATCGTTGCTAATTGTTTAGACAGAGAATCCACTTCTTTCTCCTTCTCCTTGAGAACGTTCCGCACTTTCTCCACCTTGGCCTGCCACTTTTTACCTTCCTCCCACCTCACAATTTCTTCTTTAGAAGACTGAAAATATGGACATAATTTACAAGAATTATACACGATTCATATGTTAATAAATCACCAAGGATTACATTTGATGATTTAAATCTAGTTTTTTTCCCGGAGTAATTGCAGTTCTAGTTCACCTTGTCCTCCTTCAGGATGCTCCTCTTGTCTGCAGGGTCTGAGATGCTCTTCCTGTCCAGCTCCTGCTCTAATTTACGGATCTTCTTCTGAAGAGCCTCTATTGTGGGTCCATCACTCTCAACCTGAGCCTGCACACACAAACACCAAATACACACACACACACACACACACACACACACACACACACACACACACACACACACACACACACACACACACACACACACACACACACACACACACACACACACACACACACACACACACACACACACACACACACACCTCTGATATACAGTCCTGGAAAAAGTCACATGTATTTATTTATTTAGACTCTTGTTGTATTCATACTACTCTGACAATTTTCTTTTCTTTCTCTCCTTTCATATTATACATGCAAGACTTTTAAATGTTTTTTTTTTTTAAATAAAAACTTCTTTAGTTCCGTCGATTTATAAAGCGTGCGCACGTTTTGTGTGCATGATTTATAAATCGAGGGAACGAATTAGTAACTCATGCGCACGCTTTACTTTTTTTTTCTTGCATGTCGTGCGGGGCTCCATACCGTACTACTGTGAAATATTATTACAATTTAAAATAACTTGAAAATTAAAATTAAAAGTTTTAGATTTTAATGTATTTCAAAATGTAATTTATTCCTGTGATTGCAAAGAATCATTACTCCAGTCTTCAGTGTCATATGATCTTTTATAAATCATTTCAATATGCTGGTTTGGTAAGAAACATTTCTTTTAAATTAGCAATGTTGAAAACATTTCTTTGAAAGAGAAATATTTTGTAACATTATAAATGTTTTTACTGTCACATTTGATCAATTTAATACATCTTTTTCAAAAATATTAATGTAAAAATTGCATTGACCCCAAACTTTTTAAAACGTTTTACCTTATTTACTTTAAAAAGTTGTAAGGACTATGATTATACATACAAATGAAGCCGTTTTTTCCCCCCAAGGACCACAAACTCAGATAGGAGTTAAAGCGAGGAGCTACACAATGGTGTCTAGACGTATTCACTGCCATCAAAGAAGTGCTCTGTTCAACCAGACATTGAGCAGAAGCTCTTCATTTGCAGAGAAAAAAGGGCAGATGACTCACTGTCCAAGTGCTTTAAGCCACTGCTAGGATTACTCTAGATCAGCGAGACAGGGATTTTATGACCTTAAACATTTATGGTACAAGTAAACAAGGGTGAAGAGCCAGTGTGAATTGGAAAAACATGCGGCCTGACCTGTAGACCGCTGCTAAGCCTCTGGACCTTCTTCTTCTGCTCATTCAGCTGATCCTCCAGAGCCTCTTTTTCACTCTGCAACTTGTTATGTGATTTTTGGCTCCTCTGAAGATCCTTGATCAAGTTCTCCAGCTCCTCTTTCAGCGAGTTTTCTCTGACTTTTGCTGCTCGTACACCATCCTTAGCCAGCTGGAGCTCCTCATTAAGGTCCTTCACACATGCCTGATGAGGAACACGGGGATAATGAATTGCTTGGTTAGGGTTGGGGTAAAATTCAGTGGCTGCGTCTGAAAACCTAGGCAGTTAACTCGTTGCTTCACTGCCTTGTCAGACAATGGCTTGTAAGGCAGGATATCAAAGGCAGCGATGGATACAAATATGTTGCCTTAAAAAATCGATCAGATGAAGGTATCTCAAGAGACAGGAAGTGAAGCTAACATTAGATTCGGACGTGCCTTCCTGCCTTGAAATGTGTCCTCTGAAGGCATTTTCCAGGTTTCGGACGCAGCCAGCATCTTAAAATTTTAAGGGTGTCTTAAAAAGTAGTAAGTTGAAAGCTCATTGGTTGCTCCCATCAAATGACTGTCTTATGGCATTTTTTTTTTTTTTACTTTATTGACAAATGATTAGTAAAAGCAACTGGCCAATGCTTTTTAAAATGAAATTTAAAAGAGGCAAGTTATGAATAATGTATTTTTATCCTTACATTCAACAAACCTTTTAATCATGAATTAAATAAATTAATTTAAATTTTATTCAGCAGATCAATTTGTATTTTTAATGAAGTGATTATTTAGTCATTCAATTTATAAGTGACACTCCTAGCCTTACATGAAAACTATTGATTTTATTTTATATTTTTACCTTGCAATTTGGCGAGGTTCTACAAAATGACAGATGTATTTGTGCCAAAACAAAGTATTTTTGATTTTAAATTTGAATGCATGACCTTTATCATCAACAAGAACAACAACAACAGATAAGGAGAATCATTTTCTTAAAACTGGTTCAGGAATAGGATAGGAATTTAGGCTTCTTCCTTATTTTTACCCTAAGCTCCTTGGTCTGCTTGTCAACGATCTGTTGAACATTGAGGGCCTCTTCCTTCTGAGCAGCATTGGTGATGATCTGATGTTCTGCTTGAGATGTCAACTCTGCACGAAGTTCCAAGAGAGCTTTACTGAGAGCCTGCAGATAAGGAACCAAATTCTGATCTTAGTTACTTTCAAAAATCACAGTGGAAAAACCTATCCAGAAGAATTAAGGTGTTATGCAATTTGAAAGATTCCATGGTATTGCTGCGCTGGTGTGCCTATGACACTGAGTTTGTTCCCAACAAAACAGATAACAGGTTTAAATGATGGACGACTAAAGGATTAACACACACACACACACACACACACACACACACACACACACACACACACACACACACACACACACACACACACACACACACACACACACACACATATACCTATGAAAAACTGAACCTATGAACCACATTTTGAATTTTTAAAACTCACAGCTTCATCAGAATGATATGAAACTTGGTGACTTTTCTAGCATTAGGTATGTAAACACACAAAAGAATTGAGGGCATGATTCGAGCATGCTAAGTGGTCGTAAAAAAAATATTCCCACTTGTGCTCTTCAGTCAAAAATGACCACCATAGGAAATGAATGGGAAATCTGCAAAAAAACAAATTCACAGATTTTTTAAATATATATTAAAATCCATCACAAAAAAAAAAACATTAAATTTGTTCAAAAGAGAACTAGGGAATTCTCCAGCCTCTCCATAGAGGCCTCTAGTGGTTACACCCATGGTTGCATGATTTCTTAAATAATTCCAAAAGAGGGCCCTAATCTGCCTTCAAAATTATTTTGAAGGCCTAGTCTCTATTTTAACCTGAAATACTGCAATAATAAAAAATCTAAAGAAATTGTGTATATTTTTCAATGGCAAAAATAGACCATAATTATTGCATAAATATAAAAAATGTCATCAAATCATCTCAAAATACAAAAATAAAAGAAAAAATATAATTGAAGAAAAATAAATTGACTTGGTTTTACTGGGGTGGAGGAAGTTTAATTTTTAGGTGCCCGGTCAGACAACCAATGCAACCCCTAAACCAAGAGCACCAGAGGGTTAAGTAAGAAAATTACTTTTGCTATGTTAAATAAATGTTCAGCAATATCTTCCAAAGATTTGAAAATTTTGCCGCTATTTTTTCTCTAAATAATGTTGATATGGCAACTAGTAAATACACTAAGTTTCGTCATCCTGGCATGTGTGGAAAGTATTAAACCATGCATGTTACAACTAACCCCGTGTTAGGTTGTGCCCCACACTCACCTACATAAAGGAGAGATGGGAGCGAGAAGGCAAGTTTTTCGGTAGAGGCGTGAGAAAGCATATGTGAATCACATTGGAAAACTACACATTCTTTGTTTTGGAGAGAGCTTGTGTGGAAGGGTGTTTTTCTCCACACCTGCTCAGATCAAGCAACAGCCATAGATCCAATTGTTGGCGAAGGTGCGGGGTCGATAAGGCAAATCATTTCCACATTTTCTGGAGCGGTCTTTCTATTAATCAATATTGGTATGTATTGTTCCTGTTCAATTCCCAGTGATTTTCCAAACAAACACCTATTCAAAATAGCAAGTAAGAAGGCAATTACAAGAAAGTGGCTGCAACCAACTTTGCCTACTCTTGAAAACTGTTTTTACAATAGAGAAGCGAACCTATGCTTTAAGACTTAAGTCCCAGTTGTTTTCAGTACTATGGAAAGATTGTATTGAATATATATATCCCTTATACAATCAGATTTTGTTTAACGGAATAAAATAAAGACTCTAGTGTCCACAGTGTGGTACCTTCAGCTGTTTCTCCTTGAGTGCCAGCTGTGTCTTCAACCGCTCCACAAGGTTCTTCATGGTGTTGGATGGTGACCTGACATTGGCCTCTTTCTGGGCCTCTAACTCCGTGCGGAGGTAATGCAGCTCTTTCTCCATCAGAACGAGCTGAGCTCTCAGCTCTTCTGCCTCCTGGGACAGACCCTTCATTTGGGCAGCATGTCTCTCTTCCAGTCTTGGAATGGAAAGACCATTAAAAGTGGCATGAGGAATAAATATCTTGATACTGATCAAGATCAAAAAAGTGGGGTTGTTTCTCTCCTTGTTTTAATGTCTCACCTGGCTGTTTCTGCAGCGTGTTCCATAGCTTGTGCTGCTGCCAGCTGTCTCTGTTGGTCCAGCTCTGCGATGACCACCTTCAGCTTGTGTGTTAGTGAGGAGAGCGAATTGTCCTGCTCAGTCACCGTTTGCTCCATTTCTGCCAACCGCACCAAGTGATTATTGGTCGGTACTGTGATGGTGGGTTTCTTCATTAGCTCCTAGAGAAGAATAAAATGGAGTATAGCCTAATAAAGATGACAGCAGCCATGATTTATGACATTATTATATTTATTATGTGCACTACTTTCTTCATTCTGGCCCGCTATCCTAGCTTTATAATGAATACTCTAGGTACCAGAGCTGTCTGTTTGATACGGTCCAGTGAGGTTTCCATATAAACATCCAGTTTCTGATGCAGGGCCCTGACCTCTTCCTCATGTCTTTTGCCAATCTCTTCCTGCTCCTGGGAAAATATAAAATCAAGATATACTGTATGAGCTTTTATATGGTTTTAGTGTGCAATAAAGATCACCAATGTATGAAGCCTTGGTTTTATACTTAAATAGGCACCTGACGAGCCTTTGCTAACATGTTCTGGTACTTCTTGAGAACCTCTTCTTTCTGATCCAGTCGCCCTTGTAGGTTATTAATGGTCTGGTGGGCGACCTTCATGGTGGGCTGGGTCTCAGAGTCCTCTTGTTTGCTCAGGTCAGCCAGGAGCTTCTCTCTCTCAGCAGCGGCTGGTAGGCGAAGCCTCAGTTCATTTATCACTTTGTCTCGAGATAAAACGTTCTGTTCTGATGTCCACAAAGCAGCTTCTTTTTCCTTCAGCTTCTGCTCAGAGAAACTCTTTGTAAAATAATCTTACTTCAATAACAAGGTTTGCAATTGGTAAAATTTCCACAATCGCTTGATGAATAAAAAAATACCTCTTCCAGAATTTTGCAGGTGGCTTTTGTCTCAAGGATGGTGCGAACGTGCTCTTTGATTTTTCCAAGAGCGTAGTCTAACTGGTGCACTAAAGGCTGATTTGGATCCGGCAGAGAGCCTGTGGCTTCCTCAAACTAAACTCAAACAGGACAAGTTAAGTGTAAGTTAAAGTGTAGTTCAGTAAACAGCTTACCACAATACAGTAGCAAACATTTGTCAAGTCTGCCACCTTCTGAGCTGTGCTTAGGATTTCATTCTTCTGTTTCTCATAGGAGTCGAGCTGGCGCTCCAGTTGGACCTCTCTTTGATCCCAGATCAGTTGCCGCTCCTCGAGAAGCTGATATAAAGATAACAAATATTATTAGAAATCATGATTGAAGTATGCTCTGTATAGTGTAAAAAGATAAGAAACATATTAAGATGTAATACTGACATTATTCTGTTGCACCAGCTCCTCTTCCTGGCTGCTGATGGTGCGTTCCTGATCTGCCACAATGTTCTTAAGGTATTTTATCTCTTCCCGCTGGGTATTAAGCTCTCTGCTCTGCCTCATTTCCAACAGACGAAATTCCTCCAGTTTCTTATGCCACTCAATCACCTGTAACGGTTTATTATTGAACTGTAAATTCTGCAGCCGAATGTAAATTACTGTTTATGGGAATAATTTCCTTTATTAATATGAGTACCGGTAACTTAACTCATGTGAATATATAAGTGAAAAGATATAAGATATGTTTAAAATATATGTGAATAATTATGTTATAAAAATTATACATTTTGAATTATACATATAATTCAAGAATCACATTACAACTCAACCTACTTTCTGAGCTCCTTTAGCATCTTTCAGTGTTGCTATGAGCTCTTCCAACCCCTTCAGCTTTAACTCCAGTTCTTGTGCCTTCCCTTCTGCTTTCCTCCTCTCCTCTGCCGCCCTTTGCGCCTCCTCCCTGGCCCGTGCCCTGTCCTCCTGCAGGTGGAGCATGGTGCTGGAAAACTTCTCCTGTTGGGCCAGCGGCAAGGCTCCTGAGAACTGTCTGCGGAGGGCCTGAATGGTGTGGCGCAGGTGTCTGGCCCTCTGGTGACCCTCCTGCCTTGCGTGCCACAGTGTCTGTTGCTGAGCATCCAGCTGCTGTTCGATTCTGAGCTTCTGCGCTTCGAGTTTCTGCAGGCGCGTGGTGGCGGCCTCCAGCCGGCTGATTGCTGTGGTCTCGCTCAATTGGAGAGCTACGATGTGCTGGTGGAGTTTGGCGATAAGGGCCTTTTCATCAGACTGAGCCTGAGGAGAAAATGACAATTAGGGACATGATCAAAAGGGTGCACAGCTGAAAAGAGAAAAACATACCTGGTAATCCAACACCTGTCTCCTCAGGCTTTCTACTTCCTTCTCTCTTGACTGCTGTCTGGCCTCCAGAGTGGACACCTGCATTTTAGCGACATCTGACACCTCCCGTAATCTGCAAACATTTTAAACATATTAAAAGAGATGTTTGTGTACACCGCCTCATGATACTGTTGTAATAGCAAGCATGTGTGCAGGTTGAGTCAACAGGCTTACTTGGACACTTCAATCCGCAGCTCTGCTTCTGTTTTCTCCAGTTCGATGATTCGCTTGCGATCGGTGTCGCTGATGTCTTTGCTTACGCTGTCCGCCAGCTCGTCCCTGAGCTCCCGCTCTATCCGCTGAGCCTCCAGGTTTAGTTTTGTGAGCTACACCGCCATACAGAAATATATGCAAAATATTAGCTTTAGCTTATTAAATTATAAAAATTTTATCAAATTAAAGCAATAAAAAGGAAATAAAATAAAAGCTTATTTAATGTTCAACGTACTATGTTTTATAAAACAATACAATGTTCAAGCTAAGGTGTTCAAAGTGTTTTTTTGCCATGTTTCTATATGGTTGGTATTCCGGATGGATGCAAGAATAAAATCAGACCCACCTCAGCAAACTTGGTCTCTAGCTCAAAGTTGCGCTCTTCCACCTGTTTGAGGGAGTTCCTCAGGTGCTCGTACATCTTCTGAGCATGTTCGGCTCGCTGTCTTTCATTTAGCTCCTTCATCTCCAGCATGGTGATGCGTCTAGACACGGATACAATCTCGCTGTTGGCCAAGGCTTTGGCTGCCTTGTCCATGCTATTCTCAACACCTGTGAACACCCGAAATCATGGGCAATAGGTCAACGTTAGGATATTGCAGCAAAACATCGTTTTATTCAATGATGTCATTCACAATGCTTCAACATTGCTTTTGTCTTTTGTAAGTGACGTTTACCAGTCGTGCTGAAGTTTTCCCAGGCCTGCTCCAAAGTGTGAAGCTTCTCCTTGCTGATCTCAAGCTCTTTATTGATGGAATTAATGCATTCTTGTAAAGACACATTCTCTCTCTGAAAGAAAAGGAGTGTGCTGTAATAAAAATGAAGAAAGAAGTCTATTGCTTTATGTAATTTTCCATGAGATGTACCTCCAGGTGCTCCAGAGTGTTTGTCTTCTGAACAAGGTGATTGTCTTTCTGTAGGAGGTTTCTGTACTTGATGGTGAGCTCAGTGTATTGTTTGTTGGCTCTCTCCAGCTCTAATGCAGGAACACTACCATCAAGGGATTTCTGCAATGTGGCTATTTTAAACGCTGCCATTTCCTGAGGGCAAAGCAAGTTTACAGAGGTCAGGAGAGGTCAGTTACAGCTCTCAGCAAAGAGGACTACTAGCCTTGGAAAAACAACAAAACAATACTAAAACTATATTATTATTATTTGTCAATATTGTTTTGAGAGTTCATACGGTTAATTTCATTTCAATAATTTTGCTAACATTAAGTTTTATAATTCATATTCAGTAGTGGCCAAAAGTGATTGACCCTACAAGTTCAATTAAACAATCAAAATATGAGGAAAATATTTATTTATTTTCCCCCTTTTTTAATACTTTATCAAGTTTTAAAAAAAGTTTTAAAAGGTATTTAATCACACAAAATTATTTGGCAAAAAAGGCAAACTACAGCTACGTGCTTTATTTTACTATGCAAAAACAAAAATGCATAGAAAAAAAAAGCTCACAAAAAGTATACATTAACCACAACATAATCAGCTATTAATATTTTGTTGATTCTCTCTTGTTTTTGCATCTGTTCATAATTCCTGTGTATGACAGCCTGGACTAGGGATGCACCGGTTGACCGGCCAAAAATCGGAACCGGCCGGTTTTTGCTTCTGGTGCGCGATCGGCAACCGGCCGGTTTTTTCTTTTTCTTTCCGCCGATTTTTCCGGAAGTGCGCCCGCGTGCAATCATTCGCGAACATGTCAGTTGTGTGGAAGTATTTTGAAATATGCAGAGCTACCTGTCTGAGGCACAGATACCAAGAAGCGGACAGCCGTTGGTGTACTGGCGCACAAATAAGAGCCGCTTTCCTGCACTCGCTGAATTTGCGCGAGCTTACCTCTCCGCGCCCTGCACAAGCGTTGATAGTGAGCGTTTGTTCAGCTCAGCTTCTCACGTGTTGGATGAGAAACGAAACAGACTAACTTGTGACAAAGCCGAAATGCTTCTCTTTGTAAAGAAGAACATGCCTGCACTTTTGAAGTGAAATACTGTCACTTAAGGATGGTCATTTTTATTTAACCTTAATTACATTGACTTAATTTCAAAAAGCACCTGTTGTAGCATCTTTGTTTTTTGTTTTTTTTCCGTTGCACTAAACATTATTTGATTTAACATTTTGGAACAATGTATTTATATACTTTTTTTATATTTAATTTAATTATTTAATTTCATTTAACTGGTAAATACTTTTTTTTACACTGAATTTAAAAACATATGCTGATTTAAGTTACATCTTTGTTTGGATTGTTGAATGTTTGTTGATTGTGTTGTTTGGATTGCAGAATATGCAGTTGTTAATGTTAATATGTTGATTTTTACATGGGTTCAACCCAATTTAATTTCAGATTACAAACTTGTTTTAATTGGCCAAAAGCCAATTTAGCCTATTAAACACCAAATAAACATCTTGTTCACGTATACTTTCATATTGTTTGTTGCTTAATAAAAAATGAAAAAAAAAAAAAAAAAATCGGAAATCGGTATCGGAATCGGCCGGTTTGCCTAAAAAAAAATCGGTATCGGAATCGGCCATGTAAAACCATGATCGGTGCATCCCTAGCCTGGACAAAAAAAAAATATGTCTGTACAATTTGTCATGACTCAACAAGGGTGAGATGTCATTTTTCCTTGGCCAGACATCACTTTTGGCTACTCCTGTTTATCAGGTTAAGCTTTTTGACACCATGGTCCTCTAAATATGATGATTCCCTTGTAAGAGACTCTCTGCCCAAAATATATATGGTAGCTAGCTATCTATATATGTATAAGTATATACTGTACAAAATATTGTAAATGTGTCAAATATTATATTCAAAATATTTAGTTTCTATTTTTTTTATTCTACCCACAATTAGAGTATTAATGTGATAATAAATAATAAAATAATTGTGATTAATGATTCATTTGAAAACAGAAAGAAACTAATAAATGCCAATTTCTCTTAATGATAACTTATTTTTTTAAGTATATATATTTCTTACATAGTTCTAGATATCAGAATCAGTATCGGCCACTGAAAAACCCATATCAGTCGGCCTCTAATATATCCCATCATTCATAATTTTCTTTTTCATCTGTATGAGTGTTTTAGGGATGCCTAATACCTTGAACCTCTGCAGGTAGCCAATTCTTTCTGTTACCGCGGCCTCCATGTGGCTGAAATCATCCTTCAGTTTGCCGTTCTCCTTCCTCAAGTGTTGCTCGAGCTCAAGCAGAGTCGTGTAACGTCTCGTCAGACACTTCTCATTCACCCTGAGAACCATCATTTTTCGGGCCGTCTCAGCCAGCTCCCGTCTGATCTCACTTGGGTCCTTTTCATGAGCCTCTATCCAGTGCTGGAAATGAGTAAAAAATTAAACATGGGTAATCATGAAACGGGCAAATTATAAATGTAGCAATTTTTGGTTATATGAAGATTTTTACCACCACAATGCTAATTTCCTTATTCTAAGACATTTTTTAAAATAGCTTCTGAATTGGTAAGTTATTAATAGTTATATTTTTCAAAGTTGTAAATAAAACAAAGATTATTGGAGTACGTTTTACATGAAAATACTACTTCAAAATTTGAAGGTTTAATTCAATGTGTCACTTGCTGATTCTTTATTATTCTTTGTGAAATTTACTAGCAATTTCTGAGTGAGAAGTATTTCTTCACAATTTTTTTTGTGTACAGATCTGAAATGGCATAGGGGTGAATTTTGGGTGAAAATGATCAAATATCAAATAGAGACTTACATTGTACTCTTTGATTTTTACTGCATCCACCTCCCTTTGTTCCTCAAGTTTGGATTTCAGTTCTGCAAAAGAGTCCCTCTCTTTCTGCCAAGACTCCCTCTCACTGGAGCAGACAGGCACCGTAAATTAAAACCATGCTTTATTGATTACCAGTCATAAGTATAATCATATATAAATTTATATGCATTTATTTTGTTTACATTATATTATAATATATCATATATATATATATATATATATATATATATATATATATATATATATATATATATATATATATATATATATATATATATATATATATATATATATATATATATATATATATATATATAACTTAATATAATATTTAATATAAACATCTTTTTGTCTTGGCATATCTTTTTTATATATATATTATAACATAAATGATCTTTGTTGCTCTGTATACCTTTGATGCTCCTTATATAGAAGTCCTTGTTGATGGCGGATCACTGCACATTTTCTTTTATACTCTTCCAGAGCCGAACTGATCTGCTCAATGGAATCTTCTTTGTTTTTGATCTCCTGAACATCCACAGTTGGGAGTCTTAATATTATGTACCTTACATAATGGTTTCCATTATAACACGAAACCGGACTGACACACACCTGTAGGAGTTGTACTATGTATTCATTGAGAGCGTTGATGACCTCGGCACTAGTTGGTGTCATTTCTCCAGGCAGAGCTAATGTCTTGAAAGGAACGGAAGTCCCAGCTGATTTGCTCATTGATTCAACCTCACTTTCCAAGCGAGCAACCTACATAAATAGACACAAAAAAAAGGGAGTGCCAGTGAATTTCAAACCATTTTTAAATCCAGTAAATGCCGGAGTTGGTATTTTGAGTAATTACCTTCTCATTAGCTTTTGTTAACTGATAGAGAGTGTTTGCTGCCTCCTCTCTAGCATCCTTCAACTCCTGCCGTAGCTCCTCGTTGCGGCCGGTCAGCTGATCTACCTGCGTTCTCAGGTGGAGGCTTGCATCAAACTTTCCCTCTGAATACTTCATCTCCAATGCCTTAAAATAAACACAATTATCACTGCTGTGACAGGATATTTAGGAACAGGACCAAAAACGTCATATTCGAGAATGTAAGACTGAAAAAAAATCACATCACTATACCAACACAAAATCTGTGCTTGCAGAACTCTGCAGATTTCCGCAGGATTTGACTGCCCGTCTCCCCTTGCATTTATATCCTTTTTTCCCTCACTTTAATAACAGGCTTTCATTAAAAAATGTTTTTCAACTAAAGGTCAAATTTAAGCTAATTTGATAATCGTTATAGCAACCATGAGTGTAGCACTGTTAGCTCAGTTAAACACATTTTACTAGAGACCATCACGTGTATAATTTTATACTTAAATGTATTATTTTTAAATATATAATTATATAAATAAAATACATAAATATAACCTATTATTATTTTATTCACATAAATTAAATTAAATATTGTATTACTCATAAAATTTATAATTTTATATATTTAAAAAAAAAGTATAAATAGATAATATATAAATTATTATTTTATTATGTATTAAAATTATTATTTACTATTATTTCCAAACATATAAACTCATTGAATGTATGATTTTATATTTAAATGTATTACGTTAAATGCATAATTATAATAATTTATTTATTTATAAAATAAATATTTATTATATTTTTCAGACCTAAATTATTTGTAAATTATTACAATTATTTACTATTGTATTTCAAACCTATAGTTTTGTCAATTAAATATTGCATTACTCATTAAACATATAATTTTATATTTAAACATATTATTTTAAATTAATAATTAATACATAAATAATGATTATAATTAAAAGCATTATTTAATATATTTTTCAGACATTAATTATTTGTTCCCTCAAATATTATATTACTTATTATAGTACTGTATAATTTCACATGCATAATTATAACATTTACTATTTATTTTTAAATAATTAAAACATATTATTTATGATTATTATTTACTTATTATTATTTATAATTCAACCATATAAATATAAATGTATTGTTTTTATTGTATATTACAAAGAGAATAATGCAGTACTACAAAGATTCAGCGTGGGCCCACTAAATGTTGGTAAACGTACACTGACAAGTCTCTCCAGGCTGGGAATGCTGACACCAGTGGGAGTGGGTGTTTTCTTCTGATCGTCCTGGATGGCCTGCAGGATCTCCTTCATGCCCTGCTCCAGCTGTTTATTCTCATTCAGCATTTCATTCACTGCAGGAGAGAGAGAAACATTATAGTCATGGAAACCACCTGACACTGAGAGCGTTGCAAGGTCACGCAGTGATGCTTCTCACATTTGGCCTTGAACTGGGCAGATTCTGTTCTCTTGAGCTCCAGTTCTTTCTCTTTGTCACTCAGCTCTTTCTGTAGACGCTGGTTCTGAGAAACAAACAGGTTGTTAGCTTAGCTTTAACACTTTTGATGTTCAAAACTCATTGTTCTCTGATAAAGGCTTACTTTGCGTTTGATCTCTTCGTCGGTAGATCCAGAGACAGGCCTCTCTCTAAGAGATCTGCTGGGCTTTTCTTCAACACTGTCATCAAGCAGTGAACTACTGACTACCGATATGCCTTAAAAAAGGAAAGCGCTGTCAGGTTTCATTATATTATGTTAATAATAATAATAGGACATGAGTCTGTAACTGATATGCAGCATCTTGGAGATAAGATCTTACCTTTGCCCTTCACCAGAGCACGAATACGTTGTTTCAGCTCGAGTCTTTCCTCCTCAAGACGCTCAATCTAAGGATAGTCCCGGGTCACAAGGGTTACAAACAAAATTAAAGCGGGATAATGGACCAAAGCCAGACCATAGAGATGAATCTGTTTTACCTCTTTCAGCAGGACCTGGTTCTCAGCTTTGTACTGTCTCTGCTTCCAAACCTTTGATCTCTGGAATTCGCTCAAATCCAGTTCTTCCTTTGGATTTAATCCTGGTGTGGGAACATGATCACAATGAGGGTCAAAGCTGATTTTTCTCTTGGCAAAATCAATAAGTTACATGAAAACAATCTTTGTGTCTAGGTGTAGGTAAAAACAGGGAAACAGTAATTGCGACAGGTTCCTGATGGGAATCTTAAAAGCAGGTTGAAGAAATTACCCAGCCGTTCTCGTAGGTCTTCGTTCTCATCTAGTAAATTGTTGATTTTGATCTCCAGCTGGTTTATCTCTTTTGTCATGGCTTCTATTTCCCGGTCTCTCAGTCGCATTTGATTTTTACATCCTTTGATCTCAGTGATTGCAGCTTCCAAACCATCCGTCCCCTGAAAGACAGTCAAGTGCTTCAAGCCGAACTTCTACAGTATGCAGGCATAATATAACATTCTACAAGTTAAAGTGACCCCTTGTTGTTTTCTGAATGTTGATTGGTAACTCTCCAATTATTTGTGATCAAGTGTTGTTACCGGTACTTATAAGATAGTCACAAAGATAGCTGTAATAGAACAACAAAAATGAACTGTTGATAACCCTATTCACACATATTATATTACTCGTTAAATGTGCAATGTTTATATCTACATTTTATTCTAAACATTTCATTTAAATGTCTAAAAATTACATTTATCCACACATAATTTTCTTTAAATATGCGTTGCCACAAAGGTAGATGTGACAGTGAATATGAACAAAACTGCTGATAATAGAAACTTTTTGTTTAAGCTGCTTGAGCAAATAGGTAATAATATTAATAATATTAATAATAATCGTCATCATAAAATGAACAGTACATTTATTGACCTTTTTTATTTCAGCATTTTTGGACAATGACATTATTAAAAGAATGTATAAGTGAGCTTATAAGGAGTGGCTCATATCATTCCTAAAAGCATCATGTGCAACTTCTACTTGTAGACTCAAGAAAAAAGATCTTGTTGAGATGCTATTGGAAAATAGAGTAACTAATTGTCAACTAAACCCCAGGCTATTTATAGTAACCCCAAAAAGTATTTGGACTTTGTAACAGAAGGGAATTTTACAATACTGAAGGGAAGTGATATGTTATAAACTCACAGATTCATAAAGACGGATTCGACTGAGGGTGTCATTGAGTTCTTTGTCTTTGTCCCTGGCATCACATTCAGCCAGTTGGGCGGCACGCTCTGCCTCCAAAGCTCTCCTTTCAGCCACCTGCAGTTTAGTGCTCAAGTCCTCCAACCTTCGCTGCTGCACGCTGACATGACCTTTATCTTTCTTTAATGGTTTTTTCAGCTCCTCGATCAGCAGAGCATTTTTTTCCATTTCTGTCGTGTACTGCTCGACTTGCTCTGACAGCATCTTGATCTGGTTGTCCCTCTCTTGCACTGCCTTTTGAAGTCAAACACAAAGTCAGTAACTTCTTTAAACGCCCGCTGGGAAAGAATGAGATGAACCAATATGACGGAAACAACGAATAAAGACAGATGACTGACAGATGCAAAACTGAGGATGAATAACACATAAAGCAAAGCAAATGAGAAACAGAGATACTCACGCCACACAGTTCATATATGACCTGACTCGGCCGAGTTGTAAAAGGACAGAGAATGGAAAAAGGAAACATTTGCAAGCTAATGAAAGTTGCAATTAAAAGGAGCGTGCATCAAAAAGAACACACAAATATAGAGAGAGAGACATGATACAGCATGCAAATTAAGTCCGATTGGCAATGCATTAGCATGGATTTGAGGCCTGTTTCACATATCTCGCATCTGTAGCGAGTTTCTGCACTCATATTAACAGGTTACAGCATTCATGCTGTGTTCCCAGAAGCATCACTGTGGCGATGGCGAGTCCTGCCACTGAAAATATTTTTGTCAGGCGTCATATACCAAACTTAAAGGAAAACACATTAAAATGCACAATAAACCTATTAATCAAGCAATGATCTATCTATCTATCTATCTATCTATCTATCTATCTATCTATCTATCTATCTATCTATCTATCTATCTATCTATCTATCTATCTATCTATCTATCTATCTATCTATCTATCTATCTATCTATCTATCCATCCATCCATCCATCCATCCATCCATCCATCCATCCATCCATCCATCCATCCATCCATCCATCCATCCATCCATCCATCCATCCATCCATCCATCCATCCATCCATCCATCCATCCATCCATCCATCCATCCATCCATCCATCACAATCTTTTGCAATACAGGCTATTATTACATAAACTAAAAGTGGGACACATTGTTACTTTAAAACAATACAGGCTATGGGCTACGTTCCACATGACAAACACATAAACACTTTCTATTGAGCAAATCTGACTGAATCCAGATGATTTGAGCAGTTTGTAGCTCCACTTTGGGGTTTGGGTTTCATTCCTTATAAATTCATTAAAGGTCCCGTTCTTCGTGTTTTTTGAAGCTTTGATTGTGTTTACAGTGTGCAATATAACATGTGTTCATGTTTCGCGTGTAAAAAACCCAGTATTTTTAACACAATTTACTTATCTGTATACCGCTGTTTTCACTGTCCTAAAAACGGCTGATGAGTTCCTTGTTCTATGAAGTCCCTCCTTCAGAAATACGTAACGAGTTCTGATTGTGCCAGCGGTTCCCGTGTTGTGATTTGAACGCAGCTTAGCGAACGTGGCACGGTTCCTGTGTTGTGATTCGACAGCAGCTTAGCGCACGTGGAAAGGTCACGCCTCTTAACGGGAGATATATGCGCTTAATGATCTCTACAGCGTCCCTGGGAAAGCCAAACAAAGGTGATTTGACTCCGGGATGAAAATAACAGCGTCTCGACGACATGGCGACAAACACACTCAAACGCAACAATTCCTTTTCTCCACGCGACACGTCCTCTTCTCCACGTGGGACAGCAACAAGACCACGCCCCCTTTTTGCGCGTATTCTTGTGGGCGGAGGTTAGTCTGTTCTACTGTTCTACTGACGTCATTTATGAAGGAAGTACCAGGATGTAGTCCAAGCCAGCCGTTCGCTGTAGGCTTTGAAAGGGAACTTCTGTTAAATAAAATATCTCGCTTGGCATTGAACTTTGAGCTTTATAATTTTACAGGTATTATTTATGCTCCAACAGCAACATTACACACTAACTAAAGTTTGAACAATGGGATCACGAAGAACGGGACCTTTAATGTCTTACTCACGTTAATTCGATTTCACAATGAACAAGTTTGTTAAAATGATCAATGGCCAAATTCTAATAATATTAGATTAGATTCTAATAGATAATATTCTAATAATAATAGATTCTAATAGATAAAAATTCTAATAATAAAATTTTTTTTTACCACTATTACAGGCACTAATCAATGTCATAACTGCAGCAGAAATGCTGTCACACTGAAACGCAGGATGTGTGAAACAGGCCTAAGACTAGGACAAAAAATTTTGATGACAATGAGGGTCAAAGCTGATTTTTCTCTTGGAAAAATCAATAAGGTACATGAAAACAAATGCTGTCACACTGCAAATGCAGGATGTGTGAAACAGGCCTAAGACTAGGACAAAAAAATTTGAAGCAATATGAGTTTTGTTGATAAATAAAAATGTATATGAGAGAGAATAAAAACAATGACTTAGTATTAAAATGCAAACCATCACCTGATTAATACATTTAATGTTGGTTTATAATTTAATATAATTTTTATAATTTAATATAAGCGACGAGAATAGTTTTTGTGTGCAAAAAAACCCTAAATAACGACTTATATAGTGATGACCGATTTCAAAACAATGCATCATGAAGCTTCGAAGCGTTATGAATCAGCGAGTTGAATCATGATTCGGATCGCGTGTCAAACCGCCAAACTGCTGAAATTACATGACTTGACCGCTGAATCGACTCACTGAGTCGTTATTTAGGGGGTTTTTTTGCGCACAAAAACTATTCTCGTCTTCATAAAGTTATTGTAGAACCTGCACTGTAGTGAGATGGACTTTGTAACGACGTCTTTAGTACCTTTTATGGGTCTTGAGAGTGTAAAGTGCATTGTGCCAATGGAGGCCTTTCTGAGCCATCGGATTTCAACTAAAATATCTTAATTTGTGTTCCGAAGATGAACGGAGGTCTTACGGGTGTCGAACAACATGAGGGTAAGTAATTAATGACAGAATTTTCATTTTTGGGTGAACTGACCCTTTAAGAGTTTTTGAAAGATGTTTTTCATGCTCACCAAGGCTGCATTTATTTGATCAAAAATACAGTAAAAACTGTAATATTAAAAATAAAAAATAACTGTTTTCTATTTGAATATATTTTTGAATTATTCCTGTGATTTCAAAACTGAATTTTCAGCATCATTACTCCAGTCTTCATTGTCATATGGTCCTTCAGAAATCATTCTAATATGATGATTTGCTGCTCAAGAAACATTTCTTATTATTATCAATGTTGAAAACAGTTCTGTTTTCTGTGATACATTTTTTCAGGATTTTTCAATGACTAGAAAGCTCAAAAGAACAGCATTTATTGAAATGCAAATCTTTTGACATCTTTACTGTCATTTTTAATCTTACTGACACCAACCATATAATTACTTATTATAAATATTATAAATGTAACATTTAATAAGTACATATTTACACCCTTGGGGCCAGATTTCCTAAACAGGGCAATTTAGCATGAGAGCATAATTCCAAAAATGCACAGATGGGAGTGGGAAGTTCTGCGCGTGATCTACTGATGACGCGCAAATGAATGAACAGACACAGCTGGATCATTTCCAATCAACCCGTTAGCGTCTGGTTTAAGACAGACTTTCTTTGGACGGTTAATAATGGCGCAATCACCAGTAAATTGACGAGCACAAACCTTTGTAAATCACCTTGTGTGATTCATTTAGATATTCTCCTCCCAAAAATAACTGTGTCCAGGCCTTTTCAGTGCTAATTTATCACTACGTGTCTTAAAGTATACTTAAATATATGAATATAAATAGATCCAAAACCCAATTTACTTAACAAATTCACAGTAAAACCTAAGCCACCTAACCCAACTACAATAGGCCTAATTTAACACTAAATATAAGTTACAGTACTAATAACAGCAAAGTAGTCTGTATTCTTGGTATGCTACAAACCAGCTTCAAGGTTCCGCTTTATTTTGCAGAAATATGACCATATTCTTTGGCTAATTTATTATTTCCATGGCGACACGTCATGCTTCTTACATGACACACAGCAGCCGCAATAGTGCTGTATGACAGCTGTATCAGTTTTATAAATTTTTTTTATTCAAAATATTCACAAACTTGTTAACTATGGCATGAACTATCCGATATTCTGATTTTCAAATATGTGTAAGTGAATGTGTGTTAAGTTGATCTATAATGCGCGACGGGCGCCGCCATGTTAGTTTGCGGCGCAATTCAGAGAATCGGATCTGTCGGATTTATATCACGTAAATTGATCCACGTCTCATGAAAGTAAGTGACCGGTAAACTGGGAGAAGAATAGAGTAAATGATAACACTTTACAATAAGGTTGTATTAGTTAACATTAGTTAATGCATTCGTTAAAATTAACTAAGCATGAACAACACCTCTGTTCAGCATTAGTTCATCTTTGTTAACGTTAGTTAATAAAAATACAGCTGTTCATGGTTTGTTCATGTTAGTTCACACACACATTAACTAATGTTAACAAGATTGGAATAATGCATTAGTAAATGATGAAATGAACATTAACAAAGATAAATAAATGCTTTAAAAGTGCAGTTCATTATTAGTTCATGTTCACTAATGTAGTTAACTAATATTAACTAATGAACATTATTGTAAAATGTTACCAAGTAAACTATATAGTTACTATATACTGTGTATCTGATATAAATAAGACATGCAAGTCAAATTATAACTGAAAGGATTGTTATTGCCGCTTCCATAGACGTCAGTGTGTATTTTTTGCTAGTACTTGTGTGCATTTGAATGTCTGGAACATAACATAAACATGATGTGTTTGAAAACACTGAATAGTTGTGATATGTGACAAGCGCTGAGGGCGTCTGTCTCTGGCTGGTGCCAGCCAAAGCGCAAAAGCACGTTTGAAGTGGCACCAGTTTTCGGTACCCAACCATAGTAATATGATAACTGACTGACCTGCTGCAGTGCGATAATGTTGCTTTTGTCAGAGTCCATCTGAGCAGCTCGAAGTTTCTCCCTCAAATCTCTGATCATCTGTTGATACTCCAAAATTTCCATATCTTTCCCTGATAAAACACTCTGAAACAGACACAAACATAGCATGTAGAACATCATCAACTACCAAAAGATTAAAGCTGACATTTCCCTTTATTTGACTCATTGTGTATTTTACCATTTAGTGACATTGCTGGTCTATAGGTTGCAAGGATGTAGGGTCGTAGCTAGGGTATCTGGGGCCCCGGTGCGGGTTGTTGCCCAAAAGCAGGGGACCACTAGAATCGTCACTACCTTTTGCCCCTCTAGCGATGGCCTTGCTATGATGTATAATATTTTCTGTCGGTTAGACATTTGGCACTGATTTTCACCGAAGACATGGTGCTCCAATCCAGGCAGTAATTTGAGCAACTCTAATTATTAGCTATTCTAACTTGTTGGGCCTTTTCCATCAGGTATCACATCTATTCAAACAAAGAGCAGTTCCAAAGGAAATGATTATAGGCTTTGCGAGAATGTTCTTAGTGACTTTTTTTAATAGGCGATTTGGGTAAACTTGTTCAGAGTCATAGTATTGTCATAATGTTGAATATGATACTTGTTCGTTTTTTATATTCCTCTAAAGCTGCAATTTGTATTTTATTTGTTATGGATCATAAATATTAAAAGCATAAGAGCTTTTGAGTGTTTTTGCTCTCCCAATGAGATTATGTGATCTTTATTTGTGTCTGGAGTATTCTCTTTTTTTGTGGGCAGTGTGAACTAGCCTTTAGAATATTCTCATGTATTTTCCAGGAACATCTTAAGTTAGTACAATTAATTATAAAATGCAATAAAAAATGTTTAATTATGCAATAAAAACACGTTTATCATGTATATCATCCTTCTATTTGAGAATATTTTATTATATTTGACTTCTAAAGGCACTTTTTGTAATGTCTATTCAATGATTTACTCATCTGAGTTATCTTCATTTGGGAGCTTTTCACATAAAATACTGATATACGTGATTATATATTTATTTATAAATTAAAAGCCCAAGTATTTTTTTTATCTATAATTATTAGAATGCATATAAGCCGAATTCCATTGTAGACAGTACAATGTAAAAGTTTTTGCCCAAAGGTAAGTATTCAACCTATTCTTCAGAACTTCAGATAATGACAGCAAATATGTCAGCAATTCCAGACAGGTAAAACAACTACTAATTTCTGAGAAGGTTCTCAGTTTTTTGTTTAAGTTCATGAAACTTGACCTCATTTGCATACAAGCTGTTTTTATTTGGCAAAGCTGTTTTTTTCCGTTTGCAGGGGGTGTGTTGGCTCACCTTCCACTCCTCCACTTTGGCATTAACAGCAGCCATAACTGGGTCGTCCTCTTCAACTCGAGCCTGGATCTGTTCACTTAGCTCTCTGACCTATAAGAAGACTTTATTTTACAATGATGTCCATTACTGCCAAAAGTAGCTATGAGAACCTGTGTTTTACATGACTGGAAGACTTAATCGACCAATCAGCTTCTAGGACTGTCCTTATCCATTTTATAAACGTGATTAAAGCACCTGAAGCTTGGCATGATCTCTCTCTTTTCTCAGCTGATCCATGATGCTGTCCGTCTGCTGGACAGCGATCTTCATCTTGTTGTACTCATCCGTCATCTTCTCCATCTCCTTCACAGACTCCTCCAGATTCATCTGCAGGTGCTCATTCTCGCTCTTCAGGTTGGCAGCCATGTCTTCGGCATGCTGGGAATAGGGAGAATATGTTGATCACAAAGATGTCACATAACAGGAGATTGCATTTGAAACATACTTTAAAAGACATATAGGTTTCTCCTGGCTACGTTTGAGTTTGATGTACAATGTTAATACATTTTAAGGTTCACAATGCAGGGGCTCCTCGCCAGACCACCAAGATTGAAAACACTAGCCTGGATGCAAGTCGAACTTAGCCCCGCCCACAACATTTGAGGTTGGGAAGTTCGGTCTGGACTTGATCTGTTGTGGAGCAACTATGCTCGAACCAGAGCTGTTTGGACCAATCAAATTGTCAGGGCGGGCTTTATACGATGACGGACAGATGATCAACAGTAACGTAATCATTCATGTCACCAAAGAGCGCTTGGGTTGAATTCGTTTACTAAACGGAGAACTTGTTTGTATATTCACCTTTACTATTTCTCTCAAAAACGATGATCGTGTTGGTAAGTACTCCAGGTATCCTTAAGTTCTTTCTACAACACCGGCAAAAATCGTTTACACTCATCTTCTCCTTCTACTTCTTCCAGCGTGCGTGCAGTTGAGTTCTGTTGACAACTATGCGTCGTTCAACATACATCACTTACTCCGCTGCTCTGATTGGATGTAGGTCTATCCAATTGAGTGCAGAGGCATTTTCATTCCTGGTTCGGTTGAAACACGCCCCATAATCACAGCCCAATGGAGCAGTATCAGACTCATATTCTGACTAGAATCTGAGTATGACGACGTCAGGCAATGAAAACCCACCACTTAATGAAAAATAACCTGCAAAGTGGTACTGATGTAACAGTTACATATCAATATTGATATAAGCTGATGAACAATAGCGTGAACTATTCCAGAAATATAAACAGTAATTAACTGTCACTGTCAATATCATATAAGTAAGTAGACATTACATACATATATAAACATGTAGTATAATTTTTTATAAGTCGACTGTATCAGAAGTGAAGGTTTCTTTTTTAATTAAAAATAAAAACCAATATAATTGTACTTATAAAAAGATTAAAATGCTACTAAAGTGATTGTGTATCAATGAATTGTGTATATTTTTTTTATATGTATATATAAATTAAATAATATCATTTATATTAAATAAATAAAAAATTACCTTGTGAATTTATTTTTACTTTGCAGTTTATGTGTAAAAAAAAAAGGTGTTAAACATGGCCTGTTTAAAGGAGTACTAAAGCATTAGAGTTGTATTACGCTCGGCAGTGATCATGCCACGTTATGATGGCATTATATGGCAGCCTGAAGGTCATTTGGGAATTACCTGCAGGTCCTCCATGCACTGGTAGAGCTGTTGGTTGGCTTTGGTAAGTCTCCTTTGAATCTCATTGCTCTCCTCTTTGGTCTGAAGAGGCTCTCTCTGCTCTATGTCCTTTCTGTAGAATTCAACATCCTGTTGCAGCTGTTCGTTCTGCAATAATGAACAAATCCATTACTCACCCTGCTGTCAAACATGATTTACTACTAAATGAGTGGATATCATATAATATCATTCCAAGGTGTTATATTATAGCACAACATCTTTAACTGCACAGTGGTGGAACACTCTCTAAAGGCTTAAGAATAATAATGTCCCGCTGGACTAGTTTCGGGTCAGTTGCAAAACTGCCGCTTGTTCTATCAAGGAGAGATTATGTTGATCATGTACATCTGATTTTATAATCGGCGTTGTTGCCAGTTACACTGATTAAAGATACGATTATCTAACCTGCTAATGTAAAGGAGGTTTTATTCAAATTGCAAGAATGAAAGTCTTGGGAGTATTAGTAGAAATAGGTCGAAAATGATCAACAAATCAGTAATATGCGGCATCATATACCATATACTGTTTTCCAGCAAAGGCATTTTTATGAAGTTACAGCTATATAATTTCAAAATAGTATTCAAAATGAATAACTTAATGTCAATAACAATTCATTGTTATAAACGGTTTTATTTATAATAAAAAAACTGAAATAAACCAATTGTTTTGTATTGCAAATTGTAATGAAAACTGTATTTTAAAAGAAAAAATATATACAGATGCATCACTAAACTCAAACAAAGTTTTAGGTGGGGCAAGTGAAATTACTCCTTGGGCAAAGAAAAATTAAGTTTGAAATTAATGAACTTAAATTGAACCTTTTGGTTATTAGATCAGACTGGTGGTCTATTTGACATAAACATGTTTCGAATAAATAGACTGGCTACTCTAATTCTGCCTAATCTGGGGTCTTACCTTCTTTGTAAGCTGCTTTATCTTGAGGGGCAGTGACAAAAGATGACAGCAAGTAAACAATACAATAACAGGCATGCATAAAAGAATGAAATGGTCAGTCAGGGAATAAAGCTGAGAAGAGACGGATATATAAGAGAGACAATGGAATGGACAACTGGAAGAACAGCAAGAAGATTTAAGATGTGCCAAAAAAGAATTATGCAGGTCCAGAACAGGATTGGACGCACCTCTCTTTTTAGTTTTCTGTTTTTCTCCTCTGCCTCTTCAGCACGGAGAGCCAGCTGTGAAAAAACGTTAGTCTGTTATCAATCCTACACCTGCAACTACAGTATTTTTCTTCTTATTATTCCATACTTTGGCATTTTTATGGTCTTTTGCTTTTAATCAACTGGACATTTACTCAACAGTTAAAATATGTAATTTTGACATCTTCGGTTGGATTAATAACCAATTAATAATTTAAAGGTGCAGTGTGTAGTATTTATTGACAGAAATGCAAAGACCTTACATAATGAACCGTTATGTTTTTATTACCTTAAAATGAGCCATTTCTATCGGAAGTCGACACTTTGTGCCGGCCTTGTTTCTACAGTAGCCCTAAACGGACAAACTTCTCTACAGAGTGCTAGTCACTCTCTGCTGTCTCAGACGGCGTCATCTTTGTCCTATGTTGGCCACCGTAGCTTCTTTATGTGCTCCGAAAGGGAAGGGTGAGTGGCGGGCAGGCGATTCGCATCCTCATCACTAAATGCCGCTGCAATTTACACACTGCACCTTTAATATTTTTATACCTAAAACATGCGTCTCACATTTTGAATGCACACATCATTTTCTTCTTTATTATGAAAAAAAGAATGATTCCTTAAAATCATCACTTGAACGCTTTCTACAGCATAGAAGGAAGACAAGTAAATAATCTCTCATTCCATTTTCTAAATTCGTACACACATTTTAGCGTTCATCAACGCAAGCATTCAGCCTTGTTACTAAAGGTATTGTAAATTTTATTTTTCTTTAATTGATAGGAAATTTAATAGCTCTTAATGTTTGTGTATATATATATATATATATATATATGGTTATACTTTGCTTTAGGGTTAGTTGCTTGCAATTATGCATAATTTACTGTTGTTATTATTATAATAAATACATGTGATGTGTAACAGGGACACTGTAAAATAAAGTATCACCAACAGATAACTTTAGTGTAATTTAGTGTTTTCCTATTTGTGGAAAGTGCTGCCTACCTCCTCATTGGCTTTCCTCTCCTTGCCCATTTCTTTCTCCAGCTGGGTCACCTCTTTCTCCTTGCGCTCCAGGTGACTCTCCAGTTGGTGAATCTCATCCCGGAGGAAACGTGTGTCCCCCCCTCCCATCACACGCTGGGCCATCTGGACAGGAAGTGAGATGGATCTGAATAAAGCTCAAGACCTAAAACTCTCCATCTGTTTATGTCTGTGGCACTGGTGAGCTGTGCGGCTCAATGACATCTCACTTCTTTTCACAACCATAAACATATCAAAGGAAATGTGATGTGTAGAACAATTATAGCTATAACAGAAAGCAACATACAGGGGAATAAAGCCAGTAATCCTCTTAAGGACTTGTACACGGACAGCTCACAAAGAGCACATAATAAGCACACTTGTATGCAATTATTAGTGAAATTCCTCCCTTACCTCCAGCTCACCTTCCAACTTTAGCACTTTAGCTTTCAGCTCATTTTCTGCAATAATTCAATATGCAAGCATACACATATTACTAAATAAATTGCAATAACATGCCAAAATTATTACAGATTAAATCATAAAATATTATTATGTTGTTTGAAACATTGGCATTGCTCGCAAAGCTCTAGTGCTTAATGCATCCATTTAAGTTTTATTAGATCAGTTCAGCCTTGGGTTCGAATTTAAGATTAGGTTTTGAAATCTCCCACAGATTTGTTCTGCTTTCAAAAGCTAATTGCCATTGATGTCATATTTGCATGATGAATTATGATCAAACCAGTACATGGTTTATGAATGAAAATGTCTTGTAACGTGACCTTTGACTTGTTTTGAGTCAAAAAAGGCAATAAGGCACTTTTATTATATGTAGGAAATGCAAATCTAATAATGACTGTACATACCAATTCTTGCTTGGTCCACACCTGCGCTGTCTACAACCTCATAGGCACATTTAATTTCCTCCAGTTTCATCTGAGGGTCAGAAAGACATCAAACATAACATCTAGCCATCAAAATGATTGACGGCAACCGCAGATGGCAAGACTTCAATAACCAGATCCTTTAATTGAAAGAAATAAAATTCAAAGGTTTCCAAATGAAAGAAACAGATGTGTCGTGATGGTGCATCAGTCTTACCCTCAGGAGTGTTTGTGAGATTCTAAAGAGCTGAATCATTTTCTCTGAATCATCTGCTTTCAGGTCCCGTGGTTTGACCTATTGGAAGGAAAAGCATGATTATCAGATGAATTTGCAGAAGAATGTTTTTGTCCCTAGCACATTCCAATAAGCAGATGTTAGTCTGGAAGCAAAGCCCGGGATAGAGATTTAAAAGTTTAG
Source organism: Romanogobio albipinnatus (assembly GCA_023566225.1). Taxonomy (NCBI): domain Eukaryota; kingdom Metazoa; phylum Chordata; class Actinopteri; order Cypriniformes; family Gobionidae; genus Romanogobio; species Romanogobio albipinnatus. The sequence continues at coordinate 22,156,011 of CM042262.1, read as the reverse complement.
CTGGAAAGTTATACACATTTTGAACATGGAACCTCAGATACAAACACTACCCAAGCATTGTAACTTTGTAACTAGTGCTGGGCAATCGATTAATCGCATCCAAAATAAAAGTTTGTATTTACATAATGTATGTGTGTGTACTGTGTATAATTATTATGCATCTATAAATACACACACATGCATGTATATGTTTAAGAAATATTTGCTGTATATATATTTATATAGTTTATCTTATATATACAAATAAATATTTGATATATAAATATAACATTTTTCTTAAATATATACATGCATGTGTGTGTACATAATAATTATACACAGTACACATACATATATTATGTAAACATAAACTTTTATTTTGGATGATTGACCAGCACTATTTGTAACATAAAAAGTTTGTAACATAAACCTAAATAACATGAACTTAAATTAATTTATATCTTCATTATGCTAACTTTTTTGATTTATAGACTATTTTTTTTTTAAATTGAGTGTCCCTCATAATTTCCATATATATATATATATATATATATATATATATATATATATATATATATATATATATATATATATATATATATATATTTAATTAGATACTTGATTATACACACACATAATATATATATATATATATATATATATATATATATATATATATATATATATATATATATATATATATATATATATATATATAAAACCCCTAATTATTATCAATTACAATAGCACAGGAAATTACACTGTAAGGTAATTACAAGGTAATTATCACATATGAACAGTATTTTTTATTGCATTATTTTAGTATATTATTTATTTTTAAGTGTCAAATTAAAAAAATGTGAAAATATTACTTTACATATTATTCAAAATCAATAATGTGATTGTGGATATATGATTTAGGATGTTTGCTTTAAAGTTCTTCCATTTTCCCCCCACTATATATATATATATATATATATATATATATATATATATATATATATATATATATATATATATATATATATTTATTCATAATAAAATATACTAAATATACTATTATTAAAATACAAAATAATATTAAAATACTATTTCCATCAATGTAATTTCTACTACAGAATGTTATCAAACACATAAGACATAATTCAATAATGTGGTTATAATTTCCTGATCATTGCAACTTATCAAAACAGCAATTTGCGTCAAAATTTGTATGCCTTAAAATGATACACATACCATCAAAATCAAATCACAGATTTTCTCATCATCACCATCTCCCAGATCTTCTGGGTCTACTCCCATGAGCAGCTTCCAGTCTGCGGCTGCAGGCATCTTTCAGCTCCTGTGCGACTGTCCTACAAGTGCTGGACTGAACTCAACAGTTTCACCTGGTAGTAGATTATGGCAGTGTGATGTCAGATTTTCTACAGACAGAGAAATGTAATGTTAATATACAATATTCTTATCCATCCACAAAGGCTTCTTACAGGACACAATGAACACATCCTCTTATAACGACGCATAGTAATAGTATAATACTAAATAAAGGGTCAAAAGACAAGCTAAATATTAGCAAGAAACATCTCAGGAAACACCAAAATCCAATATTAGCACTGTGTGCAATTGGTCACATTTGTTTAGTTTGTTAGATTTATTATACAACTTTATATTGGTTTAAAATGCGTTTCTTAATGTCAAACATGCACTTTTGTATATATACATAAAAAGACGCTGGAAATCACGCATTCAGACCTTATTGATAAAACAGCCTAGCCATCTTGTGTTCCCCTTGCTCTGCTGCTGCTAGGCAACCGGGAAAACAGTCGTAAAGCGGTACGTCGTAAATTAGTCACCTTGGGTTCTTGATTTTACGCCATACGATTTGTGATTTCTTACTATGCGGCATATTCATTACTAAGGATATAAAATGGAAAATAATATATATAAAAATATATATCAGTATATATCTTTTCATTGAGCTGACATTGCCAAAACATAAAGTCCTATAACCAGTACTTTGTAATTCATAACTTTTATTCTGCGAAGCGTTTTGAACCGGAAGTAGTATTGGTCCCTGTTAATTCAATGCTTTTGATCGAACTTGCTGCTTCAGCCAAAATAAACACACACATTATCTTTTCATTTCGTTTTTTACCAGACATGACAAGGTGAGTTGTCAATCTATTTAAATCTTGACGATCACTGATGACAGATTGAGACTGATGGTTTAAATGATTAAAGTCAGTGAATGCTAATGGGACAGCTTAATGTAGACTGGATCTTTGATCAGACCAGTGTCTTGTTCATTTAAACATCAGTACATTCATCTTAGTTATTAGAGATGGATGTTGCATTGATGTTTTCAAAACGTAATGTCTGCATTATTCGATTCATCTCTATAAAAATCAAATGCTAACTGATAGCTAGATGGGCTGGTCATGATTTATGGGGCTGCGCCTTCACTGCTCCGTTCAATCCAACGAATTATTCCATTTTTACGATCATTTTGCTGATTTATTAGTGTAGTTTTGCAAAAAAAGGTCGCAATGCAGCAGTCTGATTTGAAAAGTGATATAAAGGTCATGGGGAATTAACAAATAGTTTTCCAGGCATGGAAAGGTCATCAAAATAAATGAAACATTGAAAGGATTGTTTTTATAGTGATTATATATTGTTTATATCTGCTTTAAATATATTAGTATTTTTTTAAAATAAATGTTATCGTATCCATTTTAGTTTACATTTTTGTAATTTGCTTTGTGATCATCAGCTTTTTTATCAGCTATAATTTTCTATTTAGCTTTATTTTTTTTTTCATTTGTAGGAATTGTAATCCTCCTTAAACTTATTTAATTCAGTTCCGAGTTTGTTCAAATTAAGTTCCAGCATTAATATATTTTTTATTTCAGCTTTATTTAAATGTACCAAAACAATTTGAATAGTTTGTTAACAACAACACTGTTTTGTAGAACTTGTGAACACTGTTTGTCAGTTTTATTATTATTATTATTGATGAATAAAATAATAAATAATAGTAACATACTTCCTCTGCCTTACAATATAAGATATCGAAAAATCGTTAGTAATGGTAGTAAGTAAAAATTGAAACGTTGACACCTCGCAGATGGGGATATAGAGCACAGGAATATTAACTGTTCATGAGTCAGGGAAACCTTTCCATAATATTGGATTTTTGCAAATTAGTTATGGTTTTTTGTTATTGTTTGTTTTGTTTTTTTGCCTAATCTGTAGCAAATTTGGCATGCTTGTTGTCTGGAAGGCCATTGTCAACAGTCATAAAAAACATTTTTAACTTCCATGTGGCCAGCTGAGGCCAATGAAGAATGCAGGGTGTGGCCTAGTGTACTAAATGGCTCAAGTTTATAGTTAAAATAAGTAATTGTAATGAAATTTGGTTAATGTAATGCATTACTCTAGGGAGGCTACATAAATTTGACTCGTCTCAGCCCGTTGGTGGTGCTATAAAAATAATGAACCTTTAAAATTCCTCCCATTAAGAGATCCTTGGTGTATTTGACTTGACATTTTGAATACCTTGTTTTTCACCAAGGTCCTATGTGAATATATTCTGAGGCCAGTTTTAAAATGCCTGGCATCAGCAATCCATACTTTGAAATGAATCAAATCAGTTCACACACAGGTCAGAATGATTCATTAGCAACAATGCCTGAATTCAAATGATTTTGTAATCGTGTCAGGAGTCCCAGTTGTTACTCGTCTGCCTTTGCAGTGCTCAATGAGGTCTCACGTCAGCGATGGCTGTAGTGTCGTGGAAGGAGATCTGTCTTCTGACTGGACTGGTGGTGGGCTGCTACTGGAACAGCCTGTTCTGTGGTTTTGTCTTTGATGATGTCTCCGCAATCTTGGATAACAAAGACCTTCGTCCCACCACACCGCTGAAGAACCTCTTCCTCAATGACTTCTGGGGCACACCTATGTCAGAGGTAGTACATCTCTCTTTTGCATTTGACGAACTTCAGCTTGCTTTCTCAAGATGATATGATTTTGTTTTGGAGTCTCATCCAACCTGGTCTTTTTCTCCAGGAGAGGAGCCATAAGTCCTATCGGCCGCTTACTGTTCTCACCTTCCGCCTCAATTACCTGTTCAGCGAGTTGAGCTCCTCGTCGTACCACCTCCTCAATGTGGTTCTTCATGCCGTGGTGTGTGTCCTCTTTCTCCACTTCTGCCGTCTGCTCCTGGACCGACGCACCAGCCTCATAGCGGCCCTGCTGTTTGCTGTCCATCCCATTCACACAGAAGCTGTAAGTAACTGCTATTATGTCATTTTAAATGGAGATGCACCGATTGCAATTTTCTTGGCTGATTCTGGTTTTTGAAGTGTGACCTGCCTATACTGATTTTTGCTGATTCCAGTTTTCTTTCTAAGAACTATAATGGACAGCATATAAAAACTAAAATCTACTTTTGTTCAATGCAAAATTTTATTTTCATGAAAAAACACAATTAAAACATCAGTAATTAAAGGAGCTGTATGTAGGACTGTGGCCAAAACTGGTACTGCAATCACTTTCAAATTACTGCAAGTACCCCAACTCGAGGTTGCCAGATAGGCTGCAGGATCCAGCGGGAACGTAGGCTGCTACACGGAGCTTTCAATGGCAAGTGACGAGTCGTACACAGTAAGACAAGCGTTTTTGTCATAAGTAGGCTAACAAATAACAAACATTGCCACAGCAAGTATAACGCGGGACAAATTACGCCATGTCAGCGTTCAATATCAACAATGGCTATCACATGGTTGATTTCAGTCCCATCAGAAACGATTGAGAGTAACTAAATAACATTTGCAATGGTCATACAGGTCAACTTGCAGCATGTTTTATCCACTATATATACGAAGAAAGAATGAGGAATAATTTTTACCGAGGTAACGTTAGGCTACTGTCTCAAATACGTTTTCACATTGCCATAATAGGCGTGCTAATGTTGTTTTCATCAGCGTCTCAGCATAATGACAGAGAAACGGGCTCTGATAATGCATTACTAATGTTAGCAATGACGACTCGCCATTTTTATTTACCAAACAATTCCTTAACGTTACCTTTTCAATTCAATGACCCACCTCCTCCATCTGCGCTAACCTAACGTTACTTTGCATGAACATGCACAACTTTGTTCGACTGTCGTGAATATTTGAAATGTCCATTTACATTAAGTACAAGTTAGCCAAACATAGATGAACCGTACCTGTCCAGGAGAAAATTAGCAATTGTGTCAGTCTTCAAATTCTTCCGTTTTCAGCCGTCTCCATCTTTCAAAGGCATCTCCTATACAAATCCTTGTTTTATTTCGGACACTGTCACGACGTTTTTCTGATTCATATCGAGGTCGTTTAGGTTTCGTAAAGTTAGACATTGTTTATCCAAAAAGTTTGTAGCTGCAGCTGTGGTAACTAGCAGAGCTGGCAACCCGAATGCAGAAACACTACTGACTTCGTGATTGGTAGATAGGTGGAGGGCGGCGCTTCAGGCATGACACAACATGTCAACATCAACATCAGTTGAGGGCTGCAACTCCAATTTTAAAATGACAATATCTTGGCCGGACAACTGTTGTCAGTGATATAAGTATTTGAAATTAACATGATTTTTTAATGTCTATTGACATATTAGGGCCATTTTATGATTAATTGAAATACATTTCTTACATACAGTTCCTTTAAATAAGAAAAAATCGATAAATTGCAAACAACAGCAGAAATAAATGCGATAGAATAAAGAGAGAAATGAAATAAACACTAGGGCTGTCAAACAATTAATATGTACATAAGTATTAAAATAAGTAGACAGAAACTTTTATTTGGATGCAATTAATTGTTTGACAGCCCTTGTGTTTATTTCATTTACTAGCAGAGCTGCCAACTCTCACGCTTTCGCCGTGTGACACACGGTTTTGCCTGTTTTCACACGCACTCACGCCACACATCCAATTTCTCACGCCAAAAAAAATCGATCTTGGGCCGAGACTGGTTCGTTCGTTCGTTCTACTCTCTGACGGTATGGCGCTGATGAGCGCCACTGAACCCTATGAGCTGCTGTCCATATATAAGTAGATGCCTAGCGAGCGTTTTCGAACTGTCAAAGCCGGTCGTGAACGCGCTTTGTGAACATTCAAATGTTGCCTGTGCATCTGCAACCATAGTTATATGCATGCAAGCAGAGGATTTTATAGGATTTAGTTTATCATTAATGGTAGACCATTCTGCATATGCTAAAATGTTAACATTATTTTAACATCGTTAATATTATAATCAGAGAAGTTAATTGGAAATAAACCATAAACCAATCAGCCATCAAAATAAATTAATTATAAAATTAGTAATAAATTAGCTTATGTGTTTAAAGTTCCCGTTCTTCGTGATCCCATTGTTCAAACTTTAGTTAGTGTGTAATGTTGCTGTTAGAGCATAAATAATACCTGTAAAATTATAAAGCTCAAAGTTCAATGCCAAGCGAGATATTTTATTTAACAGAAGTTCCCTTTCAAAGCCTACAGCGAACGGCTGGCTTGGACTACATCCTGGTACTTCCTTCATAAATGACGTCAGTAGAACAGTAGAACAGACTAACCTCTGCCCACAAGAATACGCGAAAAAAGGGGGCGTGGTCTTGTTGCTGTCCCACGTGGAGAAGAGGACGTGTCGCGTGGAGAAAAGGAAGTGTTGCGTTTGAGTGTGTTTGTCGCCATGTCGTCGAGACACTGTTATTTTCATCCCGGAGTCAAATCACCTTTGTTTGGCTTTCCCAGGGATGCTGTAGAGATCATTAAGCGCATAGCCGCATACATCTCCCGTTAAGAGGCGTGATCTTTCCATGTGCGCTAAGCTGCTGTCGAATCACAACACAGGAACCGTGCCACGTTCGCTAAGCTGCTGTCAAATCAAAACACGGGAACCGCTGGCACAATCAGAACTCGTTACGTATTTCTGAAGGAGGGACTTCATAGAATAAAGGAAGTCATCATCCGTTTTTAGTACAGTGAAAACAGCGGTATACAGATAAGTAAATTGTGTGAAAAATACTGTTTTTTTTTACACGCGAAACATGAACACGTTATATTGCACACTGTAAACACAATCAAAGCTTCAAAAAAACACGAAGAACGGGACCTTTAATAAACATCAATATAGACTATTTATTCAAACCAAGTTTTAAGTAGGCCCTATGCCTAATCATTATAGGTATTATTTGAAAGCTTAAATTCTCAAAAATCATCCTGTTTTGCAATCGTTTTATAAAAAACATCACATAACTGAATTTAAACAATTCTTAAGAACAGGGAAAATTATAAATTAGGAGTCAAAATGATAAATTATACATTTATTTAAAATATGATTTTATATAATATTCTAGATACATTATTATTCTGCATTATTTGAATGCACATAGTTTATCAATCCATCAGTTAACAAACATTTACAACACTGTGTGTATGTGTAGCTGTGTAAAAATAGGGCATTCGTCTGAATTCGGCAGCAGACACTCCCTGAATGAAAAAGCAGAAATATGTTGGTTTCTCTTCTTTAACTTTGTTTAATTTAAGCACTTTCTAAGACCAATGTTTGTTTTCACATTCTTGCCAGTCCTTGAATACTGTATCTAAAATTCAAGAACAATGAAGCCTGTTATTAACTAACAAATGTTATGTGTTTTTGTGTGTAGATCCAAACATTATAATTGCTAAACTAGCACAATACATGAAGAATGTGTTAGCTAATACCATTCCAATACCATTCTAATCAAAATATCAATCAACCTACCTACCTTAAAGGATTAGTTCACTTTTAAATAAACTTTTGCTGATAATTTACTCACCCCCATGTCATCCAAGATGTCAATGTCTTTCTTTCTGCAGTCAAAAAGAAATTAAGGTTTTTGATGAAAATATTCCAGGATATTTCTCCATATTATGGACTTCAATGGGCTCCAAACGGTTCAAGGTCCAAATAACAGTTTCAGTACAGCTTCAAAGGGCTTTAAACGATACCAGGCGATGAATAAGGTTCTTATCTAGCTAAACGTTCAGTTTTTGCGAGGAACTGAGCAGTATTTATGCCATTATTTTACCTCTTATCAGACGGAAGTTATGGCGGAGCTCAAAGATGATCACGTTCGTCTGATAAGAGGTAAAATAATAGCATAAATACTGCTCGGTTTCTCGCAGAAACTGATCGTTTCGCTAGATAAGAAGTTGAAGTTGAAGTCCATTATATGGAGAAATATCCTCGAATGTTTTCATCAAAAACCTTAATTTCTTTTCAACCTAAGAAAGAAAGACATGGACATCTTGGATGACATGGGGGTGAGTAAATTATCAGCAAAAGTTTATTTGAAAGTGAACTAATCCTTTAATCAACATTAAACACTGGTCTATGAATAAGGCTTTATTGTGGTAGGACATAGGCAGTCATTTAGGCACAACAATAGTTTTCTGGTTCAATGTTTAGCTCAAGTCTAGAAGGCTCTACAATGATGCCGAACATGAATCAGAATAAGTTCAGGTATTGCACATCTTTAGCAGACCACCCCAAAATAGACTAGAATACAGGATATCACGTCTACTTATTCCAAAATTTCCTGGGGGTGGACATTCAGCTATGTCTGCTTCACAGAATGTAACCAATAGGGATGCAACGATACAGTTAGTCCACGGTTCAAAACATACCTCAGTTTTTAACCACGGTTTTCGGTTCGGTTCTGATGGCTTGTCACATCAGTTTTTTACTTTTCTATTCTTAGGCAACAGGAACAGCAAGAGGTTAAGGAGAAAAAATACTATTTTTTAATTGCAATACTCGTTCTTTATTTTACTTAAAAGAATTGAAAAACCTTACTTAAACTTAAAACTTTACTTAAAAAAAAAACCCTTGTACACATTCCTAGTGTATTGTATAATATAAAATAAATAAATATAAAGACAGTCCCTCCAGAAAAACGCGATTATGCGATCGCGTGATTTAACGCATAATCAGCTAAAGTCTGCATATTTATGCAGGGCCGCATTTTTTCAAATACGCCGCACTTTCGCTGTATAAATTGCCTATTTCCGCGTGCAAAATATGCGGGGCTAGCATGATTTCATAATCCCCGCATTTTCGTTGCAAAAAAAGTCATATATATTAGCAGAAAGTTGAAAAATGTTTGTTTACTTCACACAAGAGCCGCCATTTCAGCCTATTGCCATGGGAACGTTTTGAAGTGACGTAATTACCCAATGTGAACATCATCAAAAAGCTGCAAACCCCCGTGGTGAAACCATAGATATCAGTGAAACCATGATGAAGCGCAAACTCCCATTTGCCAACAAAAATAACAGCAAAAGACCGCGCAAAGCAGTTTCCCGGTGTGTTGACCGATTTCAAAACAAAGCATCATGAAGCTTTGAAGCGTTATGAATCAATGAGTCGATTCAGCGGTTCGGATCGCCAAAGTCACGTATTTCAGCAGTTTGACACACGATCCGAATCATGAATCGACTCGCTGATTCATAGCATCATGATGCTGTGTTTTGAAATCGGTCATCACTATATAAGTCGTTATTTAGAGACGAACGGAGGTCTTACGGGTGTCCAACGACATAAGGGGACGTCATTAATGACAGAATTTACATTTTTGGATGAACTAACCCTTTAAGAGATTGCACTTTGTGCATTGGAAGCACTCAAATGTCTGTTTTGTAAAGCCACCTCTGTAAAACAGGAAGTTATTTATTCATTTTTCAAGTTGTAGCATATTCCTTTTGTAAAGCTACAGAACCTGTTTGACTCAATGTTTTGTAAATTTGAGCCATGTGTTTATTAAGGTCTTCAATAAAACAAGATGAGAACTTAAATATTTCCAGTGATTTCACATTTCTGTGATGTAGTGCTTTTTTTCTCTTTTTCATCAAACCGCAGTTTTTGCAAGTTCCTGCAATTTCATCGCATAAAATTGCATAAATATCCCGCATTTTCCCGCATTTTTCATCGCATTTTATAAGAAAACATGCCGCATAATCAAGGATTTTTGCCCGCAGCGATCACAAAAAAAGCCGCATTTTTCTGGAAGGACTGTAAAGATTTACCCTGGTAGCTCAGAGCAGTACAGCAGCATTTAAGTATGAAATTGAATGAATAAATGTAAAAATAAAACACTACATAGACTTCACTATAAAATATACATTGATTCTTATTAAAGCTACTGTATTAGTTTTTCAGTCAAGAGCAGAGAGTGATTTTCTATTTGTCTTTTGTTGCTGTATTAACATTAAAGGTATAGTTAACTCAAAAATGTAAATTCTGTCATCAAGAAATGAATACAGGTTTGGAACAATGTTAGAGTGAGTAAATAATGACATCATTTTAGAGGTGAACTGTCCCTTTAAGGACAAGCTGCAGCGTGTTCACTAGGCTGCGCTGCTGTCAATTTAGAGGTCTTTCAATAAGACATGCGTGCATCTAATATACAGACACGACGATTTTACTTTCACTTTAGACATAACCGACTGTGTTTATGTTAACCATGTGTGTATTTGACCATATTAGCGCAGTAAGACGACTACTTAGTCCAGTAATCGCGTGTTTGACAGGCGTTTAGTGTGCGCGCTCGGAAAAGCGCATGTTAAAACCATGCATAAGCACGTGAATGAAGGGTTTAACCGGCAAGGCTGTAAAACGCATGCATATAATGAACTTTCGTGATTGTGAATAACTATAGTGTTCCGTGAGTATAACTCTACCACTAACGTGTGATGTGAATGTGTCGCGTTGTTCAGTAGGCCTATATTGGGATGGAGGCAAATTATATAATTTGTAGAAAAGTTATTAATTAAATGCAAAACCGAAAAAAACACAATTCATAAGCGCGTATTGAACCGTGAATGCCGTACCGAACGGTTCAATATTATATTGAGAATTGTGGCATCCCTAGTAACCAATATTGTCCATCTCCAGTAAGCTGCCCATATCAACGGCTTTGGGCCTCCCGACAAACCACCAGAATGCAGGGTATACATGGGTACAACATCAAATTAATTCCAATTGTCTGATATATGAGCCACCAACTTGTGGGGCTGCGTGTGCGGCATAATTTTGATCTCCCCTGACAAAATCTCACTCCAAGGTTTTTTGAAAAGTTGTATATATATATATATATATATAAACTTTATTGTAAAAACTAAATGCACATTAATTCACAAAGGTTTTTCAGTCAAGAGCAGAGATAGGTTTTCTTTGTCTTTTGTTCTTTGATTAACACAGAGAGACCGCAACAAATTTATTAGGCTGCTGTCACTTTAAGAGTTTATGCACGGATCCAATATACTGTTACACAACATGCTTTATCAACTAGTTAAGTTCCAAAACTGACTGTGTTTAACTGAATACTCGCCAAGACAGGCATTTTGACATAATTTTGTGTGCATTTGACCGTTTAACCACAGTAAGCCAATCGGTGTATCTCTAATTGTAAAGTGCCCCTATTATGCTTTTTCATATATTACCTTTCATGTAGTGTGTAATAAAGCTGTTTGTGAATGTAAAAAGTCTGCAAAGATCAAGTGCACGATAAATGGTGTTATTTCTTATTAATAAGAATATTGTGTTAGCATTTTTCAATTGCCCAAATCCAATCTTACTTCCTGCTTGAACCTATGTAGGTTTGTAACAAATTTGCAAATGCCAGACTATGGTCTTCATTGGCTGCATGTGAACAACGTCTAATTTTACTCGCCCTCAAACACTGTAATTGTAGCTAAGGCCTGGAAGAATCTACTTTGCATGCACTTTTATAGAATGAGAACATTGGGTTCGAATTGATGCGGTAAAACTGACGCCATCATTACTGTTCGTATCATTGTGTATCAAGTGCTGAGGAAGATCCAAAGCCGAAATGTAGATATTGTAATGGCCGTTTCGTTTCGGACACGTGCTGTAAGTGGTGGACCAATCACAACAGAAAGGGTAGGATGTCAGAAAGGAGGGGTTTAGAGAGACCAGCAGATCCTTGATCGAACCGTTTCAGACACTGTGAGAAAAGAGGGGATGCTGTAATGTATATTATGAGAAAAACCTTGGGTGCATTTAAGAAAATTAGGAATTTTAACAGATTATGTTTTATGTATGTGAATGAACTCCATTTGTGGAATTAGTTTTTACTACTGTAAATTCGCTTTATTGATCCTCATGCTGCTGGTTGACCTTTTATTATAGTGTTATAGTTTCGCCTTTTTTGCTTGAGGAAATTAACATTGGCACAATGTTGAGGAACAAGCACTTCAACATGAATAAAGCGACTTTGCAGATGCCGCCTCATGGTGGCAGTAATAGATAGAGCTTTATGTCCCAGTGTGCATTGCATGTAAACAGTTGTAGATTACCATAGAAACACTGTTTGAAATTGTGCCCTTTTCATTTCAGTCAATATTTGTTTCCTATTTCGTATTTCCTTTTAAGTGAGATTTCACTTGTTTGAAGTTCATAAGGTCAAAATTCTTGAAAGCGGGTGAATAAACAGAGGCTTTGATTTGACTGTGTAGTTGAGTGCAGTGGTACGCTATCTGATTAGAGTGCATTACTATAGAACTGGTGGTTGTTTATCAGTTAAAAATCTGTGCTGCTAGTGAAATGGTTGAGGGATCAGTCCCCATGCGGCTAACATAAGACTGGAGTGTTAATCTGATTTTAGTCTTTCTCTGGTATACCATCAATACCATCCATAGTGCTCATTTGTCTTGATAGCTTTCTATGAAAAGTTGGAAAATGCCACAAGGAACGTTCCTGAGCAATGATATGAGCAAAACAAATCTTTTTGTTTTAAAGTTATCAGTCAATTTATTTTGATTAGCGTTTCACAGAAATGCACAAACTCCAATGCAATGAGGTATAAATCAGACACACTATAAAACAGCTTATCATAATCTAATTTAAATCTGGAAATAAAGTTTAGGAGGAAAATTTGATAACGCTATGACGTTCAGTGAATGAGAAATATTTCAAGGTTACTAATTAAATAAGCAAATTTGTGATGTTGAGCATGTGAACTCTTCAAATGATCAGATTTTGGTCCCATTGAAGCACCCAAAGCACTATGCACAAAAATGCATTGAAATATGCGTACACAATTTTCCATGCACATATTGGGATTTATAAAAAAAAACAAAAAACTTGTAAATATGTGTGCACAGTCTAGACACTCTTTTACTGGAGTGAGCGAAGTAATTAAGTAAACAGAATGATTTTCATTTTTATATGCACATTTAGATTAAATATTCCACCCTCATTAATGGAGTTAAGCACTCAAATTACATAAAGCCATTATCCAGAAGTTAAATAAAAATGATATGAATTTATATGAAAACACTTTTCCTTTTGCACAGCTATGTTTTAATGTCAGCGAGGAGTGCTAGGTGTACTACAATTCGTCTTTAAACTAAATTGCAGAACTCCTGCTCTGAGAAAATATTTCTCATGAGAGCAGTGAGGTCAGTGATGCACTCTTGACTGATATTATGGCAGACTGCTGGATTAGTTCAGTGGTAAAACGGTCCATTGGTCGGTTTCAACTACTGCACAGAGGTGTGCTGTTGATGTCATGTGCAGGCATATAGCAGCCTAATGATAACTCCTTCTGTGATCTTCCCAATATTATGAAAAATACCATTGTATTTGAAGGACAGGATTTGAAGGAAATTGTAAGATTTGCATGTTTTGTCAGTGACGGGCTGTCAGACAATTTTATTTACACTGCAAAAAAAAAGGAAGCTATATGTTTTCATTAAAAATATGCTACGTTTTGTCAGTGACAGGCTGTCAGACAATTTTATTTACACTGCAAAAAAAAGGAAGCTATCTGTTTTCATTAAAAATATGCTGTATAAACATCCTAAAATATATATGTTTTCTTACAGGCAAAATTGCATACATTTGATTCATTTTAAACAATAAAAAAACTAAACGATTTAGCCAGTGGAAAAGAATGAAACTCTTCTCTAAAAACGTTCTCTGAAAAGTATTTTGTATGGCTTTTATGGATATTTTATTAGTATTCATTCTAAAACAAAACAAAGTTAAAGGGATTGTTCACCCAAAAATGAAAATTCTGGCATCATTTACTCACCCTCGAGTTGTTCCAAACCTATACGAGTTTCTTTGTTCTGCTGTACACAAAAGAAGATATTTTGAAGAATGTTTGTAACCAAGCAGATAGAACAACCATTGACTACCATAGTATTTTTCCCCCTACTGTGGTATCAGAATTTTTCTTGGTGCTGAAGCTTCCAGTGCACATATACAATACAAACACAACAAGAACATAGTAATACAAATTCTAAGAATAAAAATATGAAAAATAGTATAAAAAATATAAGGTCACAGTTACGTTTAGTCAGAATAAACATTTACAGATTATGAACATATTTACAGTATTTGAGTAGTATGAATAAATAAACATAAATAATCTCCTGAGTTTAAAAGATTGCACTAAGCACTCAGAGTATTGCACTTTGGGGGGGAGGGGGGTATTTAACTGTTCAAGAGGGAAATGGCCTGTGGGAAAAAACTGTTCCTGTGCCTAGATGTTCTAGTGGCCAGTGATTGGAGTCGCCGTCCTGATGGTAACAGTTCAAACAGGCGGTGTCCATGGTGAGTGGAGTCTGTGATGATTTTCCCTGCTCTCTTCCTCACTCTGGAAGAGTACAGGTCCTGGAGGGTTGGCAGGGGGGCACCAATAATCCTCTCCGCAGTCCGAATTGTGCGTTGTAGTCTCTTGATGTCAGATTTGGTAGCTGAACCAAACCAGACAGTGATGGAAGTGCATAAGACAGACTCAATGACAGCCGAGTAGAACTGAATCAGCAGCTCCTGTGGGAGGTTGAACTTCCTCAGCTGACGAAGGAAGTACAGTCTCTGCTGGGCCTTTTTCACAATGTAGTCAATGTGATTGTCCCACTTCAGGTCCTGAGAGATGGTAGTGCCCAGGAGCCTGAATGACTCCACTGCTTCCACAGTGCTGTTCATGATGGAGAGTGGGGGGAGAGCTGGGCTGTTCCTCCTGAAGTCCACTATCATCTCCACCGTTTTGAGCGTGTTGAGCTCAAGGTTGTTATAACTGCACCAGACAGCCAGCTGTTCAACCTGTAGTCAATGGTTGCTCTAATCTGCTTGGTTGCAAACATTCTTCAAAATATCTTCTTTTGTGTACAGCAGAACAAAGAAATTTCATTTTTGGGTGAACTATCCCTTTAAAGAAGGAATTTTAGCAATGTAATTTGACAGCACAAATGGCATTTATAGTCCTTATCTCATATTTTCCTAATGTCCTGTAGCCTATCATTAAATGTGGTGTCATGTTGCTGGGAATATGCATATGGAAATGCTTCTGCCGTACGCATGGTTTTATCAATCTAAAAACTTTTGCCCATACGCAAAATCTAGCTTTTGCGTGTATGCAAACTTTTAGAATGAAATCTACAGGAAGTTTTATACATGAGGTCTCAGATGCTATTTGGATAGAAGTTGTGGACATCAGGTTTTACAGAAACTTGAGGAAGTCATGGAGTAGTAGTACTACTGTCATTAAAGCAATAGAGGGACAAACTAAATACTGAGACAACCTGAAATTCAGGTTAATTTTTCACACAAATTGTTATGCGTACACTAGAGCTGCTTCTGGATAAATTGAGAATCATCTTTTTTTTTGTTGTTGTTTCAAACAGAGATCACCATTCTCTAATTTATTAGAGGTTCTGTCAAAATGTTAATTGCTGCAGTCTATTTAAAATGTTTAATTAATCTGAATTATTTTAAAAACTAATTTCCCATTCAGTCAGTTCACTCGGGTACAGCACATGACTATGGGATTTCCTGCTCTTGCGCCATTTTCTGAAGACAACTTTATTCACGCCTGGAAGACCAATGATGCATGGCAGCGTGGGCGGGGTTACCTGCCCACATTATATTAATACAGTGGCATGCGTCACTCCCTTTGTTCTTCAGCGGTGCTAGAACACCATCACGCCACATTCACAAGAAAACCCATGGTGGTGACTCTTGTTGAAGAAGTTTTTAGCTTGAGTTTAGCACCACTAACTAATAGCTAATCATGTGAAATATCTGAACATAAGTTCTCGCCCCTGTCCTATCGCATGTTGGTGTTTATGGTATACTTGCGAGCACTCCAGTGCGTTTGGAATTGTCCAAGCTAGGCTGGATATCTCCAGCCCTGATGCATGTGCACTGCCGGCAGTTTTATCGTTTTGCACTTGAGAGGCATGTAGCACGTTCTCGATGCTGATCCAGGTGCGGCGATCGCTATTTTTGGAGGCCACAGAGAGTTGGGACGATCGTGTGGGTGCAGAGGAGTGTCAGTGTAGTGTTGACGGCAAGGTTCCTCCAGCTGCCCCTGAGTCTGAGCGGAATTTTGAATATCGGGAGGATGATTCCGTTTTGCTGCATGCGGGTGAGGAATGTTCTGACAATATTTTTCAAGCAGAGAAGTCCACAGCTCCCGCGATGTGGTGAGTGGAAGTAGAGTGATGGAGGGCCCTTGCATTGATCTGTATCGGAGAGCAGCAACAAAGTTTGTTGGTAGAGTGGCCTGCCTCTCCTACGATAGAGAAGCTTGCAGGTTCCATTTGACTCCTGTAAAAAAAGTGGTGAGAACTCGCCTGCCGATCTATCCAGATTGGGAAATGATCTTGCAAGATGGCGGGTTCGGTTTTAAGTCTATGAAAGAAAATGTGTGTTCAGCATACAAGGCCTCATATGTTGTCATGTGTCTTAGATTTGCGGCGGTTGAACTAACACTTACAAGTTCAAAATGCTTACAGTATGTCAACTGTTATGCCCTCTGTATCCTCTGGATTGGCTTACATCGGTATATGGCTTACATATTGCCATAATTCACCCGAGGCACAGAACATTTGTCTGTCCTGGGGCTTGCCTACAAGTTTTAGGTCTCTAGTGCCCAGCATATCTGCAAGATGTGCAGAAGCGGTGTTGGCTCTGCTGTGTCATCATCAGAGCAGAAGATTCGCCTATTCGGGCGACCTGCTTCTGGCTGCAGACAGCAGTGAACTAGCAGTGTTACAAACATATGCACTTGTTTTCCATTTACGAGCTCTGGGATTCCTGATAAATATTAAAAGGAGCTTGTTGGCCCAGTGTCAGCGGATGTTGCATCTCGGCCTGGAGATCGATTCAGAGCCGAAAAGAGGGTAGAGGATTTTCTCAACTGTCTGTCTCAGTTATATTCTTTCTTCCAGTATTGAGACTGCTGGGGCTCATGTCCTCGATAGTGGTTGTATGGCTGGGTCTCCTCTTTATGTGTTGGTTCTGGCACTGGCTCCTCGTAGTTTACTGTATGCCATGTGACATTTAAGCAGATACAATGGCGTTGTGCATCCCTGGGAAACCTGAATCTTATGACAGAAGGTATCCCCCTGGGCAGGGTTTTGCACCCTTAAATAGTGGCGCAGATCTGGGATCGGCTTTGGCAGGGCAGATGTGGATCTTTTTGCGTCTGCAGAAAACACACGTGTTATGTACGGAAGTGACCCACTGGGGGTGAATGCCCTGTTGCATGTATAGCTCAGGACTCTGCTGTACGCATTCCCACCGGGGGAACTGATACGGCCCACCCTGATCGGTGGGGCAGGAAAGGTCTGTCACTGATTTTGGTGGCTTCTGGCTGGCCAGCAAAGAGATGGAAACACGAGCATCATGACGTTGCACAGTCCTGCTGTCCCAGGCAGGAGGCAGATTCTGCACACTCAGCAGGAACTGGGGTCTCTAGGTGCCTACCTAGAGAGAAGGAGAATCTGATTGTAGCTATAATACAGAGCACTTGCATTTTGAAGTGCGTTGTGTTTCGTTAAAATGGCGCATATTTAAAGCTTTGTGCAGGGGAAGATCATTTTCGCCATATCAGTGCCCGATTGAGGGGATGCTGATTTCTTTTATGAAGGAAGGTCACTCCTGTTCCACACTGGAAGTTTATTGGACGGTCGTTTTGGCTTGTCAGGAGGGCATTAAGGGTGCTGCTGCAAAGTGCTTGCCTTTCGGTTTCTTAAAGGCCCAGTCTGGAGGCTATGTGTGAACCTCTGTTTGAGCCTTTAGAATCCTTGAATCTAAGGATGCTGCCCTGTCATTGGTTCTAGCATCAGCAAAGCGCATTGGTATCTTCATGTGATGTTGGTGCATCCCTTTTGCCTCCACTTTGTGTTTGGTGGTGTTGTGTCCGAACACAACGTATATGCCATGTCATGTCTGGAGTGCGCTCTCATTCAAGCTGCCTGCCCTGTAAAATCTCTGACTCCGAGGAAGACAGGAGACTTGCTTCGTGCCCTGTACGAGTTGTACCCAGGTACATTGAGCAGATGCAGGCTGTGTGCTCATCTGACCAGTTTTCTGTCATCTTTTCCAACTCGTCCAGTGGGAAGTCGCTATCTAAGCGGCGTCTTTTGCATTGTATTGTAAAAAGCTATGTCTATAGCATATAAGGAGTTGGTTCTGCCTGCAGGACTGTGTTGGCACTCTATGAGGGGCATGAAACATCATGGACATGGTTTAAGATGTTAATGCGGTTGCCAGTTGGTCGTCACTGCGCACGTTTATCCAGTTTACCGACTAGATGTCAATATGTCCCATAGTCATGTTGTGTAACGTGTGAACCGACTGAATAGGAACATTGAGTTATGCATATGACTAATGTTCCCAGAAGGAGGGAAACGAGGTACAACTCCTCTGAGCCCCACGCAATCAGAGGCTCGGTGAAGAGCTTGACTGAACAAAGGGAATGATGCATGCGACTGCATTCATATGCTGTGGGCAGGTGATCCTTCCCATGTCGTCATGCGTCATTGACCTTTCCAATCTTTTTAAATCTTGTGGCGTAAAGATATAATCGATACAATCGTTATTTGAAGCAACATGTTACTTTCAAAAGGTGATTAATTCTATTTTGATTGCTACCGTACACATCAGTGTTTATATCCGAACTATCAACGTACTTCTGTGATAATAATAAGAATATTTGTAACAGAAATAATGATACTGTGTGGTTGTAAAGACTTAATAGACACGGGTGAATCGTTGTCATTTTGGAATGAGATTGCACAGTTGTTTGAATCGAGATTGCGATCTTTTAGCGATTAATCCTGCAGTTCTAGCTCTAGCATACACAAATTTTAATGCAATTTTTCCATTACATATAATAAAGTTAAGAGTTTTTGCACGGTTGGTCTCAGCCTTTTGAACACTTCTGACTGTATATAACATTAACAATTAATTATAACATGATTATCTTCTATAACTGCTTGCATTATTTTCAGCAAAGGTTCTCACAGGATGAACGAAAGGGAAAAATTATTACTGCCTTACAGCTATGCTTGATTGCTTAAAACTGGTTCCTCTTGCACCTGCCACATGACTCTTCATGGCATAAACATGCCCATCCAATCTCATAATAAGAAGCATTATTGTAAAACATGCTTATTAATAAGTCATAAGGCATTTTATTTTACAATCTTGAGTTCGGGCACATTTTAGTAAAATGTAGTTCCCCTTGTTATGAGTGTTGAGAGATTTGCACATCGAGCTCTTGAAATGTTTAATCGTGTTCTTTCGGTATGTGCAGGTAACAGGTGTCGTTGGCAGGGCTGAGTTGTTGTCCTCCATTTTCCTGCTGGCAGCTTTCCTGGCGTACACCAAATCAAAAGGAGCCGATCACTCTATCGGTAAGCGCTGCATAACCTCATAATCCATGCATACATTCACGCTGCAACAAGTTCATTCCTAAGACATGACGCACAAGCTGTGACTCGCCTCCCATTCAAAAGCTCACCAAGCTCCCCACCCAGAAGTCTTGAGTACACAGCTCCAGTTTCACAGATCGATCAAATTGGCATGTTATTTCTGACTTACACTTCACAACAATTATTATATTATACTGTCAAAATCCCAGTGTGAATCTTGATATTCTTTTAACAGAATGTTAATCCCGTCACAATATTTTAGTTTTTACCTTGTTCACTGTGTGATGACAAGCGATTATTTTATTTAATTTTCATTTCTTTTGTTCATTTTAAATAAGCCGTCACTTTTATTTTAAAAGAAATTGCATGACTGAATAGTCATGCAAGTGTTGTATTGTATGCTAAGCCAATGTTCTTTACATATTATAGGTCATAATATGACACATAATCCGCATCATTAATGTCTCGGTTGGCACAGTACTGGGCCACCACTGTTGCTGCTTCTGGACTATATGTGACCCTGGACCACAAAACCAGTCATAAGGGTAAACTTTTTGAAATTGAGATTTATACATCATCTGAAAGCTGAATAAATAAGCTTTCCATTGATTTATGGTTTGTTAGGATAGGACAATCTGGAATCTGAGGATCCAAAAAAATCTAAATATTGAGAAAATCGCCTTTAAAGTTGTCCAAATGAAGTCCTTAGCAATGCATATTGCTACTAATAATACAGTTTTGATATATTTATGGTAGGAAATTTACAAAATATCATCATGGAACATGATCTTTACTTAATATCCTAATGATTTTTGGCATTTTAAAAAAATCGATAATTTTGACCCATACAATGTATTGTTGGCTATTGCCACAAAAATACCCGCACGACTTTATGACTGGTTTTGTGGTCCAGGGTCAGACACACACACACACACACACACACACACACACACACACACACACACACACACACACACACACACATATATCAATAATATATACTGTCAATCAATAATAATCAAATTAATTATATGATAAATTGAACGAATTGCAAATAATGCATATATATTGCATATATGTCAATATTTGCTGAGTTAAACTATAATTGTTAGACAAAAACATTGAGTAGATAAGCGTAATTTAGAATTGAATATACTGTTCACTTTAAGTCTTTTCTTATATTTGTTTACATGTCTTTGTCTGTTGCATCACATCTTACAGCACGAGTGGTGTGTTTTTAAGACGCCATCTAAATTTAAAAACAGATCCTCATGTTCTGTTCCATTCCATTCTGTACTCTCCATTCATCTGTTTTCAAACACCAGAACACAGTTATGCGAATGGCTCTTGGTGTTGGTGTTGTGGTTTGGCAGGTCACATTGTGATAATTAATCATGCGAAATTAACACGTTAAATTGATAGCTCTGTTTATATTAAGTGTTTTTCCCCGATTCTCTTGAAAAGACTTGTGGGACGAGATTCCCCAATTTCCCAGTGAAGAACGACACCAGGCTGGTTTCCTTAGCTGGTCCGTCTTCCACTTTCTTTCCTCTGAATGATGTTTGGAAGATGCATAAAGTTACTCAAAAGCACGTTTGCCATGTTTAAAATGAAGTGCGCTCGCATGAGATGAAGACTTAAGTCTTATCACTCTCCTGGATCATCTCCGTGTCTTCAACTTTCTCTTTCAGTGTGGACTCCCATCATTTCAGCCGTGTTCCTGGTTGCCGTTGCCACGCTATGTAAGGAGCAGGGAATTACTGTCATTGGGATATGCTGTATTTACGAGGTCTTTGTTGCCCAAGGGGTAAGAATTACATTTATTTATCGCCTCATAAAGAAAGGACTTGTTGACATGCATGGTTAAAGCCAATATGCTATGGGGTCTTAGGATCAAAAGCTTATTTGTTAGAAAGTTTTAAAAAAGACAACTATATTGCTTTTAAGGGAAGTCATAAAACATTGTTCTCTTTTTGATATTAAAAGCTCTATTTTGTTGGCAGAAAGATCGAGGGAGAGTGAAACCGCTACCCAGATGGAAAGACTTAGCGCGTCCTCATGGGGCGCAGCCTCGCATGATGTCTACAGACATATTTGTACACTTTTGTCTGTTGGTGTCACTATCTTGACAGTTTAATACCAAAAAAAAAAAAAAAAAACCTTGAAAGAATTCCATCGACCTGCTAACTGCATATCATTGTGGTGGAAGAATTGTGAAAATGAAACGTAAAGCAAATAACACGGTTTGCGGTATAAGAGGGAGCAATTTCCTCGTAATTTGTTGTAATAGTGTTCAGCATATTGGGTCTAAGGCTCTAAATCGATCTCTCACAATGAAAATCACTCAACGGCTTGCCCTATATACTTCTTTTGGTGTTTTGTCTGTCACTAGTTAATTTGGTGTGAATATGAAATGCGTTTAAAACCCCAGAGGGCATGTCTGCATTGAGTTTTTCAATGAAGAGTGTGAAAAGCAACACTGAGGTAACAGCCGAGTGATAACCGACAGCTTCTAAATGTTTCTTATCTGTTACGGCATTCAATACCTTCTGCCCAGAAAAAAAGCAATTCAAGACATAACTATTTTGTAAAGTGACAGTTGAGTAAATAACTTCAGGGCAACATCTCTCATTTCTAATAGCAGTGAAACAAAACAGCAAAGTCTCATAGTTTTGTTAACCACAAGTCTTACCAGATGTGAAAACACCCTGTTGCCTATTCCGTTTAAAACGAGCTGCAGGATTTCAAAAATCAAAATGTTTTGATGCACTGACACGAGTTAGATGTTGTACACATTGCATGTCTTGGACATTAAGGATGCAGTGTCCCTTCAAAGAGTCCTTTCAAATGTTCCATTTTAATTGTACATCTATTGTCCCCAGCTAGCAGCCAATTAGCATCTGTATTGAAATATCAAGTAAAAGCCACTCAGCGACGTTGCGTTCATTCTGTCCATTAGCCTTCGGATGTTCACTGGGGTCTTTGCTCTTTTGACAGCTGCCCATTCGCTTTGCATTATGCAATTACATTTTTACATAATGGACTGTGGCATAATCGTCTTATGTGAGCTAGCAACTGAATGAATGTAAGCAGCTGTTGTTTCTGACAGGAACTTGAGGTCTGTGGCTCTTTGCCTTGGACGAATCTTTGCTCCGTTCACCCCGTGCGCAGCCCTCATCTATGTCTCTAATTCAACCCATATGCACAAGTAGCCCTTGGATTTTGATGTTTCACTGAAATACATGTAGATTAAGTAATTACTCTAATCGGCCTAAGTCGTTAGAAGTGCAGCGTTTAAATGGTAATGTAATCGTTTCCTAGCTTCTCTGCACTTTTGTCAACACAAATGGAAAAACCCTAAACATTATATAAGAAAGTCATATAATTATTACTAGTTCAATAATTGAAAATAAAAAATATTAAATTACTTAATTTTTTATTTATTACAAACAATATTTTATGTATTTATCCATATTTCATTATTAGTAAAAACTTCAAATAATTTTATATAGGAGAGAGCGGGCACAACCTAACACCTTTTGACTTTCACAGTTTGTGTTCCCACATTAATTTCACACATGTCTAGTACAATTATGTGGTTTTGTTTCATTAATACGGTGTATACTTTTTTTTCCTTGATTTACCTCGAAACATACATTCCATTCGTACGAAACATACGAATGGAAATGACATGTGACAACATGCCCCATAGGCTTAGAGTGTTGTCTGATCTAATAGACAAAATATACAAAACAAACTACAATATTTTGTCAATAAAATACAATTATTAACTTTTTCATATAAAATAATGCCATTTTTAATACTTAAATTTAAAACCAATTTTTGAGTTTGACAACAAACACATAAAAAAACAGCTATATAGCATAGTTATAAACCTTAATAATAATGGATAATTTCTGAACATTGACTCTGTCTTTATTCACCTTTTTCTCATGGTTTCTCAATAGAATTCATAGAAGTATACACTCCAAAAAATGTACTTTCACTGTTGTTAGTTGCACTTGAATAATCCTTGTTCACATTACTAAATTAACTTAAATTTACTGAGTTGTTTCTACTAAAAATGAGTATTGTCAGCTCTTAATAAGTGTTTGTTCGGTCAACTTAACATTGCTGAGTGAAACGAACAAATCCACTGGGCAGAGGATCTGTAGTTCCCAGCCTGCTTTGCAAGGGACTGCAGTAGGAGAGTAAATTTAGGGATTAAACTGTTATTTTTCAGTAAAGGGAAATATGTTGTTAGTTTATGTTAGTGTTTAATGTTCAGTTATGTTGGACATTTAGAGTTTATGTAATTTTGTGGTTACCATTATGCAGAAGAGTGGTGCTTGTGTTTAGGCTGTGGGCACTCATACACACATTTATTGGATGGAATTCCTGCCCTCAATTATATTGTTTGTCCAATGAGTTATTTTTGCATTTTTGTTTCTAAAAATATGCTTGTTGTTATTTAATAGTTTTCCACTTACACTTGTAGAGCAAATAGTTAACTTAATAAGGTAAATTAAATCGATAAATGTGTTCACCTAACATAATAAACTTTTATAAATTTAACATCATATTATTAAGTAAACTGCACATATAAATATTATGTAACAAACTGCACATATAAATATTATGTAACAGTGACAAATTCAAATGGTTTGTATTTACTCAAAGAAATTTTGTCAGCTTTACTTGAATTTCTTTTGTTCATATAACTTAATTGTAATTTGTAAAAATTACTCAATATAGTTGTGTGGAACCACTTGATGCTGGTTTTTTGAGTAAATTCAACAAGTCATTTTCTTGAGTGTAGAATAGAATAGCACAGTTATGGTAGGGGCACATTGTAACGCAATGTTTAATAATTATCTCAACTGTTTAATAACAGATATAAGATTAAAATAATATCAGATTTGTCTCGTTTTAAATAAAAACAAAAAAGAGATGAGAAATTAACTGAAGTAAGAAATGTACTTTTGCTATGTTTTTTTCTCAATAAAGTGTTGATATGGTAACTAGTAAATACACTACGTTTTGTCGTGCTGGCATGTGTGGAAAGTTTTAAACCATGTGTGATACAACTAGCCCGCGTTAGGTTCTGCCCTTTTTTATATATATATATAAAATGATCAAACGTAACAGTAAACATTTATAATATCACAATAGATTTCTATTTCAAATAAATGCTGTTCTTTTGAAATTTCAATTCATCAAAATCCTAAAAAAAAAGTATAGCCCCAGGAATATTAAGGAGCAAAACTGCTTCAAGTCATTTTACGTTGCAATAATTTTACAATATTCATGTTTTTACTATATTTTTTTATCAAATAAATGCAGTCTTGTTGCGTATGAGACTTCTTTCAAAAACGTAAAAAATCGTACCTACCCCAAACTAGGGATGGCTCGATACCACAATTTTGGCTTGGGTACGGTACCACAATCTAATGCCGAAGTACCGATATTAAATCGATACTATACAGGGTCTGAAATTTGCAGCATAATTTTACTCACTCTCGCAAGTTTGGGAATCGGGAAATTACAGCAAATGTTTATTAATAAATGAATCAACAAAGATTATCACATCAAATCAGGCATTTTGAAACTTTCTTGTGAGAAGTAATTTCAGCAATACTGCGCGTCTCCCTTCTCTAGCTCTCAAAATTTGCAAATTGCTTCTGGCTTTAAAAGACATCGCACCTGCACTATAAAAGCAATCTGCTCGCTCAGATGCAACACTTTCGCTGTTGTTTCGGGAGACCTGACAGAAATCTCTTGCCCGCGTCCTTTTAAACCTTGCCAATTTGAACATGCAAGCGATTTTATAGCATTTCATAATACATGGTATGGGAGCTCTTTAAGAGAGAGTTTTCTTTGAGCTCATACCAACAACAAACACACAAGCCTAAAGAGCTCGCGCATTCCAAATTAAGTTTTTTTTCCTTTTGTCAAATACACACAAAATTATGTAAAAAATTTCCATCTTTAGTGAGTAGTCACATAAAAGCAGTTGGTTATGTCTTTCGCGAATGTAAATAGTGCAATAGTAGCCTATGCGTGCAAATATTAAGAAATCTAAACGTCACTGGTTGAAAACGATCGCTGGAGATTTCGTTATATTATACAATATGATCTTATGTATGTGCATTGATCAGTGTTAAAAGAAAATAAATGTCTAAATTAGATCGTTTTAATTATGCACTCACCTGTCGATCTCTTAAAGGGGTCATGAACTGGCTTTTTAATAATTTTTATACTGTTGTCTGAGCTCAACTTATGACGTTCGCATGGTTTTTTACATTCAAAAACAAAATGAATAAGTAATAGGCTATTTTCTGCCCTGGTTTTGCGGCTCTCTGAAGAAACGCTCTGTTTCTATGGGCGTGCCGCACTGAAGACTTGGAAGTAAACGCCCACGGCTAGGATTGGATAAGATGTGCATATTTAA
This sequence comes from Romanogobio albipinnatus, assembly GCA_023566225.1. NCBI lineage: Eukaryota > Metazoa > Chordata > Actinopteri > Cypriniformes > Gobionidae > Romanogobio > Romanogobio albipinnatus. The sequence continues at coordinate 22,129,810 of CM042262.1, read as the reverse complement.
TGAGCTTCAGCTTTCCTCAGTACATGTGGGAATTGTTTTGAAAGCATCTGGGGAAACGCTCACAGGACTCGCAAAATGTCTTCATCAAACACACAAAATGATTCCTCTCTAATCCACCCGCAATTTTTTTATTACTTGGCCGGCCCGATCGGTGAATATAACCACAAACTGTACACACACACACGGATGAAAGGAATGTTATTTCACTATTAAAGATATTAAAGATACGTTTTGTTAGTCCGTCTGAAAACACATAGCCCCGGGACATTGGGCTTTGTGAGCGCTGGCCCATAACGTTACAAGTCAGAGTCTGATCACGAATGAACCAATAACACCTCAAATAAAGGATTCTCCAGCCTGACAGCGTGCTATGGTATGTTCAGTTAGACATGTACACATAACTAACGCGATCTGTAACAATGCAATACTATCACATATAAAAAAAAAAACATTATTTACCCACATAAGTGTGTTGCACCATTCCTGTCGGATCCAATATAGAAGGCATATCTTATTACAAGTTTTCCTGTAGCTCAAACAGTAGAGCATGGTGCTAGCAATGCCAAGGTCATGGGTTCGATTCCCAGGGAAAGCAAGAAATGACAAAAATGTAAAAATGTGTACCTTGAATGCTATGTAAGTCGCTTTGGATAAAAAGCATCTGCCAAATGCGTAAATGTAAAATGTAAATGTACAATCTATTCCGCGGTGAAATGAAGCGAACAAACGTCTTATGCACGTGAGCTGGAACAGGCATGTTTATTGCTCGGTAGGGCGACCCGTTTAGCTCCACGAGTCGGTGGGTGGGCTTGCGGCGGTGGCGCTTCAGCATTTGATGACGTCAAGGGTCGACATATTCTGAGATCTCTCGTTTTCTGGACCTGGTGTCAATAAAAGCTTTTCTTTTACTAACAAGGATGTTTTCAGCTCTGAAACGTACATGATATTCTTGTATCACAATGAACTTTTTTATATCAAAGGCTCAAAGGAAAGTTAATTTCTAAATGTAACACCCCTTTAATGTCTTGTACAAGTCAGGAATAGCAAGTGACAGAAGCTTGGCAAGGTTTCATGGTTCTTCAGCAGTTTTATAAGCAAAGAAATTCCACATTTCATGTCTATTCCTGTCTTTATTAAAGGTCCTGTTCTTCGTGTTTTTTTGAAGCTTTGATTGTGTTTACAGTGTGCAATATAACGTGTTCATGTTTCGCGTGTAAAAAAACAGTATTTTTAACACAATTTACTTATCTGTATACCGCTGTTTTCACTGTACTAAAAACGGATGATGACTTCCTTTATTCTATGAAGTCCCTCCTTCAGAAATACGTAACGAGTTCTGATTGTGCCAGCGGTTCCCGTGTTGTGATTTGACCGCAGCTTAGCGAACGTGGAAAGGTCACGCCTCTTAACGGGAGATATATGCGCTTCATGATCTCTACAGCGTCCCTGGGAAAGCCAAACAAAGGTGATTTGACCCCGGGATGAAAATAACAGCGTCTCGACGACATGGCGACAAACACACTCAAACGCAACACTTCCTTTTCTCCACGCGACACGTCCTCTTCTCCACGTGGGACAGCAACAAGACCACGCCCACTTTTTTCGCGTATTCTTGTGGGCGGAGGTTAGTCTGTTCTACTGACTGACGTCATTTATGAAGGAAGTACCAGGATGTAGTCCAAGCCAGCCGTTCGCTGTAGGCTTTGAAAGGGAACTTCTGTTAAATAAAATATCTCGCTTGGCATTGAACTTTGAGCTTTATAATTTTACAGGTATTATTTATGCTCTAACAGCAACATTACACACTAACTAAAGTTTGAACAATGGGATCACGAAGAACGGACCTTTAATTAGTTTTGGGCATGTTGATTGAGATTCAACTGCTGTATTCATTTTGATCTATGTTGCCTCATTTGCCAGTTTCACGTCAGTTTGGGTAGCGTAACTTCAGAACAGCAGCATATACCGAAATAAGCTAAATCATGATATTGTACCGTTTTTATAAAATGTATGTGTTTTTTAAATAAAACCAGTATTTCCCCAGTACCGGTATACTAACCCAAACTTTTGAATGGGAGTGTATTTTAAAAATAAAAAAAATATTTAAATAAATTTCACAAATATTCATTGAATATTTATTTCTATGTCATTTGTTGTCAATGTTTTTATTTGTATTTTATTTCTTTTTTTGTTATGCAGTTCACGCTGCCCATGCTGATTGACACCCTACTTCAGGTGTTGAGAGGAAAAGATGGTTTTCCCTACGCTGTCCTCCAGACCCTTCTGAAGCTCATTGTCCTGATCATCAGCACACTTTTGCTGGTTATCGTCAGGGTGCAGGTCATTCAGTCCCAGTTGCCAGTGTTCACCAGGTGAGACCATAGCGAAAACCTCTGTTATGTACAATCACTTTACATCGAAAGTGAAACTGAATTTTCAGCATCACTACTCCAGTCTTCATGATCCACTAGAAATCATTCTCATATGCTGATTTGCACCCCAAGGAACATTTCTTATTATTATCAATGTTGAAAAATGTTTTTGTGGAAACCATGATACTTTTTTTAGGATTCTTTGATGTATAGAAAGTTCAAAAGAACAGCATTTATTTCAAATAGAAATCTGTTGTCGTTTTTGAGCTATTTATTTTCATCTATGCTTAAAATATTATTTAGAAAAAAAATCGCACTGATCGCAAACTTTTGAATGGTAGTGTACATACTATACACATTCTGATATCTGATTGGCTGTGATTGTGTCACAACTCACTAGGGATGTGCAATTTAAAGAATAAATCTGATTCCGATTTTTCTGATACAAATTGTGATTTAAAATGCTATTAAAAAATCCAGGTTTGCTGTGCTAAATTGTATTAATATAATAATTACAAAAATGATAAATATGCATCGCACTAAGCCATAACGCGATTTCAGTTTTATTTTGATTAATCATGCTGCCCTATATTATGCAGAAGTTTGTGTTCAGCGTGGACAAATGACATTAAGCATGGAGTAATGCTCAATCCCGAGTGGTTTATTGCCTTAAAAAGATTTATTACTGAACATTAAGGGAGCAATGTGACAAATGAATGTAAACATGGTATCATATAATGGGAAAATCATTCTTAATAATATATGATAAGCTTTTGAAATCACTAGGGACGTCATGATGCTTTTATAACCATCAACAGCCTGCCTGGCCCTTAGCTGAACTTGACAATCTATATATCAGCTGATCTGGAACCGCCCCTATAGGAGTCCTTAGATAGTGATTGACTCCCTTAAACAAAACAAGCATCTCACTGATTCCAAGAGCTCTGTGTAAAATGCCTAAACATACTCCTGTCCTCTGATCACTATCCCCAGGGAAGTTGATTGGGATCTCAGCAAAAAATCCTTTTGGATTTGTCACGGAAGCGATCGCTAATCCCAAGACATAATCCACCGACTGTCTCTGACCGTCTGAATTAGTGTTATCGCACGGCCCTCTAGAGACATAATACGCTGGATTAACATACTTTCTCAGTATATTTTGTCCCTGTGTTGTATTTGGGAATATTGTGATAATGTTGGAAAGCTCCAGCCAAAACAAAAACATTCTTCTTCCAAGAGATTGTATTTATGACAGGGTTGTGCAAAGGCTTTTATTGGGTTTTTAATACTTGCAGTTGGCTCTCCCACACTTGAAATCTCTCTCCCAAAACACACCCCTCTGTGAAAGCCAAGTGATAATTTTCGGTTTGTGTCCATTTCAAACAGCGGAAATATGTTGCCTTTGGAAAATATTAGCTTCGAGCTTGAAAGGAGGAACATTAACATAGCAAGTGTTTTTAGTGAAGACTGAAAGCCCATGTCAGTTTTCTGCACTGCACTGCACGTTTTTTTTCCCTAACCTTCAGTTTTTTAACGCTATAGCTTGACTGGTAGCGCATGGCACTATCAACTGCAAGGTCATGGGTTCAAATCTCAGGGCACATGTGTACTGATATGTATATGTTAAAGGGCTAGTTCACCCAAAAATGAAAGTTTTGATATCATTTACTCTCCCTCGTGTTGTTCCCAACCTGTATGAGTTTATTTCTTCTGTTGAACACATTAGAAGATATTTTAAATAATGTTGGTGACTGAAAGGTTAGAAAAAAATACTATGGAAGTCGATCAATTTTCACGATCAAAGCACATGTCCAAATCCGCTTTTGCGGTTGTCCCTGTTCTCTTAATGAGTAATGGGTGTGTTTTGGGCGTAACGTGCAATAAACCAATCACATCTCCCATTCCCTTTAAAAGGCAGTTGCGCTTCCACCATGGCGGATTCGCTATTTACATTTGCGAGCGGAAAGACTGAACTTTTTATTTTAAATATTTAAAAATGTTTGTGTGCTGTTGTGCTTCCCTGTGTGTGTAATAAGCTGAGTGGATAGGCACATATTACTAGTGTGCTCTTTAAAAAATATTGTGCCATTTTGATTTTAGAACAGGTTTTCTTTGGTCAATGGCGCAGTCGATTTCAGTTGCCTCAAAATAGCATGGGTGAACACACCTCACTTTCAGACTAGCACACCGCAAATGGGCTGAAACAAGCAAAAAACAATTGCGTCACCCCTGGCGCCCCATTGCGCTGGGTATATGATAGGGCCCAATGGCTAACGTCAACTGCCTGGTTACCAACATTCTTTAAAATATCGTATTTTGTGTTCAACAGAAGAAAGAATCTCATACAGGTTTGGAACAACATGAGGGCGAGTACATGATGACAAAACTTTCATTTGTGGGTGAACTAACCCTTTAAATGCATTGCCAAATGAATAAATGTATTTGAAACTTGTTTTTAATTAAATCAGGATGCTTTCATTTCCTGGTAATGGGTGTTCAGAATCATTATTAACCAGATTGTATTGCTGTTTAATGTGGTAAAGGCCACCATCTTTGAATGTGTGCGATTCAAACAACATCAACATATTATTTTAATTCCTTTTTTAGTCTTGAATCAGAGTTAATGGCCTGTTGCCACAGATCAGTGTTGCCAACTTGGCAGCATCGTTGTTTTGGTGACTTTTTTTAGCCGCCTGATGCCTATCATTCAGTCTGGCTGTTTTTCAGTGTGGCTTGGACCCTTTTAAATCTCTCCGTGGTTTAACATGCATATGGAACAAGTTTCATTGCAGAATGGTCATGGGCTGAATTCAATACAAAATTGGAGATTAGATTAGAAAATGTTTTATTACTTGAAAATGTATATTGTGCATTTACATTTTGATCTGAAAACATTCTGAGGGAAGTATGTTTTAAGAATTTAAGAATGGGAAGTGTGAACTTTTGTGTGTTTTTCCATAGGATTCTTTGAATAGTGTGTGAATGGCTGTGCAATTTCTATTTACAAGACTTGAAATTCTTCCTTAAATTTAAATTCCTGGTTGCAACCTCAATTCGAATTCAGGAATTTAACTGGAATTTAAAAAGCATTCTCAGTTCTGTACTGAATGGTAGAGCTGCACGATTCTAGATCAAGTTTTTTGTTTAAAATCGAGATCACGATTCTCCCATTATTTTGAATAGACAACTTAAAATAACATGTAATTTACTAGAGGTTCTTACCATGTTAATTGCTGTAGTATATTTAAAAATAATTTATTTGTTTGAGTAATTTTTTAAAAAAATCTGTTTGAATGAATGATTCAATGACTCGCTCATAATGACTGGATGAATCAGCATTTTTGAACAAATTTCTTTAAAGGTCCCGTTCTTCGTGATCCCACTGTTCAAACTTTAGTTAGTGTGTAATGTTGCTGTTAGAGCATAAATAATACCTGTAAAATTATAAAGCTCAAAGTTCAATGCCAAGCGAGATATTTTATTTATCAGAAGTTCCCTTTCAAAGCCTACAGCGAACGGCTGGCTTGGACTACATCCTGGTACTTCCTTCATAAATGACGTCAGTAGAACAGACTAACCTCCGCCCACAAGAATACGTGAAAAAAGGGGGCGTGGTCTTGTTGCTGTCCCACGTGGAGGAGAGGACGTGTCGCGTGGAGAAAAGGAAGTGTTGCGTTTGAGTGTGTTTGTCGCCATGTCGTCGAGACGCTGTTATTTTCATCCCGGAGTCAAATCACCTTTGTTTGGCTTTCCCAGGGATGCTGTAGAGATCATTGAGCGCATACATCTCCCGTTAAGAGGCGTGACCTTTCCACGTGCGCTAAGCTGCTGTCGAATCACAACACAGGAACCGTGACACGTTCGCTAAGGTGCGGTCAAATCACAACACGGGAACCGCTGGCACAATCAGAACTCGTTACGTATTTCTGAAGGAGGGACTTCATAGAACAAGGAACTCATCAACCCGTTTTTAGTACAGTGAAAACAGCGGTGTACAGATAAGTAAATTGTGTTAAAAATACAGTTGTTTTTTTTTACACGCGAAACATGAACACATGTTATATTGCACACTGTAAACACAATCAAAGCTTCAAAAAACACGAAGAACGGGACCTTTAATAAATGGTTCAGTGACCAATACATTAGGTGTGTTCGACATGAAGCGGTGCTGCGCAGACCGATCGGTGTATGACATCAAAGTACCGTGAGAGCGATTGGAGAGAAGACAGCTCTGTATGCTTTCGAATCGCTTTCGCAGTACTTTATGTCACTTTCCGATCGGTCTGCGCAGCACCGCTTCATGTCGAACACACCTAATGTCTAACAGTCACTTGTCGCCACCTACCGGTGTAACGATATAATCGATCCAATCTTTATTTTCGTGTTGCGCGGACACACACACTCACTCGCTCGCACGGACACACACTCGCTCGCACGTACACACACTCGCTCGCACGGACACACACACTCACTCGCACGGTGTAACGATATAATCGATACAATCTTTATTTTCGTGTTGCGCGGACACACACACTCACTCGCACGGACACACACACACACACTCACTCGCGCGGACACACACACACTCACTCGCGCGGACACACACTCACTCGCGCGGACACACTCGCTCGCACGGACTCGCTCGCACGGACACACACTCGCTCGCACGGACACACACTCGCTCGCACGGACACACACTCGCACGGACACACACACACTCGCTCGCTCGCACGGACACACACACTCACTCGCTCGCACGGACACTCACTCGCTCGCACGGACACTCACTCGCTCGCACGGACACACACTCGCTCGCACGGACACACACTCGCTCGCACGGACACACACTCACTCGCTCGCGTGGACACACACTCACTCGCTCGCTCGCGTGGACACACACACACACTCGCTCACTCGCGCGGACACACACTCACTCTCACTCACTCGCGCGGACACACTCACTCGCTCGCATGGACACACACTCGCTCGCACGGACACACACACTCACTCGCACGGACACACACACACACACACACACACACTCACACACTCACTTGCACGGACACACACACACACACACACACTCACTCACTCGCTCGCACAGACACACACACTCACTCGCTCGCACGGACACACACTCACTCGCTCGCGTGGACACACACACACACAGACTCACTCACGCGGACTCACACTCAATCGCGTTGCACGGACACACACACTCGCGCGGATGCGGAGACGCACACACTCGCGCCAGGCCCATAACGTTACAAGTCCGATCACGAGTGAACCAATTAAATAACACCTTCTCCACCCTGTGACAGCGTTCTAGGGTATGTAATCAATAGATTTCAAACGATCTGTAATGTTATGCAAAACTAACACATATAAAAAAACATGTTTTGGCCTACTCACACAAGTGTGTGTTCAGAAGGAAGATTATGCAGGGATGATGCTTAGCTCACAAGTCGGTGGGCTGGGCTACAGAAGCATATTTATCTGTAGAGTCGTCTAGGTCCTATTACATAAGAGATCCGCACATTCTGAGAGCTCTCGCTTTCTGGGGGTGGTGTCAATAAAAGCTTTTCTTTGACTAACAAGGAATTTTTCAGCTCTGAAACTTAAAGCATATTCTTATATTACCATGACCTTTTATATATCAAAAGATCAAGGGACAGTTGATTTCTCAGTTCATTATCCCTTTAATTTTTTAGCATTCGAATTGTTCAGTTCTCTTCAGCAGTTGAGATCTTCAGACAACGAGGCACCGTTGTGTTCTTTTGAACTTAGACCCATACAATTATATTTATGATATTGGTTAATGGTTCACAAGCACAGTACTAGCACAAGCACTTGAACTTATAATTATTAACAGGTAATAATTATTAGATAATTATTCTTATTTGTATTTCTCTTATCAATGCAACCTTTTCCGAATGAATAGTGTCGGTATGTCTTAATGGAGAGGAGTACTCGTTAATTATTTCTATCCATCATCAGGTTTGATAATCCAGCTGCTGTCAGCTCCACCCCAACCAGGCAGCTGACCTTCAACTACCTCCTGCCAGTAAACGCCTGGCTGCTGCTCAACCCCTCTGAGCTGTGTTGTGACTGGACAATGGGCACTATTCCCCTCGTGGAGTCCCTGCTGGACCCTCGCAACCTTGCCACGTTGGTATTTTATGGATTGCTGAGCTTCCTGGCTTATCACAGCCTTTGGTACGGCCACAGCTCTGCTAAGATCGTCATGATGGTAAGTTATGTGGGTGGTGCTTATTAGGGGTGGCACTGTACATGAAAAAACATCCGAACCGTTCGGTTCGCTTGTTTCGGTTAAGCAGGAGACAGCCAGTTAGGAAACAACTTCTACATGATATAAAATACTGTATCCTAAATTGTGGATAATTAAGCTATATATCATATGCTGAAGTAAATTTCTGGAGTGTTAACGATTAAAAGAAAAAACAACAACAAGAACTGTACAGAACCGAAAACCGCGACCCTAAAATCGTGATCCGAACCGTGGGTTTTGTGAACTGTGCCACCCCTAGTGCTTATAGAAACATTGACTGTGTGATTTGAAAGAACCAAAATATCTAAATGGATTCTTCAAATGTCATTTTGAACTTTTTGTTTAGTGAAGATGCATGTCTGTAACCACAAACTGCAAAATGCTGATTCTTGGGGTTTTATTATGGTTGTCTATATAAACGCACAAGAAAAACACAGAGGAAAGAGGAAATTGTTTATCCAAAAACATTTTGAAATAAAGGTGGCCTTATTTGCAGTCTGTCAGAAACAATTTAGGGCTGTTTTCATCCATACTGGATGACCCATGGACATGAACTGGTTTCCCAGTAAACCTAATACTGTGTTAAGTATTCCACATAGTGTCGTGTAAGACGACTATTATGTGATAGAAATAAAATGAAACTCAAAGAACATTGCATTATGATACTGTAAATCTCACTATGCTTACCCAAGGGTCTGTTTACCATCTATACGTTTAACTTCCAGTACAATACTGACAGCTGCTTCCTCTAGACATTTTTTGAATGTAATTGGATGGCTGAGCTCCAGAAAATCATTAATGAGGTGACCCCTAAAAGAACCCCTAAACTCGAACACAAATAACCATTTCAGGACAGTACGGTTCTAAATGGAACTGTTACTATGTGTAAAGAACCTTTTAAAGAACCATCTTTTTTTTTAGAGTGTAGTGATGAGACGTATCTTCAATGGCATTACGCTATTGACAGGATTCGAACATGATGATGGTTATTACAAATTATTTGAAACTCACTGGGTATCCCTTAATGTCTCTTTGATGCAAGCCACTTCACTCTTGACAATGTCACACACAGAGTTTCATGTTGGCAGTTGGCAGAACAGCTTCTATACACTTGAATCTCCAAAACTGGTCACGGATTAACCACATTTTGTCACATTAGCCTGTGCCAGTGAATTGACATTATTTACTGGCATAAATGTTACTTAATTTTGCATAATTTAAAAAATGTTTTTGTTATTGGCAGGTGAATTGAAAAGTTATTGGCCATAAATATTATATTTCTTACTTTTGCATTTTGCCAATGGCAGGTGAATTGAGAAAATGTAACTGCCATGTAACTGTTTTTTTTAAATAATTTTATTTTAAATAAGAGCTATTTTTCCTTGCATATTTTTGACCAACAGCACACTCGCAGCGTTATATACTAAATCAGCACACCTCAGTGAGTCCATAGATGAGTTTTTTTTCCCTCATGGTTCTATGAATGTTAAAGGTTCTTCATGGAACCGTAGATGCCTATAAAGAACCTTTATTTTGGGAGTGTAGCACATAAAAAGACACATTGTGGTTGTTTGCATAGGTCCCTTAATTTGAGGAATGTTCTATCTATGTGGAGGAAATGAACTTTAGGCATCCTAGGTAAACTTCTCATGGAGTACAAATGTATTGTTAAGATTTTAATCGAGTGTGTCGCCTCATCAATAAGTACTATTGTTCTTATTTCATTTAGACAAAGTATTATATTACAGTTCATTAAGTTTCTGCCCAACTGGTGCACTACTCAAATTTACATCCTCGTCAAAGCCAATTTTTACTCTCATTTGGTGCTTGGCTGGTGAATTAATTTTGGATCCTGTTTGTCAGTATTATGTTTCAATCACATCAAATCAGTAATACAATCTGACGGCATAATTTTTGCTATTTAAGCTGAAATCACTCTAAAGAGATGTATTTTTCAGGCTGGTCCAGCTAATGTGCAATCTGGTGGAAACTAAAAGTAGCTCATGCCTCCATCAAAAAGGCAATCGGCTGTTTTAACTAGAAGGAACTTTAAAGAAGGCACTTCATGTCTAGAAATGCATGTGCGTCACAACCTTTTATTATAAACAGATGGTAATTACATCCCAAATTGGTACATTTATAGGCAAGGTATTAATCATTGAGTTAAAGTCTAAAAGCTGCACTTAAAAATTGTTCACACTATTACATACCCACAGTGCAGTGCGTTCTGGACCTTTTTTTTACAGCTCCTGGAATCTGTCTCAACTCACAGTGAATGATTAATGTCATCTGTCTGAACACACAGATTTCCCCCTCACTGAACTTTTGCAACTTCGTGTATTTCATGTTTTTAAACGTTTAGTCTCACACAACATTTTCTTCTTCTCAATTTATAGCCAAAAGTTGTGTTTTTTCCATCCGGCATAAAATATGTTATCGTCTTATAGTCTGGCACTGCAGCTCTGATGTCTACATATGTTCAACCACTGACTGATTCCACACTCGCGAGAGTTCACAGTGTCACAGTTGAAATCCCCTCGTCTTGTGTGTGCAGCTCTCCACTCGTTTGTTGTGTAACAGCGGCTAGAATCCTTCATCCGCGTCTCCACGCGCTGTCAACAGAGTTTGGTGAACTTCCTTGCTCTGTTGGCAGAGGCCGCCCTTCAAGACCGGGGGGCCACAAATCATTAGCGGACAAAGCGCAATGACGAAGGGAGAGGGGGGGGATTGGGCATTAACATTTTGCTCTGATCACTGTGCTTAGGAGACAGAGAACAGGTTGCATGAGGATATTGGTCCGAATCTGTTTTATTTGGCCACGGTTAGTTATTTTAATGATTCCCTGTGCGCAGACCCTCGACACTCACTCTGAGCAAACAGGAAACACTTTTGTTGTGAAAGTTTGGCTAATTTGACTGTGAAGGTTTTTTTCTACATTGCATGTTCCAAAGCAACCAAACAGCACACAGCGCCGCCGCTTATGATAACTACAGACAAAGCTCTTGTTTGTGCGGAAACTTCTTTCATCCTGATTGATTTTGGCCTCTGAAGCATCAAGCAAATTGGATAAATATGATGTTCTCCGTACTGCTGCTTTCGGCTCTGTTAAATCCACCTCTGCGTAAGCAATGCCTGACGGTTTGGTTCTTGACGTACTCTGAAGCTGCTGCCAAAACCAATTCCTGCGATTCACTCTCGAGACCGCACAATGCGAGATAAATGCCCCTGTTTTTTGGGATGGTGCGATTTAAAAAAGGCTTCTCTCTGACACCCTGCGGTTTACTTGATGATAAACTAATACATTTGAGTGTGCTTTGAAAAGTGACTCTTCTGCTGAAAAAAAGGGAGATTAGCCGTAGTTAGACAAAACAAAATTAGTTTGTTCTTCAAAACAGGGTGTCCAAGGGCTGTGCCCTTGCAGGGGTTCAGCGTTTCAAAAATCCTGATCCATCACCTTGTCATAAGGTGCTTTTCGTAAATAAAACCTATAATCCCAATCTTACATCCTGCGGACTGGCATGCATTGTGCAAGACAGGCGTGTTTGCTTGTGGTTTTGATGAGAAGGACCATGTTTGAGGAGCACTGCAATTACATGTTCTCATTTGTGTTGAATCAATCATATTTGTTTGAACATTTTCTCCATTCAGAGAAATTGGACCGTCGTGATTACATAGCTTTGTAGTTTTCTTGCACTTGTCTTACAGGTCAATCGTGTATAATTGGGTTTAGTTCCAGATTAATCAAACTCATGGTCTTGGTTTCAGACAAAGCTTTATGAAACCAGAGTGATTAGCATTCAGACCTGCACAAGCTTGTCTGAACCAAACAATGAGAACATTTAAATCCAAGATTTTTTTGCTTATGGAATTTCTTGGTTTACTGGGCCATTTTTGTGTCCACTCAGGGTTGCCACTTAGACAAATCCCTGACTGGATGCCAGAGCAACTTGTGTTTCTACTTCCTCTCATTAGATTTCAAAGAGAGAGAGAAAAAATAGGCCATTTCATTATTGAATGGTCAATGAATGGTCACTTTCTTGTATGGGATACGGACTATGTTTAAATGTTTAGTCTTGAGAAACATTTGATTCGTTTAAAAGTCTCTGTTCAAGCTTCAAGATTTTGTAGTCATCAGCTGCATACTTTACACAAAAATTATGTTTTATGTTGTTTCAAACCCAACTTCTTTTGTGACTTTCTTCTGTGGAGCACAGGAGTGATGTTGAATAAAGTACTTGTTGCTTCTCTTGCTCCCTTCCTAATGTACTGGTTTAAGTTTTGGTCAACTCAAACATCAAAATTTAGTTTGTTCCACACACAGAGCTATTGTATGACTTCAAAAGACTTAATATAGTAATTTAGCTCACAAGTGCTACATCTAACGGTACATTTGCATCTTTTTTGAAGCTTGAAAGCTCCAGTCTGAGCGACCAAAGAGCAATGAAAAGAGCAGTCGGCACATTATTCAAAATCTCTCTTTTTGTGCTCCACAAAAGAAAGAAAATGTCAGATTTGCTCCACCATTATTCCTTTTATTATGATGCGTACTCCTTAGGATGGACCCCTGGTCATGAGCTCAAACATCCCATGTAATTTACTGTGTTATTGCTGAAGATGAAAGGATGTTATGTAAATAACCCATGATAAATGTCTCCAGAAGGCATCTAAGACATGAGCTATGCTTTTAGATAGTTTATTTACTGTTGTGAAAGTATTTTGTTCGGTGTGGAAAATGGTACATTACTTTTTTCCTTTTTTACTAACTTATTAATGCACTTCCTTTAAAATGCGAGAAATGTGTATGCAATCGATGTATTCCTTTAATACAAATATTTGAATTATTTCTCTGGTCGTCTTGTCTACTTTAGGCATTGTCTCTGATCGCCCTTCCTTTCATCCCTGCATCTAACCTGTTTTTCCCTGTGGGCTTTGTTGTTGCCGAAAGAGTCCTGTATGTGCCCAGCATGGGATTTTGTGTTTTGGTGGCCCATGGATTCAAGCTCTTGTCCCAAAGAGGGTAAACGTCCTCTGAACAAATTCTCTTATACTTATATCCCTTTGAGTGACGTGTTCAGAGACTAATTCTCTCGTTTTTGTAATGTTATCCAGAGGCCTAAAGAAAATGTCTTGGTTGCTCATGGGAGTTCTTCTAACAACACACGCCTTGAAGACTTTCAACAGAAACTGGGACTGGGAGTCCGAATATACGCTTTTTACATCTGCACTGAAAGTATGAACACATTATTCATTTATAGATGCACATCTGGCCACAGGCTCATACATATTATATGCTTGTATTTTGAGATCATTACTTTGAATAAATCCAGCTCACTGCCTTATATCAAAGGACGACTCCAGACGTTAACAAGAGTACAATGAAATGATGTCTGGAAAATATGATTTGTAATGTCAGTCCGGTATGCCTTAAACATTTAAAAATTGTTTTCCTCCAGGTGAACAGGAACAATGCCAAACTCTGGAACAATGTCGGACATGCTTTGGAGAATCAGAACAGTTATGAGAGAGCTTTGAGATACTTCCTTCAGGCCACAAGAGTGCAGCCAGGTAATTGACTCAGCCGGGTAATCATTTTAAGGTTACCTGAGCATCTTTAAAGTAAACATGATCATTTCACGCTTGTAAACAGGATATTCAATGAGAAAAAATACGATACTAGAGTCAGACTGAATGCCTAATTAGCCGTTTGGCTATTTTCCAATAGCCTGCACAGACTTAATGACATCAGCAGAAAAGAAAGTCATTTTAGGGGAAGTTGTTGCATTTTAATGACAGATTATGAATAAAAAACTTTTTGGGATGGAGGGCTGATAACTTGCACCAATTAATCATTCACAGTAAGAAAAAGAAGAAGAAAAAAAGTAAATGAGGTCGATAATAGTTTCATGCGGTTTCATTTTTTTTGTTTTTTGTTCAGGGAGTCATTTTAGGCTAAAGCGCTAATGACAAGTGATGGTTTGTCTTTGGGAATGATTTTGGACCACATTGTTTTCTAGAGAGACAAAATACTAAAAAAAAAATTTAATATTTCCATCAGTTCTTTCAAAAAATATTGGCAGAGGAAGTTAACATGGAGCCTATTTTAAACAAAACTCTCCATTGGATATGTTGTTTTAGAGAGGTGTGGGAAATTCTACCGTATTATTATAAGTTTGGAGGCGTGTTGGTAAGGACAATTTCAAATTGTGTATAAGCCAACAAAAAAGTATTTTATGTAGTATTTCATGGGACTGTATGAAAACATTGGCGTATAAAACTATTTTCGCACTTTATTGTCTTTGATGTGAGAAGATGAGGATTTGGGTTTTGTATTGGCTCTACTGTATCGTTGTCAGGCTACCTGTGAGGAAGACGCAGTGGCTGCCAAAGGCATTAAACTATTGACTTCAATTGTTTAAGTTATGTTGGTTTATTAAGCTAACATAACTTGAAAGATCCACCACCCAAGATGTGTTTTTCCCAGATGAACTCTGCAAGCACATTAATGGATGAGGAAATCCTGGGCAGGCTATCTATACGCGTCAGTTTGCTTTTCTTAACAAAAACTCCACCACTTCAGTGCAATGAGACGTTTCTCAGAAAATGCTGGTAGCATTATCAGTGTTAGACATCGAAACCTACCAACGCTGGTGGTTAGCTCTCTGTTGTTCGAGGTTACGTGGGCCACATGGCTATAAAAGGTTGTAAAGGGAGAGCTTTCACAGGAGGTGCTTTTCCTCTTCCCGGTCTTTCCCGCCGATTTCTCGTCCCAAATGTGTATTAAACTGGTCAGCTGCCTGTAACTGTTATTATTTGTTGCACTCAAGCCGTATAATTCACATTCCACTATGTACTCTGTCTTTGAGGTTTAGTCTGTGCTATTTTCTTGATTTATGACTCCATACTAAACATTGTGTCCTCTTCTAAGATGACATTGGGGCCCACATGAACGTTGGGAGAACCTACAAGAACCTAAACAGGTCCAAAGAGGCAGAGGAGGCATATCTAATCGCAAAATCCCTTATGCCACAGGTATGAAATTTCCATATCAGGAAATAAATATAGATTTTGTTATAAACAAACTTTGATATGAACGATAAAAGACTTTTACTTTTCAATATTTGAATTTCTTTAGCAATTCTGCTTAGTGGCACAGAAATGACCTATATATTTGTATACATTTTAACTTAAGATCTTGACGTTGATTTTTAAATATAAAAAAGCATAGCTATATCAAGCTAGATATATTGTGCATCACCTAAACATAATAATCTTCTAAGCAGTCTTCTGTGTGTATTGGTAGTTTTCATTGCAGTTCAGAAATGACTTGCAGTCTGTCACAAGAAACCTGTTTCCTCCTTTCCTGTTTTCCTCTCCTACTGCATTCCTCTTAGCCAAATTATATTTAGTTTATCTCAAGATAAACTTTCACTGCATGAATGTTACAAAAGCCAACAAGCTCATCTGTAATTTTATAGAAGGTAATCAAAATTTAGGGTGAGTTTTGGGCTGTGGGTTATTGGCTCTCAGGGACTGTTAAAAGTTCTGCGATCTTGTTCCACCTTTCTCTCTTTTCTACAAATAAAAGGCTAAAAAAGCGAAGCTGGATAACTTATAGTTTGTGGCTTTTAGTCCATGTGTAGTGTACTTATACATTTGATCAATGTTGAAAACAGTTGTGCTGCTAAATATTTTTGTGGAAACATGATACATTTTTTCAGGATTCTTTGGTGAATGAAATGTGGGACACTGCTTGCATCTTGCGGGTCGTGGGACAAAGCTCCCTATTGTATAGTAGGTGGTAACACTATGTACAGTGTTTTTGTACTGGGAAAATGGACTGAACATATTGATGATGACTCCTGACCTTTACAGATTTTTGTCTGGTTAGATGCTCTCTGCTCCTCAATACCGTTTACAGCTGATTAGCAAGTAGCAAATTATGGTTCATAGCTGTGATGTACCCAAAGCATATTGGCTATTTAAAAATGCTCCTTCCATATTACTTGCCCGATTTTCTTGAAACCAATCTTATGGGCTTTACTCCACCTGGGTCTATATTTCATGTTGGAATGTAGAAGGAACATACTGAATATATCATTGTTATACTTTGAGTCAAATGTATGTAAATGAAAATACTTACAACCTTGGCTGATCTTTCCAAAACATATTGGCAGATCATTCCAGGAAAGAAGTATGCAACCCGTGTGGCCCCCAACCATCTGAACGTCTACATTAACCTGGCTAACCTGATTCGAGCAAATGACTCTCGCCTGGAGGAAGCCGACCAACTCTATAGGCAGGCCATCAGCATGAGACCAGACTTCAAGCAAGCCTACATCAGTCGGCAAGTCTCCGTTCATGCTGACAGGGTCTAAAATATGTTTGTAAACTTGCATACTTACTGACAGGGCCAAATGAAACTGAATGAGTTGTAGTTCAGACATTATTTTGGCTTTGGCGAGGTTGAGTCATGTTTTTTTTTTAGCCCATGTGTACAGTGGATGATGTTCAAGAGATACAATCTTGTAAAAGAATTGGGAATCTGTGTCTTACAATTTCACACCCATCCTGGACTCTCTTTGCTATCCGTAAGAAAATATTTCTCATAGATATGAGCTGAAGTTGCGTGAAAGAGTATCGGGTGTTTGTCGTTTTTGTTACATTTCGCATAATGTGAAAATTTACTTAGCCTTCACACTTTGTGATTTCTCTCTACATGTCTCATCCTGTTAATGAAATGTAGATCAGATAAGCTATTGAAAGTGGATTTACTGGAATGCTTTGGTTCTCATGAACGAACAAAGCAAACCAAAGAAAAAAAATCAAAACTTAAACCTTTGCATTACTCAAACTATTTGCTGAGAAAATATCGCTTAAAGAAACCGATCTTTCTTGTTGTACATGTGTGTTCGATTTTCGAGATGTCCTGCGAGAGGTATTCCAAAAATGTCTTTTTTTTTCCCCTCTTAAAACTCAGAGGGGAGCTTCTGCTGAAAATGAACAAGCCCAGTGAGGCGAAGGACGCCTACCTACGAGCACTGGAGCTGGACCATACCAATGCAGACCTCTGGTATAATCTGGCTATTGTCAATATCGAGATGAAGGACCCCTCAGAGGCTCTGAGAAACTTTAATCACGCGTTGGACCTGAATCCACGGCACAAACTGGCACTCTTCAACTCGGCACTTCTCATGCAAGAGTCAGGTGTGTAGGCAATGGCCATTTGAAGCAAGCAATGAAAGTGAGCTGCCTTCTAAGCACCCTAATCATCGTAAAACCTCATAAGCAACCAATTTGGAATGCTCTACAAAGAATTTTGTACGGCATGCAAACACTCAGCTCTCATTTGATTTCAACAGTTTGTTGTTAGCATGTTGTAGTGAAAAAAAGTATAAAAGTACATTACACACTAATATTAGGTCAAGTAATAAAAAATATATTTAGTTTTTTTAATTGATACTTTTCGGAACAAAATACTTCTCAGAATAATCATAAAATAAATAGCACATACCAATATGGGTAAAATAATCAATTACACTGAGCAATTTTTATTGATACTTTTCAGGACTTTGTGATTTATGTTGCGAAGCTAACAGTAGTAAACAAAACTCATAAAAAAAATATTTGGACAAAAAATATATTTTTAATTACACTAAGCTGTTTTTCATCAATACTTTACAGAAGTTTCATTTTGCTCATTTCATCCATCATCTTTTTTCCACCGAGCTGAAGTCTTTGATTGTCTTCTCTGTAAAATATGCATGCTATGATGCCTTTGAATTTGACTATGAGACCCACCTTTTGAAAACGGCGTTTGCTTTGGGATGTGTGCCATTGAGTACCAGCTGTTTAGGAAGCTCACTAGGTTCTAAAGAAATAAGGTTGCAAAATACACATCCCTAATTTCTGATTTATCAGATCCGAGCTTCAAAAAAATCCAATGTTAAGGTGCTTCGTAATCTCTTTGAAAGTGACAGTTTGCTAATTACTGTTTAAATCGCACAAGGTTAGGCAAGTTATTAACCTATGGATTCTTTGTGTGCCACCTCAAGGCAGCAACCTCTCACCTAATTCGGTCATGTTCTCATGCCTGAGAATGTTAGTGTTTGATCCAGCAGCTATAAGTTTAAATTGAATGTGACTCATTGACCCTGACTTCGAGTTTTATGCCATTTTTTCACTCATACCTTTGAATAGCAGAAAAGACTGATGGATTCGTGCAGTTCGAGTGAGGCATTAGTTTGTAATTTTTTCTGAGATTAGCACACCTACGCTGCCTACACTGCCGCAATGTCAATACGACGAATACAACGGCTCTATTTGCACATGGTTTTAGGCCTCTTGTTCAAACTGTTTAATCATGTGACACAGGAAGCATGTTGCGATCAATTCACAGGCCTGCCTGACACAACTGTTATTCTTTCATTTGCTTTTGTAGTTGTGCCCATCTATATATATATATATTTTTATATATATATATAAAAGCAGGTTTTAAGTGTAACCTGCTTTCCATGGTTTCCCCGCTTTTGGCCTACAGTAGTTATTCTGAATAGTCTTCATGGGGTAATAAAAAGCTGGCCGACACTCCTTACCCTTGTTCTGACCTTATTGTTGCAACATAAGATGGTTAACAACGTAGATCTTGTTACGAAGTCAAATAACAGAGCCAACATACTACAGATAGCAGTGCCAGGCTGTTGGGCGCATTACTCCCAAAAAATAATAAAGCTTTATAAATTCAGACAAGACCCTGATTTAATATGACTTTATTAAAAATTATGACCATGGCATGACTTCAAATGCATAAACCTAGAAAAACTATTCTAGTGGGTATGCAATATTTGAATTTAATTGACTTGTTAATTTAATTGACACAAGATTTTTCACATTTGATAACATTACTCTCTACACATTTGTTTTTCTGGGTTGTTTAATAACAATATATATTAAAAAGAAATGTGTGATTCATGATTCTCTATACCATTTATAATAACATGGCAAAACAAAATATGCTATGGCACACTCCTTAATTTGAAAAGTTAAAGGAAACCAAAAAAGAAACCACCTTGCCCACATTCATTGTGTGGAAAAGTTTTTACAATCTGTTATGAATAACTGTTTTTAGTCATATGGATTGTAACATTATAAAATTATTAGATTTTTTTAAATATTCACTTTAGACAACTTATAATAAATTATAATAATATATTATTATAATAATTAGAATTACCTTTACAATGTTCAAGTTATTAATTATAATGATATTTGTTTTTTGTCCCACCTGTTTAGTCACATATACACTGATCAGGCATATCATTATGACCACCTTCCTAATATTGTGTTAGTCCCCTTTTGCTGCCTAAGCAGCCCTGACCTGTCGAGGCATGGACTCCACTAGACCCCTGAAGGTTTGCTGTGGTATCTGGCATCAAGATGTTAGCAGCAGATCCTTTAAGTTATGTAAGTTTTCTCCGTGGATCAGACATGTTTGTTCAGCACTGATGCTCGATTGGATTGAGATCTGGGGAATTTGGAGGCCAAGTCCACACCTCAAACTTGTTGTGCTCCTCAAACCATTCCTGAACCATTTTTGCTTTGTGGCGGGTGCATTATCCTGCTGAAAGAGGCCACAGCAGGGAATACCGTTTCCATGAAAGGGTGTACATGGTCTGCAATGATGCTTAGGTAGGTGGTACGTGTTAAAGTAACATCCACATGGATGGCAGGACCCAAGGTTTCCCAACAGAACATTGCCCAAAGCATCACACTGCCTTCACCAGCTTGCCTTCTTCCCATAGTGCATCCTGGTGCCATGTGTTCCCCAGGTAAGCGACGCACACACACCCGCACCCGGGCATCCACGTGAAGAAAATGTGATTCATCAGACCAGACCACCTTCTTCCATTACTCCGTGGTCCAGTTCTGATGCTCATGTGCCCACTGTTGGCACTTACGGTGGTGGACAGGGGTCAGCATGGGCACCCTGACTGGTCTGCAGCTAAGCCCCATACGCAACAAACTGCGATGCACTGTGTATTCTGACATCTTTCTATCAGAACCAGCATTTACTTCTTGAGCAATTTGAGCTACAGTAGATTGTTTGTTTGATCAGACCACACAGGCCAGCCTTCGCTCGCCACATGCATCAATGAGCCTTGTATCACCCTGTCGAAAGTTCACCGCTGTTCCTTCCTTGGACCACTTTTGATAGATACTGACCAATGCAGACCAGGAACAGTCCACAAGAGCTGCAGTTTAGGAGATGCCTCTGACCCAGTCGTCTAGCCATCACAATTTGGCCCTTGTCAAACTCGCTGAAATCCTTACACTTGCCCGTTTTTCCTGCTTATAACACATCAACTTTGAGGACAAAATGTTCACTTGCTGCCTAATATATCCCACACACTAACAGGTGCTGTGATGAACAGATAATCAGTGTTATTCACTTCATAATGTTATGCCTGGTCGGTATATTAGGGCTGTCGATTTAATGCGTTAATTTAATTAATTAGTTATGGGGAAAAAAATAATGCATTAAAATTGTTAATGCATTTAACACATCCGTCCCATCCCAGACCTATGTAGGTCATCTTACATTTCATACAGTTGATTGGTGATAAACATTATGCAGGATAACATCTCACTGTGTGATGGAGGCTATAGAATGCAGTTATATGCAATATAAAATTCAAGATACTGGGACAAAATTGCACCTGTATGAGTTTTTGTCCCATATTTATATCATGATATATGCTAGTTGAGCAATGCCACATGTGTAACGAGAGCAATATCACACAATTAGTGATGTCAAAATTAATAAAACATTTCAGTTCAACTTTAATGTTAGGTTTTATCGCGATTTAATTACAGAAAATGTGCGATTTAAATCTTTTTTTTTATTTTTTTTATGTTTTTGGCACTGGTACTGGTACATTTGACATCCCTAGTTGACATGTTTTTTTCTCCACAAAATAAGTAGCAAGACAGAACTCTCCTTAAATGTAGGAGAGTAATAGTTTAATTTAATTTGGATTTAATCTATCTATAACATTTTCACCAATCCTATCTCAATTTTCTTCTTTTTAGGTGAGGCTAAATTTCGTCCAGAGGCAAACCGTCGCTTTCTCACCTATGTGAAAGAGGAGCCGGACGATGCTAACGGCTACTTCAACCTTGGCATGCTGGCGATGGATGCTAATGAGAACGAAGAGGCTGAGCGCTGGATGCGGGAGGCCATTCGACTGCAACCCGGCTTCCGCAGTGCTTTGTTTAACTTGGCCCTGCTCTACTCTCAGTCACAGCGTGAACTGGATGCTCTCCCGGTGCTTGAGGAGCTGCTGCGGTACCACCCTGAGCATGTCAAAGGCCTGATCCTCAAGGGAGACATTCTCATGAACCACCGCAAGGATACACGTGGTGCTAAGGCCTGTTTCGAACAGATCTTAAACATGGACCCCAGCAACGTGCAGGCCAAGCACAACCTCTGCGTGGTGTACTTCGAAGAACGGGAGCTCCAGCGTGCCGAGCGCTGTCTGGTAGATACACTCGCTATGGCCCCACACGAAGAGTACATCCGACGGCACCTCGCCATTGTACGCAACAAAATGGCCGCCATGAGTGCCGCGGGACAGCCGATTGTGCAGACAGGGAGTGTGGCAGACAAACAGCAAGAGCAACATCAACAGGACAAAAAGGAGGAGGAAGGGCGGGGTGTTGCTTCAGGAGCAGGGGAGGGGGCCAGGAAAGAGAAGAATTTGAGGAAATCCTCCCCCACAGAAAGCGTCAGCGACCAGGGCCACGGAAAATCAAAGAAGTTGGATGCGAGCCAACCTGACAAGAGGACTAACAGCAAATCCACAAAAGAGATTAAAGATATAGAAAAGAAAAGGGCGGCTGCCTTGAAGAGACTGGAGGAGATTGAACGCATATTAAGCAGCGATTAACCTTGTTTATCAACCACCACACTATTTTTATATATAACTATTTAAAGCGCAAGAACGAGACTTCTATGGGTTTTTTTCTCTAAATTGAGCCCTTGTTTATGCATGTCTCGTGGCGCTTTTGTTTGATTGTTTTGTGTCTTTTGATATAAGGTGGGGTATACATCCTTTTCCGACAGCTTTAATTATGTAAAGCTGTTTGGCTGAAAAGGTGAAACCATGTGTGAATTCACATGCTCTGAAAAAGCACAAAATTAGGTACTTTTTTTAAAGAAGCCCTTATTTTACCATATCGTTTATTTATGATTGTCTATATTTGAGTCACTGGATTCGTTTTTGTCACTTTTGTGTATCGATTTACCTTACCACTGGCAAGTATTACTCATAATCACAAATAAAATGTTGGTATATTGGCCAGGCCATTTTATAGCAGGACCTCTGAGTGGTCCGTCACCTGGCTGTTGAGTTTTAGCTCAGTAAACCCCTCCACTTGCATGACATCACCGCTTTCCTCCAATTCTCCGCTGCTGTTTGTTGATGTGTCATTATTGTTGTTGTTTTTTAGTCTCGACTCTGAATGTTGTCAGTGTTTAATTATATCCTCTGACATACTACTCATTCTGAATTAGGGTCACCTCCCTTTGACAGCCCGCTTTTTGAAGGCTGCTGGGAATTTTCAGTATTTTTTGGGGGCTCTTACTGATTTCACAGATTGGCCATGCAGAAGCAGACTTTGCTTTTGCTTTTTATTTGGATTTTTTCCCCTTTTCTTTTCAAGGTTTTCTGCTGCTTTTAGCTCCGTTTCTTGTTCTCCCCACAAAGACCAAACGGTAACATTATAATTAAGCATTAAGCAGGAAAAACTTATTTCTTTAAATGAAGGTTTCAATTCCCCCAAAATTAAACTTCTGTCATCCTTTGCTCAACCTCAAACTTGTATAACTTACTTTCTTTTGTGAAGCATAACATTTTTTTTTTTATATCTCTACTGTTATAAATTACGCAAAAGCATTATGCAATAGCTTTTTTCGACTAACAGAACCAAATTTAAATCACTATTCAAGGAAAATCTCACCCAAGGCATGTTCATGAGAGAACTAGCGATGTCAGATTCATGCTTGACTCGTTATTTTGAATCTGATCTTTTTAATGAAGCATTCAATCCAGTTCTGTGAGTGATTCGTTTGATTCGCTGATTCCTATTCAAGGAAAATCTCACCAAGTCATGTTCATGAAAGAACTAGCAATGTCAGATTGTTCTCATGAGAGAACTAGCGATGTCAGATTCACGATTGACTCGTTATTTTGAATCTGATCTTTTAATGAAGCATTCAATCCAGTTCTGTGAGTGATTTGTTTGATTCGCTGATCCAATGATCCAGTCACAGCAGATAACCGCTCACTGGAAGAGAAGATTTTCCATAAATTACTAAAATGTTGGTCTGTTCCTCACACAAAGCTACCATCTGACTTCAAAAGACTTCACATATGCTGCATATGTAATATGGACCATATTATAATGTTGCTTTTTGACTCCAGTCTCCGTTCATTGCAATTGCGTGAACGAACAGTACAGTTCTTGGAAATTGTATTAACGAAATAATGACAGAATTGTCATTTTTGGGTAAACCGTCGCTTTAATATGGCAAACATCACTGCGTAGCCTAACATTTTTGTGGGTTCTTTTAGCTTTTGTTTTTGAATATAATCGTTTTGTTTTTTTTAAAGCTACGATACTATGCCAATGTGTCACTTCAGTATTTTAATGTGCTGCAGATGAACTTTAAATACATATGTTGTGTTGAGTTAACCATCCAGGAATCACTGGAATCCTGCCGTCGTTTTACTATTTACTTTGAAGACAGGCCCTGAAATATCTCCTCTGACCTTTCTGAAGATCTTCACAGGACAAAAAGCTACCTGAGAGTTCACTGATCTGTCAAGGCAAGCTCATCAAAGCCTGTGAGAGTGCATTTCCATATATTCTACAAAATTTGCGGTATTAACACATGCGGGGCACGTATGAAAACTCTGAGGTGTTATTTTGTTGCATTAAAGTAATAAAGCCACTTAAAGTAGCATAATTGTCGCCTTTATCCGATTAAGTAGCAGACTTGCGTAGTTCACAGTGTTTTCAGCTGTTTTTCCAGTTGAGATGTTCACCCATTAAACTTGAGCGAGAAACCTGAATCACTACACCTGTTTGCTCTCTTTTTTTGGCAACGTGCATCTTAATCTTTTTTTATTTATTGTCAGTTTGATAGTCTATAATGACAGATTTACATGGTTGTATCATATTAATCTTAAAATATATAGTGTTGGGAGTTCATCTCTCTCTAAGAGGTTAATTTCCCACTAAATCATCTCACTCAACTCTCATTCGGCTGTATGAGATATGTCATATTTCAAGTTTCCCTCAGCTCAGCTTGAGTTCTAATGATGTTTTAGGACCTTTTCCTCTCATCTCATGCTGTATTTTCTCCCAAAACCCATTTCTTGCATCTTGATTTATAGTAATTGCCTTTTTACTTGGACTAATGTTTTGACTTATGAGTGGTGGTGGGACCTACGGTTTTCCAATAAAAAGAACTTACATCAGTCATGTCTCATAATGCTGCTTTTTTATGCATTCTGGCGGCTGCAACCCAGCCAATGCAGATGCCTGATCAATTTTTTGATTTGCCAAATCCACACGGTCCAACTCACCCACGCCTTTGACTCGTGTGCTACCCAAAGGCTGTAACTGTCATTTTACTTGTCAAGGCCTCAGGTTTCAGCATTGAGCTTGTGTTGCAATAGCACTTGCTGTAATGTGATATGTGCACAATGAATCGCACCACAAACAAGTGGTACTTTGTTGTATTTGTTAAACAATTGGGCATGATATTGATCTTGGTAATTAACAAAACTTTGTGTAACCCATTAACCCAAGATGCCAGATTTTTGTGCAAATAGGCTTATGCTAAGAAGAGTGGAAGGCCCATAACTAGGACTTGTTGAAAAACAGTGAGATCCGTCGCAAACGTAATTATGCACAGTATCTGGCAGGCAGAGGAGACTAAACCACAGGAACTCCTAGTTTAAGAAACAAGATTGTCATCACATTGACATTTGATCACACAAGATGTTTAATATGATTATGCTTTTAGTCCATGTGAGAGCAGGATTTATTTTATTGGATTAAAGGCTCAATGACTCTTTTGTAGTGGAAATGCCTGATTACGTTTTAAATGACCATGTCTCTGGTTTGGGAATTCATGAACTGATCCATGCCCTATGAAAATTTGCTGTTGGAGATGATGAACCATGGAAGATGGTCAGACTAAGTCCTTGACAAGTACTGTTAAGCATTTGCACTTTTATAAAACCTTCACAGTGTTTATTGTAATTAACATGATATATTTTAGCTCATTATTACATGTGGGTCATAGGTTGACCTAATTTTGAGCACTTTTTTTTTTTTTTTTGAAATCTATAACTTTTTCTTTTTATAAGATATATCTATAAATTCATGTATTCATGTTGCTTTATTATTTAATTTTCCATAGTTATAAAAAAAAAAAAAAAACATGGCATAAAATAAAAAATAATTACCTATATATAAACACACATCGGCCACTTTATTAGGTACGTAATGTTAGGTAAAGGAAACGTTTTTCCAATCTTCTATTAACCAATTTTGGTGAGCCCGTGTGGATTGTAGATCACCGTTTTCCCCCCTTCTGATGCTTAGTTTGAACTTCAGCAGATTGACCATCTTGACTATGTCTACACGCCTAAACGCATTGAGTTGCTTCCATGGGATTGGCTGATTAGATAGTTGTATTAACAAGTTCCATTGCCTTAAAACATATCCCCTAACTCGTGCAGTGAGTTTTGTTGGGGGTAATTGAGAATGAATGGGGGAACGTCACGTGAGAGGAGGCAATGCCTCCAATACACTATGATTAGAAATGATTGTTAAGATTGGATAGGATTGGTTTGTGCAATAAATCCTGCCTCTCGTTTTCATGCGCATTCTCGAATCAGCCTGAATGAAGATAATGATGGTGTTAATATGAAGACTAATTAAAAAGTAAACAACTCAGCCACTTAGATATAGCAAAATTAAGTGTGACGGACGGACGGACGGACGGACACAGACAGACAGACAGACAGACAGACAGACAGACAGACAGACAGACAGACAGACAGACAGACAGACAGACAGACAGACAGACAGACAGACAGACAGATAGATAGATAGATAGATAGATAGATAGATAGATAGATAGATAGATAGATAGATAGATAGATAGATAGATAGATAGATAGATAGATAGATAGATAGATAGATAGATAGATAGATAGATAGATAGATAGTGACATATCTTCTGCAGTGAAGCAGATTGTCAATGAATGGTTGGATCATGTCACTTGTCAATACAAGATTAGTTGGTGTTACAAAATGAAAAGCATTGTGTGAACAACATGGTTTGTCAGCTTGTCACCTTGCTGTAAAGAACCACCTAACCCAGGGGCGTCAGTGTCCTCAAAGTTAGGAATGATCCTGTACTTTTTTTGCTCTCAACACCAGTCTGACAACATAACCCATTCAGTCACAACTTGCTTATATATTTTACTGTTTATAATGTGTTAATTACAACTTGGTAATCTTGTTCTTTTCCTTAGTTTTTCACAAATGTCAGTTAGACAATGTGAGCATATGAATCAGAGTTCAATTAAATATTTCACACATTAGTCAGCTCAAATGAGTCACCGCCTTTGTTTTCAGAATAATGAGATATAGTTGAATGTTTTTTTTTATCAGGCCCCCCAGGCACATTGTGTATATTTTGAGTTATTATATTTAGTCACTAAATTGTGCAGTTTAACAG
This sequence comes from Romanogobio albipinnatus, assembly GCA_023566225.1. Lineage (NCBI taxonomy): Eukaryota > Metazoa > Chordata > Actinopteri > Cypriniformes > Gobionidae > Romanogobio > Romanogobio albipinnatus. Next base: position 22,102,332 of record CM042262.1, on the reverse strand, counting down.
ATGTAGTATTCGATCATTACGTACAAGCAGTGTTTAAACTAATTTGTTTTTCATTAGCTTTTGAAGATATCAAATAAGTGAAAATGTATATCTTGAAAATGAGGTTAAGTTTAGTAACAGCGACTCTTGCTCATCTATATGGAATGGGTGTACGTGAATCAAGACATGATGGATGTAAATCATAATCTAAAGCGGTTGCAGTTTTTAATAAAGACAAATGTGTATGGGTCTGATCTGTGAGACCTAGCTATATTTCATTTCTGTTAGTAATTAGATGGTTTTAATTTACATAAGAGAGAATGTTTTATAAAAGGATGTTTTTAAGAGGGCTTTATATGGAAGTACAGTACATTTGTTTGTACAAGTCTGCATTCGTCTGCCAAAAAATTGTAAATCACTGCTCTTCTAATGGCAGATGCAATGTATGCATTTGTTCTCAAGTAACAGTATGTTGATGTGAGCCATGGGAATGAGACACATAATCCAGTGCTTGATTATTTTCTCTAATCTTCTTAACACAGTTATTATACAGGATTAGTAATAGATTTTTGCTTTTTTGAGGTTATGTACAGTATGTGTATTAAATCACAAGACACCCTACCAACAGCAGTTGTAAGCCTTAGCAAAAAGAAAAATAAGAAAAAAAAATTAATAAGTTAATAAATGTATTTATTTGTAAATAATTTTTGTTTATTTTATATTATTATATGCCAGTGAAATTCAAAATGGATGTTTTGTAACACTAAACTTGGCATTGTGTCTTTACTTGTCACTCTGCCTTTCCGCCTCTGTACAAAACAGAATAAATGAGTGTCGTAGTTGCTATGCGTAGTACTATGAAGTGCATGTTTGTTATCATTTTAATACATATAGGAATGATGTGAACACATTTGCACTACATTTCTCTGTTCCGTGGGAACCTTCAGATCTGTTTATAATCATTTGATGAAGCATAGGTCATGTGGTTTTTATCTAGTGATGTTCAAATTGTTAAAGGGAAAGATCACCCCGAAAATTAATATTCTGTCATACTTAACCTCATGTCATTTTTGTTTCTAAAGCCATACTTTTTTTTAATGTGACATACTTTTGCATACTTTTTTTTTGTGTGTTTTTATGTGATATTTTTTTGGTTTGTTTATGTTTATAATTGAAGTCATACCATTATTGTGTGTACAATATTTCGCTGCTTCACTTGTTGCATTTCGGCATGATTTGTCATTTTGAATCCAAAATACGTCACTGTATATACACTACCATTCAGAAGTTTGGGATCAGTAAAAATGTTTTTAAAGAATATTTTATTATTTTATTCAGCAAAGACTTTATGTGAATGTTGGGATATCACATACAACAACAACAAAAACAACACTGGATGGAAACGCATGTACATAAACATGTACATAAATTCTAAAATGCTCATAAAAAACGTATGCGTTCAATTGAGGCAGATACATTTTTTATCTTATAAGAAGACATGCGCATAACTACAATGGAAACACATTTACCAACAAATTCCCTCTATGTGCAACAAAAAAAAAAAACCTTGCGCGACTTTGCCTCAACAGTGGATGTGATTGGATAACTGGACTGACCAGCGGACCAATTTCATCACACCGTATCTCAAATGTTGGTTTGATCATTCTGAAATGCCTGAGCCAAAGTCTGTCAACAAAATTACTTGGTTTAATTTCCTCCCAGAAGCGTCTCACATGATTGCGTTTCCAGCACCAGCATCCGACACCAGCATTTGAATGCAAAATAACATGATAATGCTTAGTCATTATTTATCATGTCGAAAAAAGAGCCAACTTCCATTTTTATTACAGATATTTTACGCCAGTTCCCCAGAAAGTGATGATTTTTTCTTTTGAACACATGGGATGGAAACTATGCTTTATTCGCAAATGTTTTATGCGATATTCCAATTAAATTCACAACTTTGGATGGAAACAGAGATATTGATAATAAGAAATGTTTCTTGACCATAAAATACTTCTCTATAAACAGTATAAATCGTAACTCTATGATTTTGCTTTGAATTGTCAACCATTCCTTAAGTGACAAATGACATGAAGTGGCTTAATCTTAAAGCCATTGTCATGCTAAAGTTAGCGTCACGTGCCGAGGAGCCACGATGGCGATTTCCTGCATTTGATCAGGAAGTGGCTATTTTAAGACACAGTGGTCACTTGTCTTCTCATATAAATAGTGATGCAGAGACCTAAGCCAGAACAATTGTGGGAATTCCCAGGGTATATGTAGACAGTCTTGGCTCATAGTGCTCTCCCGCTGGGTTTGACTTCTCAGCTGTACAACAGCTGGACATGAGCAATCGGCAACAGGAAGCCACTCATCGGCTACTGAAGCCGAGGTGCTGAAGTGTTGAAGTTGACCCTGACCTCAGATTAAGCGCTGAGTGCTCACGGTTCATCAGCTCCCACATGCAAACATGTGGAGTTACGAATAATCACAGGTCAGTACCTCTGTATCTTTTTCCACTTAAAGATAACTCCCTGGTGTCTCTGTGTTCCCAGGCTTTCAGTGAAATCCTGCCATGTAATGGACATAGACTGTGTAATCTTGAGGATATATCAGTCTGGATCAACTGCCTCAGAAAGCTCAGGCAGGTTATAAAAAATAGACTAGACTAAGCCTCCCAGTTTAAACAATAACAAAAATAATAGAAGTTGGAAAAAAAGGTGAAAGCTGAAATGTGTAACAGATATGTAAAAACTCAGACTGTTGTCAAACAGGTTTCCCTGAGCACTTCCCTGGTCTGCCATTGGTCGGCTAAACAGATAGCCCGACCCAAAACTCACACCATTGGTTGAGCCAACTGCTAAGCAGATCTGTGTGCTCAAATAAACAATAGAATCAGCATAGAAATGGTTTTCTTTTAGTTTTATGCATTTTAAGATATAAGAGAAAGTATTATAACACTGGAAAAAAGACACTTCAGCTTAAAAGATAATTGAACTGTCTAACTTTTGGGAACAGTGTGTGCTCTGTGCCCTAATTTGCTATGCAAGCCTCTCTTTTGTTTAAGCAGAAAGTCAAAATCCCATATGACCCTTAAGGCTTAAGCGATTTCACAGACCGGTACTTGCTATATATATAGCACGTTAACTGATGTATTTTTTTTTTGTGTGTGTTTTTTTTAAATAAATCCCTGGATTTTCATGAGTTTATGATGAGATACAAACTGCAGATAAATGCAACACATAATTTGAAGAATACGTCATTTATGTCATGTCTCTTTCTGTTGTCCTTTTATATTGTGTTAATTTTTTACTATTAAATTATTTTATCCTATCCCACTTTGATATGCAGATATAAATATACATGCACTATTATTCAAATGTTTGGGGTTGGTAAGATATGTTTAATAAGCCTGACAAGCCAGACCCACATCAAGATGTTGGGTCTGGGAACACACTGTTGGCAGGGCTCAATCTGAGGGGCGGGATAAACGGTTGTCTTTCAAATTCCCTCTGCACCCAATAGGATAGCGCTACAACCAACCAGAGCAACAAAGAAGGTGAAGCGGAGCTAGTTGATAGATTAAACCTTCGCTGTATTCTGTCATAAAAACTCTGAACTCATCTTCCTTTCTTGAGAATGACTTCAGTGCCGTTCTTTGTTCTTTTCTCAAAGAAAAGCTTGACTCCAAGTCTTCCAGAGTCGTGGCCAAATCCGATTCGAAAGGCTGCTGTTAGCCAGCTTCTTTGTTTACAAGTAGCATGCGGAACCGTCGCAACTCTGCCGTCATTATGTTAAGCCCGCCCACCGATTCTATACACGATGTGATTGGCCTGACCAGAGTTTGGTTTTTCCAGCTCGCAAGCCAACAGAGAGTTGCTAGAGTTACATTTGCTGCCACTAGGGTGCGACTATATTTCTAGGCTAATGTTTAATGATTTTAAAAGATGTCTCATGCTCACCAAGGCTACATTTATTTTATCGAAAATACAGTAAAAACAATAATACTGTGAATTACATCCATCCAATTTCCTCCCGCTTATCCGGGACTGGGTGGTGGTGGCAAAAGTCTAAGTAAGACTGTCCATACGTCCTTTTCTCAGGCAACTTCGTCCTGGGGGATCTCAAGGCATTCCCAGGCCTCCTGACAAGATGACCAAACTATCTCAATTGAATCCTTTCGATGCAGAGAAGCAGGGCTCTACTGTGAGTGTCTCCTTGATGTCAGAGCTTCTCACCCTGTCCCTCCGGGTCAGCTCAGACACCCTGCGGAGAAAACTCATTTCAGCTCTGTGGTAGAAATTCCCCTATGCACCTGACTCCAACACCTCCAATATTATTATCGGCGACTCCCACTCTGACTACATCGATAGCCCCTCATGCCTACAAATAGCTACTATGACTATGACGCCTAAGAGCCTCACTCTGAATCAGATGACGTGTTGCCCCCTATGAACACTATCACTTGGGAATAAGGTCTGTAGTGTTCCACTAACCTGCTGCACAGCAGTAACCAAACAGACTCCAAACAATGCCTTTGAATATGCTTTAAACACGGTCAGGAGAATCTCTGACCAATTTTTAAAAAATTCCCCCGACAAAAAGAGTACAACAGTTTTTATAATAGGAGCATGGCAAAGGTGACATGATTTATTGCATAATTTTTCTCCAATATGATTGGTTCTTCATGCGTAAGTATAATTCTCGGTTAAAGAATTATAGGTAAAAGCACTTTTGTCCCACGTGTTGGGGACATTTAGTAGCATATATGGGTGTACTGTACTCACACTAGGCGATCTGAACCGTACGCATGTCATGTGATCGCTAACCGCACCGGAGCACAGAACAGCTGCTACTCGTATGCACTACTGTCATCATTACGACAGCAAACATTTTCTATTACTACCTGGACAGTACACTTTTCAACTAATTCAGTTAGAGTTTTTTTTAGCTTTATAATGCGTCTGGTTCTCACATTGATGAACATGAATTGTAGTTTGCGAGTAAAGCTGCAAATTCTTCCATCAACGGCAGCTGCCTTCATAATAATCTTCTGATAAGTGCAGCACAATCAAGTGAAAATTGTTGCCCGGCATAAATTATAAATCTATTAGGCAAACATCAAATACTCACCTAAAGGATTATTAGGAACACCTGTTTAATTTCTCATTAATGCAATTATCTAATCAACCAATCACATGGCAGTTGCTTCAATGCATTTATGGGTGTGGTCCTGGTCAAGACAATCTCCTGAACTCCAAACTGAATGTCAGAATGGGAAAAAAAAGGTGATTTAAGCAATTTTGAGCGTGGCATGGTTGTTGGTGCCAAACGGGCCGGTCTGAATATTTCACAATCTGCTCAGATACTGGGATTTTCACGCACAACCATTTCTAGGGTTTACAAAGAATGGTGTGAAAAGGGATAAACATCCAGTATATGGCAGTCCTGTGGGCGAAAATGCCTTGTTGATGCTAGAGGTCAGAGGAGAATTGTCCGACTGATTCAAGCTGATAGAAGAGCAACTTTGACTGAAATAACCACTCGTTACAACCGAGGTATACAGCAAAGCATTTGTGAAGCCACAACACGCACAACCTTGAGGCGGATCAGTTACAACAGCAGAAGACCCCACCGGGTACCACTCATCTCCACTACAAATAGGAAAAAGAGGCTACAATTTGCACGAGCTCACCAAAATTGGACAGTTGAAGACTGGAAAAATGTTGCCTGGTCTGATGAGTCTCGATTTCTGTTGAGACATTCAGATGGTAGAGTCAGAATTTGGCGTAAACAGAATGAGAACATGGATCCATCATGCCTTGTTACCACTGTGCAGGCTGGTGGTGGTGGTGTAATGGTGTGGGGGATGTTTTCTTGGCACACTTTAGGCCCCTTAGTGCCAACTGGGCATCGTTTAAATGCCACGGCCTACCTGAGCATTGTTTCTGACCATGTCCATCCCTTTATGACCACCATGTACCCATCCTCTGATGGCTACTTCCAGCAGGATAATGCACCATGTCACAAAGCTTGAATCATTTCAAATTGGTTTCTTAAACATGACAATGACTTCACTGTACTAAAATGGCCCCCACAGTCACCAGATCTCAACCCAATAGAGCATCTTTGGGATGTGGTGGAACGGGAGCTTCGTGTCCTGGATGTGCATCCCACAAATCTCCATCAACTGCAAGATGCTATCCTATCAATATGGGCCAACATTTCTAAAGAATGCTTTCAGCACTTTGTTGAATCAATGCCACGTAGAATTAAGGCATTTCTGAAGGTGAAAGGGGGTCAAACACAGTATTAGTATGGTGTTCCTAATAATCCTTTAGGTGAGTGTAGATCGACTGGTAAATCGAGAGCTTCGCCTCCTTGTATCACCACCTTGTTAACAGCCTTATGACTTTGGTAGGGTCTACCTAGGCAAATTGGTCCCAGGTGAGAGGCCAGACAGAGTGTGATCCAATTCATCCCCTATGCAAACATTATTCAGAGAGAGAGATTCTGCCCAGAAGGAGGATACCGGGGCCCTCTCTTGGAGCCAGGACTGGGAAAGGAGCTCACAGGCAAGCACCTGGTGGAAGGACTCTGGCTCATGGGGCCCAGTCAATATTGCCTGGAAGAACAAAGTGGGACCTTCCCTTTATGGGCTAAAAAAGGAAAGATTAGGGGACCAGTGTGGACAGGATCTTGGTTGTGGATATTGTGAAATAGTGGTACAATTTAAAAGTATTGTTTATTTAATTAAATGTAAATGTATTTTAACATTTAATTTATTCCTGTGATGGCAAAGCTGTCTTCAGTGACACATGATCTTTTAGAAATCATTACAATATGCTGATTTAGTGCTCAAAAAATATGTCTTATTACATTATAAATGTTGTTACTGTCACCCCCAGACCAATGGTGGTGAGGAAGTGTTTGGTTTAAAAAAAAAAAAACACTCAATGTTTTTGCTATTATGTTTGGTGATGCTGCTGCAGAAATTGCACACTTCACCTTTAAGTTTTGTGGTTATATTTTTAAACAGTGTGTATTTCAGTACTTTGATATCTGTATAAGATTATAAGATGATAACACAATACATGTCTTATTGTGAACCCATTTTTTTTTTATACAAACAATGATCTTCTGTGAACTTCCTTTAAAATGTATAACCATTACATTGTGTATTACATTCTATTTATTGTTCTTGGGTCATTGTTTTATGCTGATTTGTGTATTTCACAAAGAAATACACCAACAGATTATATGACTCACATAGCAAAAGGACAGGGATTCCTATGACTTGCTCTTAACCTACAAGCACGAAATAAGTTTCAAATTCATTCCTTAATTTCAAACAAGTAGAGGCTTTTCATATATTCAAGAAAATCCAATCAACAAATCCTCAGCCTGTTTTTGATTGAATATATTACGATGAGTATCTTATTGTTGCTGACAAGCATGCACATAAGGGACATGCGTCAAACCATACAAATTGGTTAGCACATCGACTAAATGACCTCACCTACGTTCATAGTGCGAAAGTGCACAGATGTGAGGGCCTCGTCGAACTCTGAAAAGCATTATTTCTCCATGAGGACCTGATTTACTCAAGAATCTGGGAACGTTTTTCACAAGGACAGACTGGGTTGGGGGGAAAAGGTCATGTGCAGTAAACAAGTATGGGGTGTGGGTGTGTCTTCAGCGAACGAGGACACACCCCATACTCATATAATCTTATAACTTGTGAGCTCTGTAAGAACTTTGATACTCTCGAGGACGCACCTCTTGAATGCAGCTGATGCATGGAAATGAGCACCTTTTAATAGCCCACTCAGAAATTTCTATCAGTGTTAGTCTATCAGTGCTAATGCTATTCCACTTGGGATTGTTTTGATGTAATCAAATGTATGAATCAAACATGTTTGGGTGTGCCTAGCTGCCCAAACATCTGTCACTATTTTGTTTGCCTGGTTAATAAAAACTCTAAATGGCCAGCGTGTTTCTGCTTTATAAAAATGTGTTAGTTTAACAATGTGTTAATACACAAAACACAAGCATTTGTTTCTGAGCAATGATCATTCTGAAATATGATTAGTAAATTAGCAATTTTTATAAAGGCACACTTTTTATATTTGCTTTTTGGGACTGTTTTGGAGGCTGACGTGAGAGCGTCTTGACATATCAAGCACATTTTTAATTATTATTGGTATTTTTACCTTGAAACATGCACAATACAACCCAGAGGGTCTGCTCAGAAGGTACATTCAGGGTTCATTTTGGTTTCATGGTAAACAGGCTACAGTATGTGGGGCAAGTTGTCATGCAAAACCTTTCCCATTAAACAGCCTTTTATGGGCTTTTCAGCAAAAATGTATCAGTAAAACAATTATGATACAATGTAAATGATAACAAAAATATCAAACCAATGTTTTGGACAACATATACTGTTGTTTTATTGTATAATATTACAAATTTTAAAACATAAAGTAAGTGACAACTTGCCCCAACCTAAATTCCTGTAACTCAAGCAGTAGAGCATTCCCAGGGAATGCATAAGCTTATTATAGTAAATGCCTTGAATACAATGTACTATAAGTCGCTTTGGATAAAAATGCATTAATGTGAATTTAGTTCTGATGAAAACTCAAATTTCGAAATGACCACATGGTCTGTCATATTCCTTTTTGAAGCGTTTATAAAGTGTGTGAGTTCTTTCTAATTTTGGACTATTACTCTGTTTGTTTTTTAGTTTTTTAATACAACGACCTGACATTAATGTTCGGTTAAAATCTGCCTTCATTATTTAATTGATTCATGTCTGAATGTATGCCAGTGTAGTTTTATAGTATTCTCTTGTTACCCAACAGCTATTAAAAAATATGAGCTGGAATTTGACAAAAATTATTCTGTTTTGAACTAGATATTTGAAGCCAACATACAAAACCACTGTTAGAGAAAACACATGTGTAATTTGACTTTTATATAACAGACAATTTACTTGTGTGATGATTAGCCCCAGCCTATACTCTATTCATAATAGTGCTTTGAGAGAGAAAGTAAGACTAACTATTGCCATTTTGGGGGTACAAGGACAGGGTTTAGTTGCCAGGAAAATGAAAGCTCTATGTCTGTGAAAATTGTGCATTCCTGAAGCTTGTGGATAAGACAGGAGCAGTTTAACATGAGCTAGCTATCTCTAAAATAGGACGCAGTCAGGCGTCGTAAAAAGGGTCAGGGGTGAGGAGCCATTCGGCAGCCCTTGTCTGTTTGAAGATGTTAAAAAGGTCCTGCAGACACTTAGGTGATAGAAAGTCAAAGTGAACTGCTTTACTCTATACTTTACTCTATACTTTACTCAAATAATCCTCAGTGAGAAGGAAAAGGAAGTGCAAGAACAAGAGGGAAGGGGTGGTAAGAACACACAAAAAATGTATGAAAAAGGGCAGCATGAACATTCTGCTAAACATCTCCTTTTTGTGCTGCAAGAAATAAAGAAAGTCCTACAGGTCCTACATGATGATGATGAGGGTGAGTAAATGGTGACATCATTTGCATTAATGGATGAACTATCCCTTTAAGTACTCATTTGATTTTACAGGCAGAGACCGAGGAGCACCCAAATAAACAGTTGCAAAAACAGCACAAAAGTTTGTTTCTATGCGAAATACTTTCTTATCGGGGAAGTGCTACTAGATAAGTTGCGGCCAACCAGCTAATGTATGTATGTTTGAATCCACTGATTCAGTTTATATCCCTCTATTTTAACATGGTTGACAACACATATGGAGGGTAAACTAACTTTAAAAGCCATCTGGTTGTTAAGCTAACAATCTTTACAGCTGTTGTTCTAAAACTTTAATGGGGTATTTAATCAGGAACTGTAAAAATAGGGAAAGTTGTTCACCACACACCCCATATTATGAGACATAAACATCCTTTCAAGCTGTCCCTGTAAACGCTACAATATTCTGTCCTGTACAGGTTAAAAATAACAACAAAAAAGATTTAGATGGCATCTTCAGAGCTTACTGTACTCCACATAAGACTGCTTCTGCTTGGTGGCTGGGCAAAAATAAATAAATTGGTTTTCCACGAATGATGTGCACTTGATATCGGCTTCATGTGATTTAATTCCACAGACAAGCAGGCACCAACATGTCTGGAGAGAAGGCATTTATGAATGTCCTCTCATTGACATTTCAATTTACTTAACTATTGTCTGGCAGGCAGAAGAGGTTTTGACAGTCTAGTCTTATTATTTTCTCAGTAATACTCCTAGTGTGCAGATAGTATTATTCCTGTCACACTGAATTAATAATGACAGTTAAAACAATCACATAATTCTAAACGTGTTCTTTGAAGATCAGAAATCGGTGAGGGGTTTGCTGAAGAAGTTCAGAATAAAGTAGACTGGGGAGTTTAAAAAAAAACCATGTATATAAATGTCATGTATTTCATCTGCTACATATTATTAAATGTACTACTTCTCTATTAACTATATCAATGAGTAAAAAGTACAAAAAGTGGGACCACCTTACAACCTACCCACTACCTAATAGAAAACGTCTCGGTTACGTAACCCTCGTTCCCTGAAGGAGGGAACGGAGACGTACATTGGACGTACCGACGAATTGGGATCACTTCTTGGAGCCCCTATCAGCTTTGAGCTATATAGAACCGGCCAATGAACAATTGGCATGCGAGATTTGCATCTCGCGCTCCGCCCCGCGCCGCGGGTATAAACAGGAAGCGAGAGCGAATGCACGCTGTTTTTCACTGAGGAGCCGAACTTAGTGACTCGGCCATGCAGTGATGGTACAGCAACTGTGGCGACGGGACATACGTCTTTGTTCCCTCCTTCAGGGAACGAGGGTTACCATATGTAACCAAGATGTTCCCTTTCAGTCGGTCACGTTCAACGTACGTCGGACGTACCGACGAATTGGGATCCCTTTGGAAAACGCCATAGTTACTACCACTTCCAGCGCCCAGCGATGAGCCCCTCAGACCCCGTCTGTTAGCGGGCAGGGAATTCACGCAATTCACTTCTGTTCCGCAAGACCCATTCAGCTGACTTTATTAGATAACGCTGGGAAAGCGTGCCCGTGGAGGCTGCTGCGGAAGCCACATCATGCCCGGAGGGAGTTACCATGTGGAGAATACACGTATGGGCTGGCCGTGGACAGCACAACATACGGAAGTCCCAGCGGCGGGGGAACAACACCTTACTGAGACGGCAGAGAAGCTCTGCCGAGGGAAAGACACAGGCTCGCCGTAGGGAGCCGTACCGTGGAAGAATACACATATGGGACCGCCGTGGGGGTCACAACATATGGAACCCAGCCCAACACCCGTTCCACCAATGCATACAAGTGTTAGACCTGGCGTCGGACGCTCCGCCACATCCGACTGCCAAGGGTAATGGAGGACTCAACAGGGTTCGCCATTCTGGGGAACTCAACTGGAGCAGTTAGCGCACGTATCCGGTCCATATGGAGGGGAATGGCGCAACAAGCCGACACTAGAACGGGCACTTTGGTGTTACTGACTATGGGAAGTGAGCACACAGGAAGATACCGGCTCTACACGGAGGCTATAGAATTTAGCGAACGTGTTAGGTGTCGCCCAGCCCGCAGCTCTACAAATATCTGTCAGCGAGGCGCCACGAGCCAACGCCCAGGAAGAAGCAACACCCCTAGTGGAGTGGGCTCTTAACCCGAGTGGGCAGGGCACGTCTTGGGCTTCATACGCCAAGACGATGGCATCCACTATCCAGTGGGCCATCCTCTGCTTGCAGACAGCCTTTCCCTTCTGCTGTCCTCCGTAACAGACGAAGAACTGCTCTGTGGTCCTGAAGCTTTGCGTTCTGTCCACGTAAGTCCGGAGAGCACGGATGGGACAGAGAAAATCTAGGGCTGGGTCTGCCTCCTCCGAAGGCAGCGCTTGCAGGCTCACCACTTGGTCCCGGAAGGGAGTAGTGGGAACCTTGGGTACATATCCAGGCCGGGGTCTCATGATCACATGAGAGTTACTGGGCCCGAATTCCAGGCACGATTCGTCGACCGAAAATGCCTGCAGGTCCCCTACCCTCTTGATAGAGGCAGGAGTATTGTCTTTAACGACAAGATCTTTAACTCTGCTGACTGCAAAGGCTCAAAGGGCGCTCTCTGCAGTGGGGTTAGCACCAGAGACAAGTCCCAAGAGGGTATAGAGGGAGGGCGAGGCGGATTTAGTCTCCTCGCCCCCCTCAGGAACCTGACGATCAGATCGTGCTTACCTAAAGATTTTCCATCTACTAGATCATGATTAGAGGCGATAGCGGTAACATAGACTTTGAGGGTGGAGGGAGACTGCCTTTGCTCCAACCCGTCTTGTAGGAAGGAATGCACAGACCTGATCGAACATCTTCGGGGGTCTTCTCGGCGAGAAGAGCACCAATCGACGAACAGGTTCCATTTCAACGCATAGAGGCGCCTCGTAGAGGGGGTTTCCAGAGGTCCGGATGTGGGTGCCATAGGGTGCCCCGTCTCTGAGTCAGGAGGTCCTTCCTCAAAGGAATGGGCCAAGGAGGTGCTGTCGCGAGGAGCACTAGTTCCGGGAACCAAGTCCGGTTGGGCCAATACGGAGCGACCAACAGGACTTGCTCCTCGTCCTCCCTGACCTTGCACAGTGTCTGTGCGAGAAGGCTCACTGGGGAAAACGCATATTTGCGTAGGCCCCGGGGCCAGCTGTGTGCTAGGGCATCCGAGCTGAGAGTCCCCTCGGTCAGGGAATAAAACCACTGGCAATGGTTCGTGTCCGGGGCGGCAAACAGGTCTACCTGTGCGGTCCCGAAGCGACTCCATATCAGCTGGACCACCTGGGGATGGAGTCTCCACTCTCCCGGGAGCACTGGCTGTCGTGAGAGCTCGTCGGCTGCATGATTGAGTAGGCCCGGAATATGAATGGCACGAAGCGACCTCAGATGCTTCTGACTCCATAAGAGGAGATGGTGGGCGAGTTGTGACATGCGACGGGAGCGTAGACCACCCTGTTTGTTGATGTACGCAACGGCCGCAGTGTTGTCCGTACGGACCAGAACGTGCTTGCCTCTGAGCAGAACTTTGAAGCGGCTGAGTGCAAGACGAACTGCTAACAACTCGAGGCAATTGATATGCCATTGCAGTTGAGGCCCGTCCACAGACCCGAAACTGCAAGCCCGTTGTACGTGGCACCCCAGCCGGTGGATGAGGCATCCGTGGAGACAACAGAATGCCTGGACACTTGTTCTAGGGGAATTCCCGCCAGTAGAAGCGAAGGGTCCGACCACGGGCTGAAGGTTTGACGGCACCTCGGACTCACTTGGACGTGGAGGGAACCGCTGTGTCACGCCCATCTCGGGACTCGATCGTGTAGCCAGCGTTGAAGCGGTCTCATATGAAGCAATCCCAATGGCGTTACTGCGGCTGCGGATGCCATATGCCCCAGGAGCCTCTGAAAGTGTTTCAGTGGTGCCGCTGTCCTGCCTCTGAACGAATTCAAGCAGTTCAACACTGACTGGACGCGCTCCTCGGTGAGGCGCGCTGTCATGGCGACCAAGTCTATCTCCATACCGAGAAAAGAGATCCTCTGTGTTGGACAGAGTTTGCTCTTCTCCCAGTTGACCCGAAGTCCCAACTGGCTGAGGTGACTGAGCACCATGTCCCTGTGTTCGCACAACTGCTCCCGCGACTGGGCAAGGATCAGCCAGTCGTCGAGATAGTTGAGAATGTGAACACCACACTCTCTCATGGGAGCAATGGCCGCCTCCGCGACCTTCGTAAAGATGCGGGGCGACAGGCCGATGGGTAAGACACGGTACTGATATGCCCGCCCCTCAAACGCAAGGCGCAGAAAGGGCCTGTGTCAAGGGAGAATCGAGACATGAAAGTACGCGTCGTTCAGGTCGATCGCTGCAAACCAATCTTGGGGACGGATGCACTTGAAGATGCGTTTCTGTGTTAGCATTCTTAATGGCAGCCTGTGAAGGGACCTGTTCAAGAATTGCAGATCCAAGATCGGCCATAACCCGCCGTCTTTCTTAGGTACAATGAAGTACAGGCTGTAGAACCCGGACCTCATATCGGCTGGAGGGACTGGCTCTTTCGCATCCTTCACCTGTAGGACTGCGATCTCCGCCCGGAGCACGGGGCGTTCTCCTTCGCTACTGGCGTGAAGTGAACGCCCCTGGACTTGGGGGGGACGCCGGGCGAACTGAATCGCATAGCCGAGTCTGATGGTACGGAGGAGCCACCGAGACGGGCTGGGAAGCGCTAGCCAGGCTCCCAGACACCGAGCAAGGGGGATCAACGGCACCACAGACGTACCCGTAGCGGGGCAGCGAGGCGGAATGCAGGGATCCGACCCGGACGGCATGGGAGCGGCCTGGAGTGGGATCTGAGTGTGCTGTGCAACACTTACCTGCATCCGCTGAGGGGGCGTGCGAGTGTGGGGAGGCCTCTTGAGTCCCCACAGCCGGCGTCCCCTGCTGGCGAAGGGAGAGGCACCTGAGGGTGGCGAGGCATGGGAGCATCGACCACCGCCAAGCGCGCTCTCTTGGCACCCAGAGATATCGGAAACTGCTCTTTTATTGAAGTTTTGGGTACCGCTGATACTGTGGCCAGCGGCGGAACAGAAATCAAAGAACAAAAGATTCTCCCCCGGCCCTCCTCCGGGGGAAGGAGTGGTGCTACAGCCATCTCCTGGAGAGCAGTTTCCTCCATCTCTGGGCGGCCCGTCTCAGGGTCTCTTCCGACGGCGCTTGCCACTTGGCTTGGCAGCGGCCTGAGCGGGCTGGACGTCCTTCCCACGGCCGGCCCCACGCCGTCGGCTGGGTGTAGACTGCTGCGGTGCCTTGGCGGGGGCGGAGGCGGTGGCAGGCGGACGTCCTCGGTGATGAGCAGGTGGAGGTGGAGCCACCGGTGGCTGGGTGGAGGCAGCAGCGGGCCGCCGGGGCAGGATGTGCTTAATGGCCTCCGTCTGCTTCTGGGCGGCCGAGAACTGCTGGGCAAAGCTCTCGACCGCGTCGCTGAACAACCCGGCCAACATAATGGGGGAGTCCAGGAACCGATACTTGTCAGTCTCCCTCATGTCGGCCAGGTTGAGCCAGAGATGACGCTCCTGGACCACAAGCGTGGACATCGCCTGACCGATGGAACGGGCGGTGACTTTCGTCACCCGGAGGGTGAGGTCCGGAGCCGTCCGGAGCTCCCGGAGCAGCTCTGGGTCAGGTCTACCCTCGTGCATGTCCATGAGTGCCTGGGCCTGGTGGACCTGAAGCAACGCCATGGCATGCAAGGCAGACGCAGCCTGTCCGCAAGCCTTGTAAGCCTTCCCAGTCAGACTGGAGGAGAACTTACAGGCCCGGGACGGGAGACGCGGGTCACCGCGCCAGTGGGAGGCGGTCGCTGGACACAGTTGCATCGCGACGGCGCGTTCCACTGGCGGGATCCCCATGTAACGCTTGGCTGGCCCGCCGTCAAGGGTAGGGAGGGGGGAGGAGTCACTCGGATGGTTTATGGCAGAAAAAGGTGCCGTCCAAAACCTAGTGAGCTCCTCATGCACCTCCGGGAAGAAAGGCTGTTCATTGGCCGGGATGCTGAGAACCAGCGTGACCCTCCCCGAGAAACCAATCAACCAACCTAGAGGGTTTGGGACATGGTGGAGGGGTCCACACAAGCCCGACCCTTTCGATGGCCCAGGAAAGCATAGTAGCCATCTCGGGGTCCAGTGCGGCCGTAGCTACTCTCCCAGAGGGAGGTAGTCCAGCCGAACCCTCATCCTCCGAGGACTGGAACTCCCCCTCTGATGCAGCGTTCGACATCTGTTCGTCCATCAGAGCTCCGAAAGTCACCGCTGGCCGCCCATGGGAGGGACCAGTGACTTCTCCCGGGAGCTCTACCGGCTGCGGAACTTGTGAGGGAATAGGGGCCTGCGGAGGTTGACTCGGCGGGTGTGCCCTAAACGTAATCCTCAGGTCACCCTGGCCATCCGAAGAAATAGGTCTATTCTGGTTAGGAATAGAACTAGATCGTGGGATGGGTAAGGGGACTCCGCCTTCCCGGAGGTAGGTGAGTCTTGACCTTAGTTCCGAGATAGTCATGTTCCCGCAGTGGGAACATGAACTATCCACAAATGCCGCCTCAGCATGCTGTTTGCCCAAACACGTGATACAGCGATTGTGACCATCAGCGGGCGCCAGGGAACGACCGCATCCAGAAACGCACGGGTGGAATGACATTGTGAATGGCAGCGTGCATTCGCTCTCATGTCGCTCTCACGCTCACCATGTCCCAAACCCTCTTCCTGTTTATACCCGCCGCGCGGGGCGGAGCGCGAGATGCAAATCTCGCACGCCAATTGTTCATTGGCCGGTTCTATATAGCTCGAAGCTGATAGGGGCTCCCAGAAGTGATCCCAATTCGTCGGTACGTCCGACGTACGTCGAACGTGACCGACTGAAAGGGAACATGGATATGTTTCAATTTTGTGCATGATTAACTTACATTTTGTTATGCTAAACATACATCACACCCCTCATCTACTCCAACAATTGTTTAATTTTAAGCCATTTTAATAGAAAACTAAAATTTGATCAAATACATAAAACACAATCTGTGTCTGTGTGTGTGTCCGTGTGTTAGTCACTCTCACGATTGCATCATATGTCAGCCTGACTGGGTTTACATGCAAAAGAATATTCTGATGTTAATCTGAATATTTTCATATTTGGATTATGAAAGTGTGATATAAAGATGCACGGTATTGATTTCATCACTGTAACTCGTTTCTTATTGGTTCAAAACACTCAATGATCTTACCTGTTGAGTTTCCAGAATTCTTTCTCCCAGATCTCAAGAGTTCACATCAATTTCATTGCAGATGTTTCTCCTAAATTGGAGATTTAATTTAAAAGTGTCTTACCTAAGGAGAAATAAAATTAGAAACAAATTAGAGAAGACATGCTACAGTAAATATATAAATCACAGGAGATACAATTAAGATTTTAAAGACATCTCTGTAAAACTTTTTACAGTGTCATTGTTACACGTTACATGTAGTTACTGTAGTAATAACTATAAATTATGCATAATTACATGCAATTAACCCTAAGCCAAACACTTATCCAAACCTTAACCCTATAGCTAGTGCATGTAGGTAATTGTTATTACTCAGTAATTAAATGTATAATTACGCTGTAATATTGTCACTATTAAATAAAGTGTAACCTAGATTTCATTTGTGATTTTTCTTTCCTTAAAGTTTTTCTTTTGAAGGTCACATTACATTATTTATTTTTTTTATGTTTTGCTCCCTGAGAACATGAAGATTAGGGCTTAAATAGTAATTGAATTTCAGAGGATCATTACTCAGATTTTAGTGCAGTTGTTTGCTTTTGTGAGCACTTCTACAGCTATACAGATCCATCAGAGAGGGAGTTCAATGTCCTTGTGTGTTTGTTTTTTGTTTATTTCATCATTCTACATTAAAGGCCAAAATTCTACATCGGATCTTACTAGCGATTGACTAAGGGCTTTCAGTGCTGCTGCTGTAATGTGGGTAAACATTGCTTAATATCCAGCAGGAGATACTGTTATGTATCTGTTATGTGGATTCATGTTGAGTTAAAGAGAGTTAACATCCTGGAGGGTGACTGGCCTGAGGTTTTAGCTCCCACATGTTGTTGTGCTACAGTTCAGGCTTATCAGCGCTATTTCAAAAGCTTCTGTCAGGTCGGATCATTAGCTTGAAGATCAAAAAGACATTCGACTCTGCATGAAGGGCCATAAAGGTGTTATTGCTTGTCGGCCCTCAAAATCTTTGAAGATCGTTTGCATACCATTAAAAGAGTTTATAAGGCATGCAGTGCAGCTGGTGCAAAGCTATTACATCATTACGTTTATGACAAAGATCATTGAACCTGTCATATTTTATGGTTAAATTACTGAAGTGCTGAAAGGGAATTCCATTTCACAGTTATTCTTTTTGCACTGAAACTGACCCTATTATATATTATACACACATATATGTGTAATCAAATGCCTTGGCACTACAAAGAAGCAGTAGTGCAAAACTTATAAAAATGTTAAACGCTTCAGTAAAGGCTTAACACAAGAAACCGAAGACCTCCTAAGGCATATGATACATGAGTCATGTTCATTAAAGAGAATGTGGAAACTATCCCTTCCATGGTCGGCATTTGACAATCAGAGTTTATTTGGTTTTGTGTTTCTCTACTAATCCTAATTAACTTGTGTGCAAATTTAATGCGGTCACTGCGATTCCCATGAAAAATCTATTTGAAAAAACACAAAAGGCACTGCCATTTAAACTGTGTTCCCTCACATATCTGTACTTCTTGACCAAATTTTCTTTGATAATTAGATTTCACATTTGCTTTGATTCTATTCATCTTCATGATGCTACAAATTGATTACTTTTTACAAATACAAAATGATTATCATCAAAAATTTCAAAGCCTCTTTTTTCATGGTGCTAAAATGTGTACAGGGAGTGCAGAATTATTAGGCAAATGAGTATTTTGACCACATCATCCTCGTTATGCATGTTGTCTTACTCCAAGCTGTATAGGCTGGAAAGCCTACTACCAATTAATCATATTAGGTGATGTGCATCTCTGTAATGAGAAGGGGTGTGGTCTAATGACATCAACACCCTATATCAGGTGTGCATAATTATTAGGCAACTTCCTTTCCTTTGGCAAAATGGGTCAAAAGAAGGACTTGACAGGCTCAGAAAAGTCAAAAATAGTGAGATATATTGCAGAGGGATGCAGCAGTCTTAAAATAGCCAAGCTTCTGAAGCGTGATCATCGAACAATCAAGCGTTTCATTCAAAATAGTCAACAGGGTCGCAAGAAGCGTGTGGAAAAACCAAGGCGCAAAATAACTGCCCGTGAACTGAGAAAAGTCAAGCGTGCAGCTGCCAAGATGCCACTTGCCACCAGTCTGGCCATATTTCAGAGCTGCAACATCACTGGAGTGCCCAAAAGCACAAGGTGTGCAATACTCAGAGACATGGCCAAGGTAAGAAAGGCAGAAAGTCGACCACCACTGAACAAGACACACAAGCTGAAACGTCAAGACTGGGCCAAGAAATATCTCAAGACTGATTTTTCTAAGGTTTTATGGACTGATGAAATGAGAGTGAGTCTTGATGGGCCAGATGGATGGGCCCGTGGCTGGATTGGTAAAGGGCAGAGAGCTCCAGTCCGACTCAGACACCAGCAAGGTGGAGGTGGAGTACTGGTTTGGGCTGGTATCATCAAAGATGAGCTTGTGGGGCCTTTTCGGGTTGAGGATGGAGTCAAGCTCAACTCCCAGTCCTACTGCCAGTTTCTGGAAGACACCTTCTTCAAGCAGTGGTACAGGAAGAAGTCTGCATCCTTCAAGAAAAACATGATTTTCATGCAGGACAATGCTCCATCACACGCGTCCAAGTACTCCACAGCGTGGCTGGCAAGAAAGGGTATAAAAGAAGAAAATCTAATGATATGGCCTCCTTGTTCACCTGATCTGAACCCCATTGAGAACCTGTGGTCCATCATCAAATGTGCGATTTACAAGGAGGGAAAACAGTACACCTCTCTGAACAGTGTCTGGGAGGCTGTGGTTGCTGCTGCACGCAATGTTGATGGTGAACAGATCAAAACACTGACAGAATCCATGGATGGCAGGCTTTTGAGTGTCCTTGCAAAGAAAGGTGGCTATATTGGTCACTGATTTGTTTTTGTTTGGTTTTTGAATGTCAGAAATGTATATTTGTGAATGTTGAGATGTTATATTGGTTTCACTGGTAAAAATAAATAATTGAAATGGGTATAAATTTGTTTTTTGTTAAGTTGCCTAATAATTATGCACAGTAATAGTCACCTGCACACACAGATATCCCCCTAAAATAGCTAAAACTAAAAACCACTTCCAAAAATATTCAGCTTTGATATTAATGAGTTTTTTGTGTTCATTGACAACATGGTTGTTGTTTAATTATTAATGTTGTAAAATGAATCCTCAAAAATACAACTTGCCTAATAATTCTGCACTCCCTGTATATATAAATTATGTAAATATATATACATGCAAATATTTCTTAAATATATACATGTATGTGTGTGTATTCAGATATACATAATAATTATACACAGTACGCACACATATATTATGTAAACACAAACGTTTATTTTGGATGCGATTAATCGATTTGACAGCAGTGCACTAATATATATATATATATATATATATATATATATACAGGTGCTGGTCATATAATTAGAATATCATCAAAACGTTTATTTATTTCACTAATTACACATTCATTACACACAGACTGATATATTTTACATTTTTATTTATTTTAATTTTGATGATTATAACTGTCAACTAAGGAAAATCCCAAATTCAGTATCCTTTTGCCTGAATTACTGCAGCAATGCGGCGTGGCATGGAGTCGATCAGTCTGTGGCACTGCTCAGGTGTTATGAGAGCCCAGGCTGCTCTGATAGTGGCCTTCAGCTCTTCTGCATTGTTGGGTCTGGCCTATCGCATCTTCCTCTTCACAATACTCCATAGATTTTCTACGGGGTTAAGGTCAGGCGAGTTTGCTGGCCAATTAAGAACAGGGATACCATGGTCCTTAAACCAGGTACTGGTTGCTTTGGCACTGGGTGCAGGTGCCAAGTCCTGTTGGAAAATGAAATCTGCATCTCCATAAAGTTGGTCAGCAGCAGGAAGCATGAAGTACTCTAAAACTTCCTGGTATACGGCTGCGTTGACCCTGGACATCAGAAAACACAGTGGACCAACACCAGCAGATGACATGGCACCCCAAACCATCACTGACTGTGGAAACTTTACACTGGACCTCAAGCAACGTGGATTGTGTGCCTCTCCTCTCTTCCTCCAGACTCTGGGACCCTGATTTCCAAAGGAAAAGCAAAATTTACTTTTGTTCTCATCAGAGAACATAACTTTGGACCACTTTTTTTCCTTTTTGTCTTTAGCACAGGCGATGCGCTCGCGGCTCGACCTCATAACGGAGCGATGCGGAAACAAAGTGAGTGTTTCAACTTTTCAATGAATTCCTATTAAAGTTTAGCTTCCATATGCGTTCAGAAAACGCGCCAGACTGGACACGCGCTGAGAATGAGCCGCGCTTACCTCAGCTACTACTTCCCTCTCGTGCTGAATGAAATCGGACTCCTGCTGTGTTTGTCCTATTACTTTCGTTCGGCTCACTCACACTTTATTGAAAATACACGTTCAGTTTTTAATTGTAGTGTTTATTCTCTAACTGAACGAAATTATTGTATTATTATGAAAATAAAAACGACGCTGGGGGCGGTGTAGGGAGTGGCCTCGTAGGGCAGCGAAGCAAGTGCATTCTGGGAGTTGTTGTCTTTCATCCACATGAGACAAAAATACATTTTCTGTCTTTTCTCAGTCTAGAAGGCACCAAATTCAAAAATAATTTCACATTTCTACTACATAAATGACACAGTTTAAATACACATTCATCTTCCCAGTGCTGAAGTGACCCTTTAATTACAATCATCACAATTTACATTGAATGATATTTTGAATAGCTTTATACCATTGTTTGAAGCAACTGGATGCCATATTTTTATATGAAAATAGACAAGCTGAAAACAAACTTTTATTTCTTTTCTATAGTATAAGCCTCAAATGTCAACTATGTTAAAAAAAAAAAAAAACATGCAAGTAGTATAATGTTATACTAAAACTAAAATTAAAACCATGGAAAAACCCATAAGATAGCATGTAGAAAGAAAAAAAACCCCACACATCTTAAGGACGCAGAATAATGTAAGTAGACTTTTTTTTTTGTAATTGCACCTTTGAACGATTATGTAATTGTGGAATCAGTAATTGTAATCACAATTAGAAATTTGATTAATTGTGTAGCCCTAGATCATATATATATATATATATATATATATATATATATATATATATATATATATATATATATATAATTTTAAATAATATCTAATAATACATAAATGCTTCAATTTCTTTATGATCAATTCATGTTTGATATGATATCCTTATATCCTGGTATGATAATCACAGGAAGCGTCAGCCTTTATCTGTAGCTCTGAAAACAAGAATATTACTCTTCAAACAAGGTATGCTTGGACATTCATGCATTTAAAGGAAAGTTGTTTTACTGGATCTGTCAATGCAGTAATACTCATTTGAGGAAGGTAATTTAATTAACCTGCCGATGTTAAAACTATCTGTTAGACATGCGTAAAGAAGATAATTATGACAAGATACTTGCAAGTGCATGTGTTTGGGTACGGTAGAAAGCATATAAAAAAAACCACTACATGCAAATCAAAAAAAGAGTGCGTTTTAATTGCCAAGAAGTAATGCAGTTTCAAACAAATAGGTGCAACTCAAATAGGTTGCTCAGAGCTGTTTTCCCCATTTTTATCATAAAACACTGGGCACGGGAAGGGGTTGGTTATTAAATTTAATTATAAATTATGTTTCTCTAGGATTACGTACAGTATCGTCTCACAAATTTGTGCTGGCATTAAACGCCCACTTTGCCAAATCCCACACCCCAAAAATAATTGAACATCTATTTGAAGCACATGTGTAATACTTTGTTCTGAGCTTAGGAAGCAATTTGCAGTGGTTGTTTGTTTTAAAAGAAAAGGCTTGTTTAATGATTTTTCTTTACAACAGGAACCAGCACTTTACCATTGCTTTTCATTTAAAAGAGACCTCATTCTTCAAATATGTGGTTTGAGTGGAACTTTTGACAAAGACCTCACCTTGCGCATTTATAGTGCTTATTGAGCAAAGCTAATGAGTGGAGTGGACCATTAAACTCAGGAGAGAATGTATCAGATGTTTGTGGTGAAACCAACACAATTTGCAGTAACATCTCCTGTGAAGGATATGACTTGTCTCTCAAGATCCATATCAGTGATAAAGCCTTGACCCAGTTGCACATTAGGTGTTTATATGCCCACTGAATTGAAAAAGGAAGCATCTGGGTGAA
Source organism: Romanogobio albipinnatus (assembly GCA_023566225.1). NCBI lineage: Eukaryota > Metazoa > Chordata > Actinopteri > Cypriniformes > Gobionidae > Romanogobio > Romanogobio albipinnatus. Next base: position 22,079,283 of record CM042262.1, on the reverse strand, counting down.
ACCATGACATTGATGTCCATTTTGTGATGCTTTTTAATCATTACTCAACTGTTGCTTCCTCATATATGAGATAAATGTTCCAGTTTTAATGCTGGTGATTCTTCATTTTGACAGTCTGGCAGGGGTTCTGTATTTGGATAAACTTTAAGAAAGCTGTGTTCACTGGGTTTCTCCATATTTAATTAAACGTTCAACCTCTAGTCATATGCTTAATTTATCATCATCATCGTGCGTCACATTGACTGTGGACACACTCTATAGAATTGTAAGTACTGTATTTTGGCGGCCGACCAAGAGTTAATGATGGAAACGTTTAGGTGAACTTTTAACATCTTTTCCTTAAAGTAACTATGTGCCAAAGAGGAATGCGCTGGCATGAATAACCCCTGAGAATTAATAGCAATTATGTTGACGTTAAACGGATACATACAAGTCCTGTTAATAATTATAAATAGTCTAATTTTCACTGTCAGAGAAATATTGCATAGACATAGATGAAATGATTAATGAGGAGAATGCGTGCAGCACGTGACACTGACTTGAAACGTTATGTTTCAATCTCTCTCATGTACGTTTTCTTTATTTAGAGTAAAATCTGTTTTGAGTGTAGAGAGTTTTCACCTACAAATCGCTCTGTATTTAACAGGTGAGTAAGTACGTAAATTCTTTCTTACCTTCGTCGTAATATTGGCGTTAGTTGTAAATGCAAATTGACTAATGCTGCGTTCTATTATTTATCCGTGTCGGAGCTCCGACTAGGAAGACAGACGTTACCTAGCAAAACGCACCAACACGCCCCCTTTCCTCGGATTTTGCCGCTCGGAAGTTTGGACAACCGTGAGGACACCGAGCAAGAATTCCGAATCGGAATACAAGATGGCTGCGACTTGTGTGACTTTAAGTACGAATTGTTTTCATTGTTTTTGGACCGATTTAGTTGTTTACATGTTCATTTGGCAAAGATGTTCAGATATCTCTATGCCTAGTAGACCTACAACAAACGTTCATTAAAAAGGGTCCTGTACCCGCCTTTTTCAAACTGGCGCAGCGCTGACTCGCGGTAGGTAACGTTAGAAAATGCATGATTTGATTTGATAACGTTAACCTAGATTATTGTTAGCTATTATTATATAACCAAGTGTGTGTGCGGAGTGTGGAGCGGCCAGTGCTACCATAGCAACAGCTTTCCGGGTGGCGTCCATGTTTTTCTCCGACTCGGACGCGCAAAACATACCAGAACGCTTGAAGTGTGGAAGTGACGTCATATCGGAGGGCCGAGTCGGATCGTTGACCATAATAGAACGCACCATGACTCGTTAGCCTAGTTGCCTCGCTGCCTTATCAGACAATGGATTGTAAGGCAGTGCATGAAGGCACCTCACGAAACTAATGTCGGACAGACTTCTAAGGCCGTGTAACAGTTTAATGATGTAAAGCAAAATAGAGAGAGCTTTGGTGAGAACTAAACAAATATTTAATAGACCTTTTACGCACTTCCGCATTTTCCGACCGGAAATACGTCAATGAAGTGTATTAGAACTTCCTGTTGTCGTAGCGGCAGATACGAAAAATGTCAGAGTTGAAGAGTCGCAGTTTCTGTTGTTTTCCAGGCTGTTCGTGTTCCACCCAAAAACAGCCCTACCTTTCATTTAATTATTTTCCTGTGGATCCAAACCTGAAACCCAAATGGATACAGGTGATCCAAAGAGAGGAAGGGAACAGTTTTAATATAAAGAGGTAGCACCACCTATGTCTGCAGCCGGCACTTCGCTCCGGATGATTACGTTGGTGGCTGCATCATTCGTCGCCGGTTGACCACCTGCGCCGGTGTTGTCCCTAGCCTATTCCCTTGGAACAATTGTACTGCTCCTTTGAGAAGGGAGTCAGTCTATCCAGCAATGCTGTGAAGATAGTTTTTGCGTAAATGGTCTATTACTACATTAGTCATTTCTCGCTAGAAATGACATCAAAAGTAGAAAATGTTGGTAAAAACGTACACTTACACACAAACTTTTTCAGCTCAACTGTCACAGAATGGAAAGCACAGGATTGTGGGATATCGGCTAACATTTGATTCGGATGTGCCTTGGTGCCTTCCTGCCTTGAAATGTGTCCTCCGAAGGCAGCATTTTCCAGGTTTCAGACGCAGCCTGTCAATTTTTATGTTTGACGAATGACTAATTTTCCAACTTTTAATAACCTATGTCATCTCATTTTTATCTTATTTATTTTTACTCAGGAATAATTAATAAGGCATATATGCTATAGGCCTATTGAGGAATTATCTCGTGTGGGATATTTGATAAATTAGATTTGATATAAACATTTATGCAGAAAATAATCAGATTGAATCAAATTGAAATATCAGGAAAACATCTGTCAGGAAACGCAACATTAATTTGGTCCCTATATTGTTCAAGTACAATATTGCACTCGCTGTATATGACGTATGAAATAGATGCCTTTCATGTCATTTTACGAATATACCCAGGGGGAAATGCCTTTGTACCAAGAATATGTTTTAGACGGGCAACTAAACCCTCAATGTTATCAAGTTACTCTTTTGAAATAATTCAATGGAATAGTGTGAAAAGAATCAGCATTTCAAAGAGCAGCAAACAATATGAACACCCAACAGTGCTCATTGTTGATAAAAGGAAACACCTCCTTTTACACACCCCTTTTCCTCCTGGGAATTAAAACGATGTGTGGGGTTATATAATGAATTTTGAAATAAAAAACTCTCCCTGAAGTGCTGACTTTTAAGGAACCAAATAAACTAATGCATTTTACAATATACATTGTTTAAAGTTGACACATTAATGATATTTGAATGAATTCCATTATATAGCCTAGCCTATTATTGCAGTGTAGAAGGACAGATAACCTTCTGTGTGATAAATGCGTCATCCTGACCTCTCAAATCAGTTTCAACTCTGCTTTAGGCAATCTAGTTTGACTTGAAATTGTTTTCAGGCCGCTATGGTATCATGCCAGTTGTATCAGCAAACAACTTTTAGGATTTAATTCGGCGTATCGGCCAAAGCAGTGAGCAATGCACCACCATTGGCATGACTCATAGTTACACTGTAAAAGCTGCATTTATCTTTATCTGACCATGTAGGCCTATTCGCCTTAGTCATATCAGCAAATTTCAGGTTACTCATCCCGGTTGAATTGGCAAGGCCTTGGTTTTAATCTGAATGTCATTGAACTGGTGTAAACCTTCCCGGTCTTTATCCAATCCTTTTGAGCCACGACACAAGCGCTCCTCGGGGAGCCTGTGAGAAACGCGGTGGCGTTCGAATACCGGGCGTGTCCACCTGCGCCCCGTGAGGTGACGCTTCGTGGCGGGGGACCCCTGAGGAGAACCCGAGCCTTTTCCCTCTGACTCATTAGACCTCTCCTCTCTTCTGTCACGCCTACGCGGCAGTGTCATCTCTCCCACCGTCCCTGCTCGGCTTTGGAGCAGGACGCCTCATCCTGAGACAGACCCCCCTTTCGCTCCTTGGTTGCTTACCGAGGGGCCACGGAGATCTCCATTACAGCCTTCTGCCCAGAGACGCGGCTATTGGGAGGTGGCGGAGAAAGCCTTTCACAGGAGTATTACAGAACAACGTCGGGCTCTGATAAGCCTCCGGTTACGGCCTCCAGGGACCCGACTCGTCCGTCTCCGCTCCCCACCTGGGGGTGAGCGCTTTCTCTCGCGGCTGCAGAAAGGGCTTTGTAAAAGGGCAAAAAGCGCGCAACACAACTCTATTGGTAGAGGCTTTTAGTAACCCTAAACCACATGACCTGTGACTAAGGTCCTGTGCCGATTCCCACCACCGAGAAAAAACGCACACAATTTAAATTCATAAAGACCTTTGTCACACATTCAAAAGCCCTTTTTTTGCTAATGTACGTACTGTCACAGGAGAGGCTGGCATTCAGGGGGACAGGCTTATAGTGTCATCTGCCTGGGCTCTCAACCAGCGTACCAACCCACGCTAATGCGGCGCGAGAGAGCCGAGGGGGGCGCCGAGCAGGGCAGCGGAGACCGAGCCGTAGACTGTTATGCAAAATTGCTTCCATTTTTATCTTCTTTATTATGCTTTCTGCAATCTGGGTTCAAGATTCAAGAGACAGCAGAGTTTATTGTAGCGTGCTGAAGCGCCTGCATATTTGTGCAGCGGGAGGCCGCTGCCCACACATGCATGGGAGGGAGAGATGACTGTCCATATATCCTTTACTTGCACAAATAAACAATTTTGCTGCTTCTTCGTACTTTAACCACTCTACAACACCCAGCACTCGTTTCTTCCTCTTGTGAAGGTTGTAAACTTCTGGAGTGAGAAAAATGTCTCAGTTAACAAGGGAACATTAAAGGGGCTGGAGGATTTGCACACAGCAGCTTTATATTACGTCCCATCCAGATAACCTCAGCAAGCGATGGCTGGTTAATGGTAAAACTGCTTAATTGCCTGGTCTTATTTGTTAGCTTGGGCCTAACTTTTACAATGACTCCCTGATGGTATATACGATCAGTCATCTTAAGCATATACTAAGTACATTTTCACTCCGCAGGCTTGTAGTTGAGCCCATAAACAGACATTAATTGGGGGATTAAAATGCTGCAAGTTAAAGCACTTAAAGGGATAGTTTGCCAAAAAACAAGTATTCTGTAATCATTTCCTCATCCTCATGTTTCCTTATTCTCAACCAATGAACGTCAATGGGGTCCAAAATAACATGAGCGACTTTTATTGTATATACAAAACAATACATTTTTGTGTAACACAGAAGAAATAAAAAAAGTGAGTAAACGATGACAGAATTTTCATTTTTGGGTGATCTGTCACTTTACATTTATGCATTTGGCAGATGCTTATTACAGGGACAATCCCCCTGGAGCAACATGGAGTAAAGGGCCTTGCTCAAGGACACACTGGTGGTGACCACTGGGATCAGTTCCATGGTTTAACCCACTGGACCACCATCTCACACTTTAAGAACATTCCTACGACATCATATAGTGCATTTTTTGAAAATGTTTTTTTCCCCCCATTTCTGTGTTTACACAGTTTTTCTTGTGGAGCTTTATCATACTGGAATGGTGACATGACTTTTAAATGTCTGAAATACAAAATAAATATTTTTGAAGTAAAGGCTTTTTAAAAATGTTGTCATCAGATTTGACTTTATGGCTCTTCTTTGGAATGGCTTTTGTAAAAAGCTTCACAATAATTTCAGTGCTAAAAATTATTGCTCCATTTACCAGGAAAGAGGATAGTTTCATTTAAATGAAATTTGAATCCCAAACCGGATTGCTCCGGAGAACATCCAACAATGACATTTTATTTCCTAGTAAACATCAACGAACAAAAAAGAAGTTCACACACTCTCATTGCAAACCTTTACATGTTTTTCTTTCTTGTCTTCCATGAGAGGCAAAATAAGACATTTTGAAGATATAAACACTCCATATACACTCTTGAAAAATTGGAACCAAAAATGCCTTTATTTTTTACTTTAGTGTAAATATATGATGGTTTGTCATTGTGGATCAATCAAAACCACTCATAAAAGAGATTAATATGAATCAAAATCTATCTATATTTTAAGTCATACAATAGTTTTGCGGGGTACATTTTTTAACTCATTACGCAATCATAATCCCACGTGATTCATAAACCATTGCAACCTGATCTCCAATAGACTGAATCTTTCAGGATTCAAGGTCAACTAGTTTGTGGAAAAGATTAGACTCAGAGGAATGATTCGCTACTTCTCTGGTGAACCTTCATGAACTGCAGTGAATGTCAAGGAAGTTCAATGAATACTTTCTTCTGCAGAAAGAAAGTTATGTGGGTTTGAAATAACATGAGGGTGAGAAAATGAGTGAACAGTCCCTTCAAATGGATTTTACGTACAAGTCAAAAGCAGGAAACTATCCAAAATGTTAAAAAACAAAATTAAAGCAGACAGCACAACTGTCATTATGAAGGTTTTATTAGTCATAATGAGAAGTAAGCCCACCCAAGCCTCAGCAATGGTGGATAAATGTACTTTATTCACATTTCATACATATATTTGCATATATTCATATAAAATACAGAATACAGTAGACTGTCACCCAGACACAATGACTGGGCCACAATTCCTTGTTTAGTTTTGGCACCCTGACTGGCTTCCTGACTAGCTGTGTTCTGCAGTCTTACAAATATGACACAGGATCCAATTGCGGCAGTTTGGACGTGCCAAATCTGAAAAACGGTTCCCTTGTACGTCCTTCTGATCTCAGCATCACAAAACGGAGCAATAGTGTTTTCCGCCAACAGGGCCGGGGTGGGAATTTCATGGGTTGGCTCATATGTTCTATGGTTTGTGTTTATGGGGTTTTAAGACTGGGGGCAATGCCATATGCACACTTTTTTTTCACAGTTTTCACTCAAAACATCTAGGAGTGTTCACACTTTTGAAGTTGGTGCAGCTTATCTGTCACTATTACTTATTGACTCCTTATCAGGACACCGACAAAGACTCCAAAGGAAGCATCATCCCCCTTTAGACAGACTGAGAACTTCCAGTTCAGTGTTTTCCAGAATCAATTAGAGCATAAAAATAAATCTTGCGTGTTTATAATCTGTGCTGTAACATTATAAGAACTGCCCTTAAGTACAATGAGAGGGTCTAAAGCAGTTTACAGGAAATCTGTGATGGAAAAAAGTAAATACTTTCACTGACGTGCCCCATCGAGAGCTTCAAAACGACCTATTAACTGCATGAAAACCATTAGGACACTACAATGAGAGACATTTCCATCTCTGCCAATGTTTATACGAGTCTCTGTAAACATCAACCTTAACCGGGACAAGATATTATTTACCAAATGTCAACTTCACATTACATGCTGTATCTGAAAAACTGTTGTGCTCTAACTAAGAAAACAAAGATTGGGCAGACAACAGGTTATTCCCCACAACACAGGATACAGATCATTACAACCAGTTGGAGAAAGCAGGGTACAAAACCAAATCTGATCTCCTCTGAGTTGCGTCTCAAAGTCATTAGCACTTGTCTATATGAGTCGTAGCTATCATAAATCAGTATGTACAGATTAAGCGCAAGACGTCAGATGTCAACATGCATAAATTGATTCGTACTCAGCAGGAGACCGTATCCGGAACTGGATCGTGTTATGTTTTTCTTGGAAAGTCATCTGAAATGTCCTAGAGGATTTGTTTTTAATAAGACTAGTGCAATATCATTATTACATTATTTTTTTCCGTAATAAATATATGGCTGGTTATCCAAAAAGAATCTTTACAGGGAGAGCCATGCAATGAAAAGGCACAAAAATATGAGTAGAAGCATACATGTACATTTTCTATTACGGTTACTTACTGTTAGCAAGATCTTCCGACAGCGTCAAAGGACCATATTTTGTTGTTGTTGTTGTTTGTGGTGTACCGTTTTGTCTGACGTAACACTTCTTGAGTTCGTTTTGACCCATATCTCAAGTCTGACTGATGTATTGTCAGATTTTTATTCTAAAGCAAAATCTACAAGCTATAAAACTCTCATGACCATTGACAAAAGCGGAGTCGTCTATAAAATTAGCAGCCACCAGAGGTTTTCTTATACTAAATGACTTCAAAAACACTGCAACAGACTTTATAAAAAGCTGTAATGCGGAACTAAGTGCATTAATCGCGGGTGTACTGAAAAGACTTTAATATTTGATATATAGCATTAAAAACTCATTCACATAATGCGTCTATCAGATGAGGAGCTATAATGGTACTTACAAGGTTGCAGCTAGTATGAACGTAGGGTTTACTGTTGAAATACACAAGCGATTAAGGATTGCGAGATATGTTTTAAGGTAGAGATGATCGTGTATTGGTCATCTCAATGGATATTTGATGCCATGCAGGTCATGTCATATTCAGAAAATAAATAAATTAAGTCCACACCACCAGTCTATAGTGATAATAAAAACAATTCACAAATCAGATGATACAATCTGAGAACGACTTTACTGATTCAAGCACTCAAAAAAACTGAAAAGGCAGACGCCCTGACCAAAAGAAAGAGAGAGAACAAGGACCAAGAAAGAAAGAAGGAGATGGACCAGTGCAGCTGGAGGTAGTCAATTCTGCTTTTAGCTCCTTTTAGACAGCCATCTTCTCTCAAGCAATAATATGGCTGCCCTCCTTCTGAACTGTGGATCCTGCGCTCGAAAAATGCGCTTGGCTATTTGACATCGGGTGAATCCAATAGCGTGTTGCTTTAGATCTGTTGTTCATCTAATTCCTCCTGCACAGTCTCCTTGCGGTCTCCAAGAGGAGAAGGAAGTGTTGAAGAGCAACTCTCAGACGTTCTCAGAAGGAGCAACCGTATCTACCCCAATGGGTTCAGCAGTTCTCAAAGAGCAGTTTCAGGCCAGTATGTGTCCTTCACAGCTAGAAGTTCAGTAAGAGAATCTTTTGGAGGTGGTGCTTGTTTGTTCCTGTCCGTTGTGCCGTCTGAAGCAGTGACTGAAATGCAGTTAATGAGAAACAAAATTATGGCTACGACCTTTGTGAACTTTTATACATCAATAACAGCTTGTGTTAAAAGTGGGTTAAGTTAATACTTCATTTATTTTCAGAACGTATAAGATCATTATTTACCTGCGTTGGTTAAGCTGGGGCTGGATTTACACTGCCATGATAATATTTAATCTGTTTCTGGAAAAGGAAAACAGGAGGTTGGTGTGTTGCAATAACTGAATCGGCAAACAATTGAGTACAAAATAGATCCAAACATTTTTTGGACACTTAAAATGTATACATGTAATTACTTCCCTTTCAGTCGGTCACGTTCGACGTTAAGTCGACGTCACCGATATAATATATATATATATATATTACGGCTGTCAAAAGATTAATCTCGATTAATCACATCCAAAATAAAAGTTTACATAATATATATGTGTGTACTGTGTATAATTATTATGTATATTTGAATACACACACATACATGTATATATTTAAGATATATATGCATGCATATACTGTATATATATTTATTGAATTTATATCAATATTTTATGTATAAATATTTAAAAAATCGTATGTATAGATGCATGTGTGAGTATTTATATATACATAATTACACACAGTACACATATATACATTATTATGTAAACACAAATGTTTATTTTAGATGCGATTTATCACAATGAATCATTTGACAGCACTAATATATATATTTAAATAAAAATGGAACATTGCTAAACACAAATTTGTTAGGTTTCATATTATATTTATTAATATTATTAATATATTTAATATTTTTATGCAGTGACCAATCTGAAGTATAACTTGATCATAGGGTCAATGTACGTGTAAAAAATAATACAGCACACTATGTAGATTTGACTGTTGCAAACATTACTTTTCAGATATCTCCACATCTAAAGGGGGTACACTGGCTTCCTCTCCTGAGAAAAGGGCAGGACCTTCTTCTGGACTCCGTTCAGTTTGGGGGGCGTTTCTTCTAGATTTAATCTGCATCACGAAAGGACGAAAAACAATACCAATCAGGACATAAAGTAAAAATGCTGTGATCTTGAAGACTGATTCATACCACCACACGTACCTTCCACACCAACAAAAACACCACTGCAATGAACGGGATGGCGAGGAGCGACAAAAGACTGCTCTCCACAACTTTCGGAAGGAATGCCCCTATAGAGAGAAGAGACTTTGTTAGTTTGCAAAGACTCTCTTGTTGTACTGTGTGACAGATAGCAAGATAACCTTTGATTCTTATGGAAACCCGCCATCTGACCTACATACTGAAGCTGGACAGTTTTCTTCAAATAAATGTTAAAGGAATAGATTACCTAAGATAAAATAAAAGATTAAATAAAAAAATGTAATTTGTTTCCTCAATAGATAGCTGGATAGTGTTCTTTAAATAAATGTTGAAGAAATAGATCACCAAAAAATGAAAAAATAAAAATAAAATACAGGTAGACTATGTACACTTTTTTGTTCAAAATTATTTAGCTAATACATTATCAATCCTTCTTTTGTCTTACCCTGATTCACTATGGTAAGCCTATAATAAGTGTTTATATTTAGGACCTGGCGGAATGGTTTTCGCAGGAAAATACGTCACTCGCCTGTGCGTGTCTCGTCATATCCATAAATAAAGAAAAGTTGCTCCGGCTAATTTGACACATATATGATGCGGGAGTGACAGGTTAGTTGTCACAACAAGCGAGAAAGGTTGACATAAAGCAGCTAAATCTCGAACCTCCGGGGAATCGCCCGTTTTAAAAAAAAAGACGGTCTGCTGGTGAAAAGAGAACGTGACAGATCTCGTAATAAAACGAGAATCAACATTGCCTTGGCTTTTTGGAGAGAACTGAGGGATTGGAAATGTTGTAAAAGCGACTTGGAGTTAGCGTTTATATTGCTCAACAGGTGAGTACGGTTTTTTATTGTACAGATATATTTTTCTCTGATAGAGTTCATTCACAGCAAATGATTATCAATTGTGAAGGATCATTTCATTATGGGTTGTTGTGTATGCGGAGTCTATAATTATGTATAGTTGCAGTAACATCTTCAGCTAGTCAGCTTCATATCCTTTCCATCTAAACTAGTTATCTCTTAAGCCTAGTAGTGAATGTTTTATGAGCAGTAGGATAATCTCTCTCTCTTTTTTTTCATGAGAAAGAACCATATTCATCCACAGAGTCACACAGAGCCGAAGCACAACCAAAACTTTGTTGTTTGAGGGTCAAAAGTTACATAGAGTATCTTTAAAAAAAATTATACAATTTCTGTCATCATTTACTCAACTCATGTTGTTCCTGGATTCCTCCATAAAACCTAAAAAGACAACCACCCCCCCCCCCCCCCCCCCAAAAAAAAAACGGTTGACAGCCTTATTCCCTATTCAGTTTTATCATTTGGAAAACAGACGCCTCTCTTCTTGTGTTCCAGAGAAGAGAGAAAGTCGTGTAGGTTTGGAACAACATGAGGATGAGTAAAGGTTGTTGTTTTTTCTAATTTCTTTTTGAATCATTGAATCAACTATCCCTTGGTAGCACACATTAGTGAGGATTGAACACATTTATGTGATATCTCACCTTTTTCGGGGTCATCAGGCAAACCGTTATGTTTCTCTAGAGAAAGCCAGAAACAGAGAAGCATTAAAAGTCTCAGATAGAAACCATTCATTGTTAGACGCTTAAAAAGTCGGACACAATCTCCTTTTCTCTCCGCCCCATGAAAGATCTGATCTGTTCGCTTTTAGAAAGAAAGAGCTTGCGCTTGGGAAGATCTGAAGATTGCTCTGTAATCAACATGGTGACAATTGGACTTCGATTCTGTTCTCCCTTTCATGCCGTTCACTAGGGAGCATCTCTTGGTTTTGAAACTCAGCTGAGACTCTGTCATAAAAGGGCTGACAAAAACATGTTGCCTCTCTTGTTTTGTCCGGCGGCTCCGTTTGAAAAGGCGTGGAACACACACACACACATACACCCACGCACACACAACGTGCGCAAAATTGCAACCAAAGCTGCCACAAGAGATATGATTTAAAAGCGGGTGTTAACATCTAAAACCTCAGTTGCAAATGGGCGGTCTTCCACAAACGACATTCTGCGGTTTCTCAATAGCTTCATTAAAAAATGACACAGACATCACTCTGCAATATATGGACCATGCCTTCGTAGAAAAGCTTTTAAGACTGGTCATGACATGCGCCTCACCATTTGTACTATGTTGCGCTGATGTTGTCGACGCCGTAGTGGTTGTCGTTACTGGTGTTTTTGTGGATGTGGGACATGGCGGGGGCTCGCAATCCTCGGCCTCTCTCGACGAATTGGCAGTGTTGAAAAAGTCCTCCACAAATTCAAAATACTGTGCCGTAAGCCACATCTCCTCTACATAATGGCACTCGAATTCTAGCATTGAATCCTCCTAAAGGTACAGGAAAATAATGTGTTGACGGATTGTTTTGCAAAATAATTCGAAAAAAAAAAAAAAAACATTTTGAAAAGATAGAAATATACATTTAAATAGTATAAAAGTGTTTTGTTTTTTTTATTAAAAATATTTCAATCTCAATAAATCAATACCAGATTTTGCACTGCTTTACAAGATAAATGAAAAACGACTGTTATGAACTGATTTTCTTTTATTCATTTTATTTTACAGTATGTGCACTTACGTGTACTTACATAAGAAAGTACTGTGTAATACAAGGTAACTACATGGATTAAGGTTAGGTTCAAAGTTAGTACCTAGTTATCACCCAATTACTATAATAGTACATAGTATATACATGGGGAACAGGACTGTAAAATAAAGTGCTACCACTTTACTAGGGGCAGAGTTTTGCTGAATGAAATACGCTTATTTATTGTTATCACTTGGTTAAGGTAACTTACCAAGCCATGTCCAATGTGATACCGCATCTCTTGCAGTATTTGGACAAAAGTGCCAATATTATCTTTATTGGTGGATATGTTTCCAAACTTCTGCGCCAGGCCTTTTAAGCTCACCTCCAAGTGAAATACATTTAGCTTCACCCAGCACATACCACTCTTGAAGAAAAACAAAAGACATTACTTTGTTAACTCCATGCTCGCTTTTTTTTGCTGTGAATGATTCAATGAAGACTGAATAACCGCAGCAACTCACCACTCCTTTAGGTATATAACGTACTGTAATCTTGTAGTCTTTTGGAATATTCTGTTTCTAATGGGAGAGAAAGAAATCATACAAAAGACAGTTCCAAGTGCCAAAGATTACACTGCACATGGTCATTTGATCATCAATAAAGATGCAAAACTGAAAATGTACTATTAAGTAACCACAATGTAAACACGGAATTACTGTAATTTGCTTTATAACCTTGGCTTAGGTATAGTTATGAAAACCGCAAACATATGTTACATATTTACTTCAAAAGATTTACATTTTAATTACAGGTTATCAACCTTTCAGCAATGGCACGCACAGTGATTTGGCATCATAATTCATAAATATTTTGCTAAAGGAAAGTGAATACCATTAAACAACATAATTTCAAACAAAGCGATAAACTCAATAATACTTTCAGCAGGCCAATGATTTTTGATGATTCTAAAGAGGCTGTCTGCAACAAAGCATTTGTTTTATATATACACGACTCTATTATCATACTTTGAACCATATGTCTGTGGCTTTCATTCCAATACACATGACATAAATTTCAGCTCTTTTCCCTTGAGCATCGATAAATCAGCCGATGCTGTTGTCTTTCAAAAAATACGCTCCGAGGAAAAAAACCCCATAGCACTGGAGAGATAAGAATGTCCAAGCTCTTACCAACAAAGAAATTTTCTTGATGTCATCTGTAATGGGATTTCCTATTTCACTGGAATAGGCAGCAACTGTCATGTACAGCAATAAATGGACACAGGTGCATATCCAAATCTGAAAAACAAGAATTAAAAGATCAGTCTATGACTAACTGATCATATCTGAAACCGTTTAATAATACAGATCTTTGTCCTAATTAATAATCTCTTTGTTAGGGGAGTGTTAGGCAAAACGGAAAATGTTTTCACTGCTATTTTAAGAATAACCGGGTCAGGTTTAATAGAATAAATGAACGTTTTTGTCTAGCAAACTCTCCTTTCCTTCCGCCGCTATAAAGCTGGTTGTCCCATGGTGGCTTAGAGCTTAAAGCTTTTTCTCCACTCTTTCCAGACCTACGATTTGAGCTTGTTGCATAACAAGAGGCAGATTTGCTCTTAACCCTGATTACAAGAGTGATCCCAGAAAAAACAATGCATGAGCCTTGTCGGGAGAAATGGGCCAGTAAAGGAAAGAGATTCAGCTTTGCTCGGAGAGAGAGCGGAGCAGAGGTGAAGGACAGACTCATCCGAGGACAGGCTGTTCAGCTGTGAGCTGTAATTGTACAATCACAAAATTGATGCTCTGCGATTATGTATTTTTGAAAATTAGGTTGGTTTTGGGGTCACGTGACCTGATCAAACAGGTGTTTCTCAGGAGGCATTTACGTTTAAAAACAGTTCAAATACAGCTAGATCACAATGCATGGGTCTCGCTTAAAGCGAATGAATCAAAATTGAAAACATCAAAAAATGATTCAAAACTGACCATATTTACTTTCTAAATGCATATTTCTTGTCTTATTGTGAATGATTCATGCTATTGCCCATAACAACTTTCCTTTTTTACTGACATCACTGGGATGTGCAGGATATTGGATAATGTTAACCAAACTAGCATTCTGTTAAGCTGCTGTTTTAGTGAACTAATATTTTATTAGTCTTTTTTTAAGCAAACAGTGTTCGATTCATATAATAATAATTTATATAACTATAATTTAATTTAGCTGTCGTTCAGCAAATTAACATTCTATTTGTCTTTTTTTATTAAACAAACTAGCATTCTATTTAGCTTTTGGTTAAGGAAACTAACATTATATTTAGCCATTGTTTTAGCAAAAAATATTTTTGTCTTTTTTATCAAACTAGCATTCTATTTAACCATTGTTTTAACATTCTATTTAGCCTTTGTTTTAATAAAATAACATTCTATTTGTCTTTTTTTAACAAACTAGCATTCCATTTAACCAGTGTTTTAACAAATTAACATTCTATTTAGCTGTTGTTTTAACAAATTAGCATCTATTTGTCTTTTTTATAGCAAAAAACGATTTAGTAGTTGTTTTAGCAAACTACCATTGTGTCTTTTTTAAGCAAAACTAGCATTCCGTTTAGCCATTGTTTTATCAAACTAGCATTCTATTTGTATTTTTTTATAGCAAAAGATTTACATTCGATTTAGTAGTTGTTTTATCAAACTAACAATCTATTTAGCCATTATTTTAGCAAACTAGCATTTTATTTAGCCATTGTTTTAGCAAACTAACATTTTATTTAATTTTTTATTACGTTACGGTTCGTAGTGTACACTTTTCGTTGTTCAAAATAAACACTTTTTACTACTACTTTTTCTCATTGGATATCCTGATTCATTTGGAAATGTGACAGAATCTTAATGCAAACACCATGGCAGGGCATTCAAGAAAACAGTGAGACACAACCCAATACAAAGACCAAATATATTTAGTCTAAATATGAATGGTTGGAGAAGTGGTTCTTTAATGGTAATTTTACAGAATTTAAATGTAAAGAAACTGAATTTACAGACTGTATAAAAACAGCATGCAAATTAAAGCACCACCATATAAGTATTTATATAAGAAAATCTAGATAAACTAGTCTACCTCACTAACACTAGATAACTCTAACCTCTAACACTAGATAACTCTAACCACTCTAAACTATCAGGAAACTATCTCCAATTCCATGCTACGCTGTTTTTTCTAACAGACCGCCTGTTTACATGAAAAGTAAATAGATCCTACAGCCATAAGGAAGAACCTTGTTTCATCACAGATTGCATCATTGCATCAATTATGTTCATTGAGTCAAAGTCACATTAAATTGACATACATTATTACTGTTAAGCAGGTCATATGCTTTTTAAGAAAACCTAAAAAATGTATAAGATGGAAATGAAGCAATAATAGTAAGTTACAATCTCCTTTCCAACCAACGCTTCCTGGTTAAATAGGGCATGTTTATTTGAATTGAACTATAAATAAGACTGGCCATATGTAAATGCTTAGATCTTGCTTTGAATGAATGGACTGCAATATGTAAATCAAAGTAAACAAAGTTAGTACACATGACAGCATCTGGAATTTAGTATGCACTCAAACAAGCAGTTTATCTGTAGCAAGTCTTTCAGACAGCATTATCAGGGACTGTAAAGAGCTCATGTGTGTCGTGAACCAGATGAGAATTTGTTGAAATGTGGTGACTGAAGCAACACATGGAAGCCCAGATGCTTTATTGGTTATATTAATCAATTATTTGACTTCCTTCAAGACTTTAAAGTGCCTTTATAGCAAGAATTACGATTTGAGCAAGTACTTTGGACACAGCAACAAATGCTTGTCTCTCTCCCATTTAAATGTGAACCATTATATAGTGTAAGCAAAGTGAACTGCTGACAGGATCAACTGAACAACATGTTGCTCACAAAACATTGGCACAAGCAGCCTATGTAGGCAGCATTTAAGGCATCATAGTTTGTGAAAGTGAAGGCATTTCCAAAATGCTGTCTCCTACAATACCTTTCTTAATGGTGAAGGCAATCCCAGAATGCACTGCTATGAGGTGGGATAAAAACAAATCCGTTTTAAAATTAAAAATAGCTCAGTGTATATAGAAATAAATTATTTATCCATAACAGAGTTATTCTGCCCTATAAAAAAAAAAACTAATTATTTCTCACAGTGTGATTCTATATACTGTAACACAGTTGCAAATTAATTTCTCATAATTGTGACTTGATATGTCACAATGTGACTCTATATACTGTTTCCCTTCAATTACTTTATATCCAGCAAGCAATGTGACTTTATATCTCACAATTGTTACTCTTTATATCGCAATTAGTGCTGTCAAATCGATTAATCGTGATTAATCGCATCCAAAATAAAAGTTTGTGTTTACATAATATGTGTGTACTGTGTATAATCAATCACGATTAATCGATTTGACAGCACTAATCGCAAATGCTACTTTTTTCTTCATAATTGCAATATATCTCACAATAAAATTTTTGTTTTTCATACTTGTAAAGTTACAATTGCAATATGTAAAATTACATTGTTAAATCTATATATCGCAATAGCAATATGCTTAATATCCTGCATCGTGACTTTACATCTCGCGAGTACATATTTCTTTTAAACTCTTCTAAATTTGTCTAAAAAAACAGACTTTTGATAGGACAGTATAGACCGCTGAATTATAAACACAACAAAATCTTGAAAGTGTTAGCTTGCTACAACAGAGCAAATGAAAGAGGTCACTTTCACTTAGCTGGACAAAGGAGATGTGAAGCAGAACAATATCTCATTATGGCTGACCATGAGCTGATGTGAACACTGGCAGAGAGGAAAAAAATGAGAGCGACAGACAACTCAACCCTTCTTTTTGAACATCATGTTAAGAGTAACTCTGACGGCTAGAGAACAAGACAATTACCTGAGACATGCTGACCAGACACTTTGATCGCTAGGGTTTATTAACTTTGCAAGCTCACCAGACATACAAGCTCATTCTGAACAATGTACCATTCACTACATAATCTTATTAGTGAGAACAGAGCCCAGTGTAACACATGGTGCCAAAAAAATGTCTAGTCACCATCTATCTTCTTTCTTTTCTTCCTTTTACAGTCATTACTTTGATATCTCATGGTGTACATCAGTCTAGCACTTCAAATACAGGCAGAATCCCAATGACTGATATTAGCTAGCTGCATATTAGCTATAACACAAATGCTAACCTTTCATGCTACAAGGAAAAAGCTAAAAGACTCTAAACATGTGAGATAAATAATACAGTCCCTTAATTTTGATTAAAAAAAGTGACCAGATGTGAGTCCGGAAGACAGCTTTGTAAAGTCATGTGATCTTCTTACAGAGGCCAGAATAGCAAGAAGACAAACATCAGTGGCCGGAAAACTAGCATAATCGTTTCAGCCTCTTCGCTGAATAGTCAGCGACCAGTATCCACTCAAAAACTACCTAAATCAAATTTGCTTCAGCAAATTGCACTCAAGACTCCCCGTGTCCATTCAGGTGCACTTTACAAACCTCTGGCTAACTGAATAAACACTAGCTAAAGATGTTATCACATGTCCCAAAGAATATATATGCTTTCTCATGTTGCCAAGACAGAAGAATGCTAATTCTTCCTCACCATTCATGACTCTACACTTCTGTGCTTCGTAATGATTCTTTTTTCCAATGGGGTTAGTCAGTAAAGTCAAAGTCATTGGGTGCTGCTAAACATCTTAAACCAAATG
Source organism: Romanogobio albipinnatus (assembly GCA_023566225.1). NCBI lineage: Eukaryota > Metazoa > Chordata > Actinopteri > Cypriniformes > Gobionidae > Romanogobio > Romanogobio albipinnatus. Next base: position 22,061,329 of record CM042262.1, on the reverse strand, counting down.
AAACAATAGAAAAAAACGTAGCGGATTAATACCAGCTAATGCAACATCAATTACACCGCAATGTCCCCTTATGAGTTTTTAAATAGAGGGCAACAGGCCACAGGAGTCCAATGAAATGTGATCTGGCTATTTGATAGCTAATTTAAAGGGACTCTATGACTGGGTGGGAGCAAAAATAACAATAGCCTGGGCAATAGCCGGTCCTGGAGGGAAGCCTTGTTCAGTAACTAACCAAGAAAAGTAATTATGCTAATGGAACCCACCCAAAGCTTTGAGGAGAACACAGAGAAAATCAGTTTTGAGAGAAAAGAAATGCAACGATATTATCGCGAAATTACAATTTCCAATCGTTAATTGAGCCAGGCATTGAAAACCAACTTTGGGTAAACCAATTTCTGCTGTAAAACAGCAGGCAAATGGAACACATAATACAGAAATAATAAAAAAACGAATGAGGATCATATTATATGTTAGGAGTTTATCTTCATTGACATATTCGGTTTACAAAGTGCGCCAATGAAAGCAAGTGATTTATTTGCCGGTCCAGTGATTTCATTTCTATCATTGGGTTCAATTCACTTTAAAGAGTCCATTATACAATTAAGCTCTTTACAAACACGGATGAAGTTTCACCCTTTATTGTAAATGGCCATCCGATATTGAAAACCTTTTTATTTGGATAAGGCTTAGCCTGTGTCAAAGCCAGGTAAGTATAAGGAATAAAAGGATATGGAAACAAAATAAATAGGTGAGCAGGCTTGCAATGATGTTGGCGATAATGCACCATTAAATTATGTTTCAACCCACAACACAAATGGTAATTTCTGGTACTTTATCTCCAGAAAGGCTTGCTAGACTCATTTCAAACCACATATTTATCCTTTAACTCATTAATGTACCATTTTTTGTCTAAACACTGACTTTGGGTGGACTAGTGGACTTCTTAATTTACACTCTATAAAAATCTTCACTTCGTCAGCCATCTTTACAGCACACGTTGAATCATCAGATATGACAAAATAAGATTTATCAGATAGATCATAAAAAAATACTTAATTGCACCACAAAAACATTTCTAAATCCATAAAATCTGTTATTAAGATCCTTCCACCATACACGCCAGAATTGCCCATTAAAAATAACTCTTTATTAAAAATTGTCTTCTTTTGTCTAAGTGCTATTGCTGCAGTTTTTTAGAAGCAAGATATGAGATTTTACCATTGAAATTAAGGAAAGTAGACTACAACAATGACTACCCACTTTTTAAGCGACTCCTATTCATTTTCATTTAAAATAATTATTTAATAAAGAGTTATATACAAAATTTGATTTGAAGTAACAATGTATGCACATGATGGAAAAAGACAACAGTACTTGACAGCAAATGTATGATGGACAACACATCCCATAAAGCACTGCAAATAATGCTGTCCATCTTTGTCTTTTTAATACATTTTCTTACCAGAGCACATTCTTTATTGCAGTAAAGCTGCAAAATCCCATATTAACTAACATTCAGTAGTTACCTAGCTAAAACTTTTGCACAGTAACAGGACCTTCCAGGGATTTTTTTTAAAAATAAAGTTGAAAAAAAAAAAGACTGACTTATAAACAAGCATATGTCATTGCTTTAAAATTCGTGCTAGCTGTGTCTTGAAAAGATGTATCACTAAAACCAGTTTTGAATGTGATTACTGCTATGGTCTACTCTGTACAACATAAGCTACGCCAACAATACTGTAGCTCATTTTATTTGCAATGACTTCACAGCTGGGGTGCTAATATACCATTTTCCATGTCTAATTTACATTTACATTTATGCATTTGGCAGACACTTTTATCCAAAGCAACTTACAGTGTCCTTATTACAGGGACAATCCCCCTGGAGCAACATGGAGTAAAGTGCCTTGCTCAAGGACACACTGGTGGTGACCGCTGGGATCGAACCAGCAACCTTCTGCATATCAGTTCCATGGTTTTACCCACTGGACCACCATTCTCAATTTCAGAGGTTAAACATGCAAATCACATTTGTACAGTTAACACAGTCCATACACAAGAATGTCAACTGTCAACTACCTTCACATTTCATAATTTTTTCTACACTGGAGTTTTCCAGGAAGAAGCACATGCGCTTCATGTGTGAAGAACATACCAGACAGAAATCTGGTATGAGTTATGAAAAGGAAATACAATGATGCAAAATTCCATTTTTATTTTTTTCACCTACTTCAAGATTGCTCGGTTTTTATGCAAAAATTACTTCCTCATAGTCACATTGCAAACTGTCACTTATTTTTGCCTTTGGGCTTGGCATACAATTGAAGGTGTTTGCTTTCATGCTAGATGTTTCACATAATTGTACATCAGTTTTGGCAAAGGGGACGATGTATGTCACGGGTGAGGGAAAGAAAATTAGTTCAATGATTATTCACATACTAGGTTTGGTTTTTTTTTTAACTGTGGCCAGAACACACTTTTGCACACTTTTGATCAGAAATCCAAACTGTCACGTGTGCAGTATGAGAAAGCTTCCCTGCACTATGTTTGCCAATGATTAACTTTATTTCATGTAAGGTTACAAGTGATGATGGGAACAATAAATTATATTCAAATATAGTGGCACACTCTTGAAAATAAAGTTTTTCGCAGCGATGCCAAAGAAGAACTGTCTTTGGTTCCTCAAAGAACCTTTAAGTAAACAGTTCTTGAAAGAACCATTTGTTAAAGAACATTGTATTAATCTAAACCCTTTTCCACTATAAAGAACATTTAAATGCTCTTAAAGGATGTAGGTTCTTCAATAAATAAAGAACCTTTGTTTTTATGAGGGGAAAACCGCTGAATTTGAACTTAAATAAGTATGTCTATGGTACTCAGAAACAAAGTGTTTCATTGAAGTGGTAGTCGAGCAGTCAGTGTGAACGCTACAACATTTGGAGGTGTCACGCGGTGTCATGCACCACATGCTAATTTATCATCCTAAAACTGCCTTACTCCCAGCAAGAGGTAATGCAAATTCAAAGAAGGTGCAAGGTGAATGACATCTGTCTGCTCTCCATACATCACTATAAGTCTTCTTTAAGTGAGAGTAAAGAGATCCTTACAACATGGCAAATGGCGTTCAGGTGAATTTACGGTAGATAAAAGACAAGCGCAAAACCTCCCATAGTTCACTTAAAGGAACGGAGGGGAGCGTTATTGACGCTGGTGGAGATGCATTTCGATAAATATCCCCCACAGTCAATGAAAACCATTTCCATTGGATTATTTCCTCTTGTGCAACATATCCAAGACAGCGAGTAATGTATCATGAAAAAATAGTTTTCACAAAATATGTTTGTGTAGCACCTGTACACCTCCAAAGGTCGTGTCGTTTTATCGTAGTTATTTATTTGCTCTTATCTACAATTTCGAGGAGTTTATATCGTTTTAATGGTCATATTCGTCACATATAGGCCTATCATCAAGATGACAACACAGACTGTCGAAGACATATTTTTACTGAACGTCAATAAAGCTGATTTCCCCCCTCTGGGCGAACGTTTGATCAGACCGAATCATGCATGCTTCACAACATTGTTATCCCCCTAAAATGGAAAACTTATGCTTAATTCCCTAACCCTTTAATTTCACTTTCGACCATTTTTTATGATTGAGTAGAAATGACGAAATAGATAGTGACACGTTAAGTGTATGGAAACAAGAATGTTGTTAGATAGACGTCGGCCTCTGCAATATCAAGGCATGTTTGTGGTATTTAACGTAAAGTTCATTTGAAATAAACCATTATCTAGTTTATATAGCTCCCTCCACACCCCCACCTACTAATTAAGTGCGCGCAATTGCGCGTGTTCGTGCGCATTTAGCGTCTTAAAATTCGATGCAATGAAGTCTGACAAGACGAAGACTCTTGCTTTAATATGTTGTAATACAAAACATGCTATTGTGTTCATTTACATTTCCTCCAGTAATTGTCTGCAGACAGTGCAGTTTTTGAAGTGCAATGTAGCGAAAAACAAAAGCAAATCACATGTGATTCACGCTAAATTACTCGCGTTAAAGCAAAAGCCTTTCACTTACGTTTGACTTCTTCATATGGAACGAGAGGAGTAACTCCAATGTCAGCGAAACCCTATTTTATCTTACTTCGGCGGGCAGGGAAAGGGTTCTCTTCATCCCAAAGGTACATATCCAAAATCATCATAAAGTAGAATCCAAGTCGGGAGGGAAAGAAAGTCACCTAAATCTGCGTAATGATGGTAAGTATCCAGGTAGACGCTTCATACCGCACGATGGAGAACGGAAGGCTTCGGAAAGAATCAAGAGTTTTTTTCCCATGAGCAAAGCCTTTTTATCGTGTGACTTCAGCGCACTCCCGCCCACCCCAGTTTCTCTCGGTCGTCTACTGCCCTGGGTCTCACTCAGTCGATTTCACAATCACCATCCAAACGTCCAACTGAGATTTATTTTAATGGATATGTTTTCCTGCTAATTTTCGCAGGATGGAGTAGCTTGTTTATGGCTCGTCGTGACTGCAAATAGTTTGTAAGCTGTTTTGAGTGCAAGTCTCTGGCGCGAGAGTGTTTTCGCCCTGAGGCGTAATATAAATGCTTATTGTTGGCGTCTATCTGGAAAATGTTCATTAACACGCGCTTGTGTTTACTGCATCTTATTAATCCTGTAGGCTACTAACGATATATCAAAACGTCTCAACGTAGGCGACGAAGAGCAAAACAAAATAGGCTAAAATTGGACTTTGTTATAATGGAAACAAGAAATGCAGCGCAGCTGACCATTCAAAGTTTCACGGAAAATTTAGTGTAAACTAGCAGGGAAAATATGTTGTTGGTTACATACTGCACATACTTGAGATTTAACCAACTATGCAAATCTCATGTGCTCAAATCACACACGTTTCACTCTTCTGTGTATATGGTCGAATGTGACAGACTTGTGTCGTGTGCTAACACGGAGGTAAACAGTGCAGGTAAACATCTACAGCAGTAGTAGTAGGCTAAAACTATAGATAATAGAGTGGTATACTGTTTTAAAATTAAGTTAGCCAACCTTTTAGACAATGTGAAATAAGATGGAGGTGAAACTAGTTGGCTAGGACAAATAAAATATGAAATAAATTATGAAGAAAAGGAAATTAGCTACTGCATAGCCCCAAACATGAAAGCTTCAATATTCAGAATATTTCATTGTAATGAAACAAAATGCAGCGTTATTGTGATATTTCCTGTAGGCAAAGCTTACTATCACTATTAGTTGAGCAACTGACACGTTTTACCACACTGCTACCATTCTGGAATTGTTTTTATTAAAAATATAATTATTATAATATACTTCATTACAAAATGAATTCTACCTGCAATATAGCAAATTGAAACTTTTCTTATGTGCATCTCAGCTCAGGACTTCTTTTTAATTATATTGTTGCATGACAAAAATGGTGCAATTTCTTAGATAGGCGCTATTGTGTTGGATAGAAGCTTATCCACTGACACATCTTACCCCATCCTTGTCTACTAAACACACAATGAGAGCACACCGAATGTTTCATTTGAATTGTTTTCTCTAAACATAAAATAATAAAACTCAATTTTCAAGAAGACATACATAAAGTGGGCAGCTACCCAATTGAATATACTGTTAAAACACTTTAAAATACTAGAATGATATAGCAAGCAGAAAACACTGGCTGGAGTTCATAGTTTTTGGAGCGCTGACAGACAGAGAACATTTTCCACGTTTCAATGTGGATTGTAAGTACAGAGTTTACCACCTTCAATGCATAATTCATAAATGAACTGTTGAGAAAGTGCCCCTTACATAACTCCACCTATGACATTTATAATTATTATGTCTCACCTGTTTCATGGATGTGCCAGTGGAAGGACCACCACTTGTAAAGGTAACAATGCACAACTTTATGTCACTATATATTTAAAAATATATTTAGGACATATTTTGTTGTCTGGAAAGAAAATGCTTCTATGCCAAATATTATTTTAGCATAGAAAAGTTAAGAAAATGAATTTCACGCAAAAGCAAATATAGACTAATATAATTTTGGTCCTTTGAAACCCTACAAGCATTACATTTTTATAAGCATTTATTTGTATATATCAATACATCATTTAATATATTAAAAAAAGAAGAACATTTTAGAAGGAGATAGTCCATTGTTTAGTATTATAGTGCAGAAATCTCTACAAGATTTCTCTCCAACTTATTTCAGTCTATATAAGAATAATATTCAATCAGTTTTTTTCGAGCACATTTTGAGGCCATTTACTGAAAATTGCTTTGTTTACAAAAATCTCCATTTCCGTTTTCATTCCTGTGGGACATTCTTTAAAGCTTTTCTGATGAACCAAGAGAAATGGAGCTTTGCAAATGGGCCAATTTTGTTTTGTTTTTTACTGTAAAAAATTTGGTCAGTTTACCCAAGATGGATCAACTTACCCCTTGACATGGTATGGGGCAAGTTGTGCCACTGAGTATATGGCTCTGTCTTAACGATGCCATATAAATATTTATTTTAGAATAAAGTTGTTTCAGATGAGCAAAACAAACCTGGCTTCTTACCCCACTGTCCTCTACTGCAGGGCAACATTTCTCTGCGTATATGTTTTACCTCCAAGTATTTCTTACAGAACAGTGTTCAGTGTCGACCTTTGACCAAACCCTTGAACTCTTTCTCCTATGAGAGTGTTGTTTTATGGGTATGTCCGCTCTATGAACTAATGCACTGTCATACCTCTTTGATAATGATTTCATCTATTATTACAGCTTTTTCCACTTTCTCCTGCTCTCACCAGGCTGTCACAGGTTTCACTTCACCTCCCCTCATGCACACTTGCATCTGTGCATGTAGGAGGGATAACTTAATCGTCTTTTATTTTCTGTTGCCTGTTTTTCTTGATATTGAGGTGTAACTTAAGATCAGACAGAGGGTTAATTTTTCACTCCATGACAGACAATAATTTAATCAAGCCGCTGAAATCTTGCAATTTCACTTCTCTCAACACTCAAAATGCATCACTTCATCATTTGACCCTCTAGAGCTTGCACATTACCGAGAAAACACAGGGGCTTTCAGACTCTTCCGAGATTTCTTTAGCCCTCCAGGCCTAAGATGACTGTCTATCCAAAAATGTATGTTTCCCACCAGCCCTTACGGAGCCCCTAGAACACGTGTAGGGAATTTTTCTGTGATTAAGACGACATGTTTGTTGTAGTGGGGCCAGATAAATCGCAGAAAACTTTAAGGAGAATTGTGTATGGCATGATTATTATTATTTACATTTTTTTTTCAATGTACATGAAAGTGCTATATAAATGCCTCATTCATTCATTCATAAAACGTCTCCACAGTCTGGGAAGGGAATACCACACACAAACCAGGGAATACCACACACAAACATAAAAAAAATGTAATTTGATATATATATATAATTACATTATATTGTATAATAATAATATATTATATACTTGTGTATGTGCGTATATACGTACTATTCAAACTATTTATCTTTAATATATACACCAATCAGGCATAACATTATGACCCTTTACTATTGTATATTGTATATTACCATTAATATTGTGTTGGTCCCCCTTTTGCTGCCAAAACAGCCCTGACAACACCTCAGACTCATTGCTGTGCTCCTCAAACCATTCCTGAACCATTTTTGCTTTGTGGCAGGGCACATTATCCTGCTGAAAGAGGCCACAGCCACCAGGGAATACCGTTTCCATGAAAGGGTGTACATGGTCTGCAACAATGCTTAGGTAGGTGGTACGTGTCAAAGTAACATCCACATGGATGGCAGGACCCAAGGTTTCCCAGCAGAACATTGCCCAAAGCATCACACTGCCTCCGCTGGCTTGCCTTATTCCCATAGTGCATCCTGGTGCCACGTGTTCCCCAGGTAAGTGACGCACACACACCCGGGCATCCACGTGATGTAAAAGAAAACTTGATTCATCAGACCAGACCACCTTCTTCCATTGCTCTGTGTTCCAGTTTTGATGCTCACGTGCCCAATGTTGCCGCTTTTGGCGGTGGACAGGGGTCAGCATGCAGCTATGCAGCCCCATATGCAACAAACTGCGATGCACTGTGTATTCTGACATCTATCAGAACCAGCATTTACTTCTTGAGCAATTTGAGCTACAGTAGCTTGTCTGTTTGTTTGGACCACACGGGCCAACCTTCGCTCTCCATATGCATCAATAAGCCTTGGGTCAAAGGGTCAAAACTATGACCCTGTTGCAGTGGCGGCTGGTGATAATTATTTTTTGGGGGGCTTTTTTTTTTTTCGCAGGGGGGTGGGCAGTATCAAGATGTATGTTGACTAAATTCAAGTATTAAAGAGAAAACAGTGTCTTCACTTTTATATTTTTACACATTCATTTCCCACATATAATTGAATGAGGAAAGGAAAAACAAAAGAAAACAGCAACAATAGACTAGCATGTTGACTATTTGAACATAAATTTTGCTCTTTTCTTTCTGGCAAGCAAATTTCTCAATGACTCTCTGATCAAAGTCAGTCATCTCAGTAGTGTCATGATGTTTGCATTGTTCAGTTAGATATTTGAGGTCTCTTACCCCCGTTGTTGTCCACAAAACTTCAGTACCGACACTTACAGGGAAAGCAATAAAGGGCATTGCTAACAACACATCCAGCCAGCCACTTACATTTCTCATAACAAGCGCGTGAAGCTCTGAGTGCAGCTTCATCCTCTGTCACTGGCCTGCTGCTGGATTTGTAAATTGCGTTGGTCCGGTTCGGATCCTTTTTTTTTCTTCCAACGAACGCCTTGTGAAAGAATTTGGTTTAACTGCTGCCATCTCTACGAAACTGATCATCCTAACAAGGTTTTGGCGGAGTCGAAGTGACTGTGTCGCCCGCGCACTTTCGCTTTAGTGGCCAAGAGCGTAAAGTTGAATGACAGGTGACGAGAACCAGTCAGATTGGATAAAATAACACGCATCCAATTCTGATTCGCCAGGGATGCAGCGACCTGCGTCCGGAGGAGGATCTTTAAGAAACCAGTTAGAGACCAGCTTCAGGTCACATGCTGCCCGTATATTTTTGTACTCAGATAGACGTCCATTTGTCTGGCGTCCCTCGCCCATGAAACAGCATGAAACATATTGAAAAACATATAAAATAGTTAACCCATCAAAGCCAGTTTTTATTAAATGCTGAGGCTCTTACTAGCAGCCAGCACATCGTATGAGTAAGCTATTCTATTTTTATTTCACTTTTATATAATTTTTGTATACATGTATATTTCTGGAATTTTGATGGGGGTGGCGCCCCAGCGCCCTCTATTGACCAGCCGCCACTGCCCTGTTGTCAGTTCATTACTGTCCCTTCCTTGGACCACTTTTGATAGATACTGACCACTGCAGACCAAGAACACCCCACAAGAGCTGCAGTTTTAGAGATGCTCTGACCCAGTCGTCTAGCCATCACAATTTGGCCCTTGTCAAACTCAAATAACAGGTGCCATGATGAAGAGATAATCCGTGTTATTCACTTCATGTTATGCCTGATCGGTGTACTGTATTTAGCATGTTTCTAGCATTTTATATGTTTGACAACAGTTCTTCTAGTGTGTAGCTTTTCATTTCTAAAACAACCATGTAGGAAGACACATCATGGCCATATTCCAAGATGGCAATAGCCTCTATCACACAGCAATCCCGGTAATTTACCATAAAATTATCAAAATTACTTTAAATACACAAATATGCTGTTCACACAAGCAACGGCGTTCTGGCTTTTTACCAACTGTGCCGCACATGTCCTAAAAAGTGAAGCCAAAATGTTGTTTCGGTTGGTCCCAGTATACAGTGGGGAGAACAAGTATTTGATACACTGCCGATTTTGCAGGTTTTCCTACTTACAAAGCATGTAGAGGTCTGTAATTATTATCATAGGTACACTTCAACTGTGAGAGACGGAACCTAAAATCCAAAAAAAATCACATTTTTAAATAATTAATTTGCATTTTATTGCATGACATAAGAATTTGATCACCTACCAACCACTAAAAATTCCGGCTCTCACAGACCTGTTCGTTTTTCTTTAAGAAGTCCTCCTGTTCTCCACTCATTACCTGTATTAACCGCACCTGTTTGAACTCGTCAACTGTATAAAAGTCACCTGTCCACACTCAATCAAACAGACTCCAACCTCTCCACAATGGCCAAGACCAGAGAGCTGTGTGAGGACATCAGGGATAAAATTGTAGACCTGCACAAGGCTGGGATGGGCTACAGGACAATAGGCAAGCAGCTTGGTGAGAAGGCAACAACTGTTGGCGCAATTATTAGAAAATGGAAAAAGTTCAAGATGACGGTCAATCTCCCTTGGCCTGGGGCACCATGCAAGATCTCACCTCATGGGGCATCAATGATCATGAGGAAGGTGAAGGAGCAGCCCAGAACTACACGGCAGGACCTGGTCAATGACCTGAAAAGAGCTGGGACCACAGTCTCAAAGAAAACCATTAGTAACACACTACGCCGTCATGGATTAAAATCCTGCAGCGCACGCAAGGTCCCTATGGGACCTAGTCACTGCGGAAGCAACAGACTTTTTTCGAGACTATAGGAGATTGGAGCTTTAACTTTAATTCCTACATTTCCATAACTGTTTATTTCACACCGACATAATGAGTTGTTCTGCAGTAAACTGTACAAACCAATTCTGCAGGAGTGTGGGCAGGGCCTTGATACCGTGGCTCAACTTCACGCTCACTACTGGGTCTTGAAGGTTGGGTCTTGAGCAAAAAAGTGTTACAAAAAACTGCGAGACGTGGTGCAATGGTCAAAGATGCTCATCTAGCGCATATTTAAATAGAAAAAAAATATTAAAAAGCTTACTGTAAACAGTGCAGAGTAATCATGTCATCTCCATAAGAACTTTAACTGGCCCAAAAAGTGGACTTCTTAAGTCAGCTTGTTCTGTTTTTGTACATGCTCATACCAGTAATCTTCATTCTGCATAAACACAGAGCACATTACCGGTAATTTACTGCTAATGTCACAACTTCCCGTAGCCTACTGGTAAATTGCCAGAATCAATTTACCTGTATTTTTTTTTAAAGGATTCTGTTCACACATGATCTCTTACTGATAATTTACAGGTAATTTACCAGTAAAGACTATACAGGTGCTGGTCATATAATTAGAATATCATCACCATTCAAAAAGTGAAATTTGTATATTATATTCATTCATTATACACAGATTGATATATTTTAAATGTTATATATTTTTTAAATTTTGATGATTATAACAGACAACTAAGGAAAATCCCACAGTATCTCAGAAAATTTGAATATTACTTAAGACCAATACAAAGAAAGGATTTTTAGAAATCTTGTCCAACTGAAAAGTATGAACATGTACAGCACTCAATACTTAATTGGGGCTCCTTTTGACTGAATTACTGCAGCGATGCGGCGTGGCATGGTGTCAATCAGTCTGTGGCACTGCTCAGGTGTTATGAGAGCCCAGGTTGCTCTGATAGTGGCCTTCAGCTCTTCTGCATTGTTGGGTCTGGCATATCGCATCTTCCTCTTCACAATACCCCATAGATTTTCTACGGAGTTAAGGTCAGGCAAGAGTAAGAGTTTGCTGGCCAATTAAGAACAGGGATACCATAGTCCTTAAACCAGGTACTGGTTGCTTTGGCACTGGGTGCAGGTGCCAAGTCCTGTTGGAAAATGAAATCTGCATCTCCATAAAGTTGGTCAGCAGCAGGAAGCATTAAGTACTCTAAAACTTCCTGGTATACGGCTGCGTTGACCTTGGAGCTCAGAAAACACAGCGGACCAACACCAGCAGATGACATGGCACCCCAAACCATCACTGACTGTGGAAACTTTACACTGGACCTCAAGCAACGTGGATTGTGTGGCTCTCCTCTCTTCCTCCAGACTCTGGGACCCTGATTTCCAAAGGAAATGCAAAATTTACTTTCATCAGAGAACTTAACTTTGGACCACTTTTTTTCCTTTTTGTCTTTAGCCCAGATTAGACGCTTCTGACGCTGTCTGTTGTTCAAGAGTGACTTGACACAAGGAATGCGACAGCTGAAACCTATGTCTTCCATACGTCTGTGCGTAGTGGTTCTTGAAGCACTGACTCCAGCTCCAGTCCACTCTTTGTGCATCTCCCCCACATTTTTGAATGGGTTTTGTTTCACAATCCTCTCCAGGGTGCGGTTATCCCTATTGCTTGTACACTTTTTTTACCACATCTTTTCCTTTCCTTCGCCTCTCTATTAATGTGCTTGGACACAGAGCTCTGTGAACAGCCAGCCTTTTTTGCAATGACCTTTTGTGTCTTGCCCTCCTTGTGCAATGTGTCAATTGTCGTCTTCCCCATGATTGTGTAGCCTACAGAACTAGACTGAGAGACCATTAAAGGCCTTTGCAGGTGTTTTGAGTTAATTAGCTGATTAGAGTGTGGCACCAGGTGTCTTCAATATTGAACCTTTTCACAATATTCTAATTTTCTGAGATACTGAATTTGGGATTTTCCTTAGTTGTCTGTTATAATCATCAAAATTAAAAGAAATAAACGTTTGAAATATATCAGTATGTGTGTAATGAATGAATATAATATACAAGTTTCACTTTTTGAATGGAATTAGTGAAATAAATCAACTTTTTGGATGATATTCTAATTATATGACCAGCACCTGTATGTGTGAAAGGGGCTATTGTCAAGATTAATCAGGCTCAAATTGTGAATGGTTGGTAGAATAATTTTCACATGTGAATTGCACCTCTGAGTCCAGACCTTACATTCATTGAAAGTCTTTGGGATGTGCTGGAGACTTTGTTTTATAGGCTTTGTTAGAGTTGACAGAGTGCTTAAAGGTGCTCTAAGCGATGTCACGCGTTTTTAGGCCAAAAAAATTTGTGTCACATACAGCAAAGATCTCCTCACTATCCGCTAGCTGCCTGTCCCCTGAACACACTGTAAAAAAAAAGTGGTCTCTGTAGTCAGCACAAGCTCCACAAACAGCAACAAAAACAAACATGGGCAGTCTGGACAACGAAACATAATAAACAGTGCTCCAGCCAATAACCGAATGATTTGGGGGTGGAGGTTTGGGGTTAGTACGCGTGCAGATGAAGAGGGAAGTTCGAATTATATGATTTTGATATGGCCGACACACAACCAAAGAGACGACATTCTGATGAACAGCTTGCTAAGTACTATTGGATACATCTATACTGATGCTGTAATACTCAGTCACTGACTATAGTACATGATTGTAGCTTTCAGCTTGGAGAAGATATCGTCAGATGGCGTCCAACTTTCACGAGGTGTTTCGACCCTGGACCACAACACCCTCCAGTTAGCGGGTCGGCAGTGGTGGCCAGTCACTGCCCAGTCACTGCCCACCTCCTCCTGGCCCCCAGCTCAACTCCTCCCTCCTACTCCAGAGCCAGCAAGACTCTCTTTCTGCTGCCTCACCCAACCTACGAACAGCTACCTTCCTCTCCCTACCTGCTAAACCCAGAGCTGTGAGTGTCTTCCACACAGACTGCGCCGGAAAACCCCTACACCCGACCACAACCGGGAATAGCCAGGTCTGCCATCCTTTGGCCCTACACTGCTCAACGAGGTCCTGATACTTAGTGGCTTTCCGCTCATAGGCCTCCTCGCACCCATCTTCCCACTGGACCGTTAGTTAAATCAAGATTATCTTCCTTGCCTCCTCAGACCATAAGACCATGTCTGGCCTCAGCTGTGTTTGCACAACCTCGGGGAAGATTAGTTTCCTTCCCAGGTCCACCCTCATCTCCCAGGATTGTGCTGCTCGCAAGAGGCTCTTCTTAGTCTTCTTGGGGGCTGATGGTTTCTCCCTTTCTCTGATGAACTGAATGGATGTTGCCGGCCTTGTACTGGTCTGGCGCTTTTTCTGCCTCTCCCGCTCCAAGATGTCAGCCAGTGCACTGAGAACCTTGTCATGGCGCCATCTGTAAATGAAAAAGGAGAAGGAAACGCGTAAAGTCTGTAAAAGGAAAAGGGGAAGGAACGCGTAAAATCCTCAATTTACATCGGAAAAGCCTTCAAAATGTGGCGAGAACTCCGGCGGCAGAAGGGCTTCCAATCCGACATTCAGGTGACTCTTTTTTAGCTGGACAGGTGGGTTAAACCATTTTTTTGTTATTCTAAATGGACGTTCATGTTCGCCTAACCAACACAAGGACATAACTAGCTAAAACTATGCAGCCAGCGCTAACTTTGGTGAATACAACATAGGTTTCTAGCAGCTAACTCTCTATCTCTTCATGACTGTTTCAGGAAGCACGGAGGGGTGGCGGGGGAGGAGGAGGAGGGAGGGTCTAGCTAGCACAACACTTCGAAAGTCAACAAGAAATTACTCCACCCAGGATCGCTTAGAGCACCTTTAAGTCTTGCATTATCAATAAAAGATCTTGACCAAAAATTGATGCACCTGTTGATGGAAATAACGTCACATTATTTATTTCCATCAAGAGGTGCAAAATGAAAAGCTACACAGTCCATCAATTAGAGTTAGAAGAACTGTTGCCAAACATATATGAATCATTGCAATAATGATTCAATCATTGAATCTTAAGCATTTGCCTATTTAAATCCAGAGCATATCCAAAACTACAGCTCTTGTGGGGTGTTCCCGGACTGCTGTGGTCAGTATCTATCAAAAGTGGTTCAAGGAAGGAACGGTGCTGAACCAGTGACAGGGTCATGGGCGGCCGAGGATCATTGATGCACATTGGGAGCGAATGCTGGCCTGTGTGGTCCGATCAAACAGATGAGCTACTGTAGCTCAAATTGCTCAAGAAGTCAATGCTGGTTCGGATAGAAAGAATAGACAGTGCATTGCAGTTAGTTGTGTATGGGGCTGCATAGCCACAGACCAGTCAGGGTGCCAATGCTGACCCCTGTCCAACGTCAAAAGTGGCAACATTGGGCACGTGAGCATCAGAACTGGACCACAGAGCAATGGAAGAAGGTGGCCTGGTCTGATGAATCACGGTTTCTTTTACATCACATGGATAGCCGGGGGCGTGTGCATCGCTTACCTGGGGAACACATGGCACCAGGATGCACTATGGGAAAAAGACACGCCGACGGAGGCAGTGTGATGCTTTGGGCAAGGTTCGGCTGTACACCTTTTCACCCTTTCAAGAATAATGAGCCCTGCCACAAAGCAAAAATAGTTCAGGAATGGTTTAATGAGCACAACAACGAGTTTGAGGTGTTGACTTGGTCTCCAAATTCCACAGATCTCAATCCAATCGAGCATCTGTGAGATGTGCTGAACAAGCAAGTCTGATCCATGGAGGCCCCACCTCACAACTTACAGGACTTAATGGATCTGCTGCTAACATCTTGGTGCTAGATACCACTGCACACCTTTAGGGGTCTAGTGGAGTCCATTGATCGATGGGTCAGGGCTGTTTTGGCAGCAAAAGGGAGCACAACACAATATTAGGAAGGTGGTCATAATGTTATGCCTGATTGGTGTATATGTTAAAGATAAATTGTATGAATAGAAGATAAATATATAAAATGTATAAAAAATTATATAGGATTTTAAACATATGCATCACAAATATTTAACCAAGAATTTTTGGTGATAAACACTGCCACTATTTTATGAGACCAAAGCCTCTCTTAAGCTACTGCATGTTCCCAGTAATACATCAGAATTTACTGCTATAAGCAATACCACATGTTGGGAGGGCTGGAGCAGGGTGTTCCCAAAGAGGAGGAGAGCGCTGAAAGACAAGAGCTGGTATGCACAGCATTGCTAGCAGAACAACCAAACCTGACAGATACAAAACACAAGTGTAATTTGAAGAAGGTCTAATCTGCTCCCTGTCAATGTGAGAGACGTTTCATGAAATGTTCTTTACTGGATCCCACCCAAATAACTATCCATCTCCAATTGTCTGCTCCCAGGGCATTTGCAATGTCAATTGGTGCACTGTTTCAGCTTAAAATATTGACTCAAGATAGGAAATTTTTAGATACGAGGCATAAAAAAAACACGTCAGAACAACATTCCTCATTTATGTCAAGAAATACAAGAGAAAAATCCCCACAACAGCACCATTGTCATCTCCTAGAATATTTCCTTGTCTTTCCTCGAAAAAGAGGTCACACTGAGAAACCCAGCCACTTTCACTTAAAACAAAGCAGAGAATAGCAAATCCAAAACAACTGTTTTTCTTGGTTCATTCAGGCGTATTGCCTTAATTTGTCAAACTGTTTATTTTGTTGTTCTCATTTTAAAATCCATTGGATAGTGGCGAGGCTGATACGCCTTGGTTCACATGATCCAAAAACAGCCATCACAAGTGCTGAACTTGATTTGTGAAGACCTCCCCATCCAGATAATGCGTGGCACCAGCCTAAACCACTGATCATAAACTACTTTAATGGCTCTGTCCCAAGAGGAAAAGGATTATAGCTGGCAGATAGCTCATATGGTTTAGTCACAAGCAAGTACTAGAAACGGTTGCTGGCATGGCAATACATGAAACGCTAGATTATACTGCATACTGTTACAAGCTTGGAAATATTGTTTATTTAATGATCATCCGAATTTACCTAAAGGATTTTTGCGGTGTACTGTATGTGTACTTACAGTAGAAAGGACATGCACTGTTAAGAAGAAAAAAAAGAGCTTTATTGCCAAGTATGTTTGCACACACAAGGAATTTGTTTTGGTGACAGAAGAAGCTTCCAGTACACAGAGACAACAACAGTACACAGATAAAATAAAAAATAATGATAATGACACAAATATGTATATATAATGTATAAATAAACAAAATCGACAGTTAGATTGCCTGGGGGAAGTAACTTTTCTTGTGCCTGGTTGTTCTGATGCTCAGCACTCTGTAGTGCCAGCCAGATGGCAACAGTTCAGTGAGTAAGTGTCTTGGATGTGAGGGATCCAGAGTGATTTTTGGAGCCCTTTATCTCACTCTCTATTTATTCAGTTCTTGGAGGGTGGGCAGGGGATCACCAATAATTCTCTCAGCAGTTCGAATTGTCCTCTAGTCTTCTGATGCCAGATTTGAGCTAAGCCCCACCAGACAGTTATGGAAGTGCAGAGAACAGACTCAGTGACTGCAGATGTCAGCAGCTCCTGCGGTTTAACTTCAGCTGGCGAAGGAGGTACAGCCTCCGTAGGGAATTTTTTTTTTTTTTTTTTTTTTGCAATAGAGCAAATAAGATTGTCCCACTTCAGGTCCTGAGAGATGGTAGAGACCAGGAACCTGAACGACTCCACTGCTGCAACAGTGCTGTTCATGATAATAATAATGACAATAATATTTATTTATAAAGCACTTTTATACCATCAGTACAAAATGCTTTACAAGAATCAAATACAAGTACTCACCCTCACCCTAAGTGTATATGGCTTTCTTCTTTCAGACGAATGCAATCTGAGATATATTAAATAATGTCTTGGCTCTTCCAAGCATTATAATGGCAGTGAATAGAGGATAATATTTTGAAGCCCAAAAGTGTGCATCCATCCATCATGAAAAGTAATCCACATGGCTCCGGGGGAATAATAAATGGATTTCTGAAGCGCGACGATGTGTTTGTGTAAGAAAAATATTAATATTTAAAACTTTAAAAACTAAAATAACTAGCTTCCGGCAGATGGACTACGCAAAAGAGTAACCCCTGACACGATGTAGGAGTAGCGTAAGCTTTGACTCCTCTTGTAAATAGGGTTTGGCAACAAATTTAGCGAGGTATGTAACGGGAGAGGGAGTCGGGAGACAAGTTCGCCATAAGTGGGTCAAGTGCAAATCACATACACCTGTGTCTTGTTCCAGTGATGGGCGGGGAGAGACCGTTATAAGCTGACGGAGAGGAGGCGTACGGGAGAGAGACTGAGGACTCGTGGGTGGACGGTCGCAAGGACTAGAGAGACTGAGGACTCGTGGGTGGACGGTCGCAAGGACTAGAGAGAAAGAGACAGAGGAAACTGTGAGAGAGCTCCGGAGAGCGCACCCGCTGCAGCGACGGGTGAAAGTGTCAGAGTGTGATTTGAAGCGCAGAGCGCGCCGATGCTATTTGAGTTTAAGTTTGAAAATAAAACCCACGAGTCCCAGTAAGCCGACCCTGTCTTCTTCCTTCCCTCAAAAGAAACTGACATTTACTACAGAATATTTTTCTTACACAAACACATCGCTTCAGAAGGCCTTTATTAACCCCCCGGAGCTGTGTGGATATATTTTATGATGGATGGATGTACACTTTTGGGATTCAAAATTAAATCCTCTATTCACTGCCATTATAAAGCTTGGAAGAGCCAGGACATTATTTAATATATCTGATTGTATTCGTCTGAAAGAGGGCTTGAGGGTGAGCAAATCATGGGGTAATTTTATTTTTAAAAATTTTCAACTAACCCTTTAAAACATGAAGGCAGGTGAAACAACACACATTTGAGAAATAATGAAAAAAGTAATTTCCAAAATTGTACTTCAAATCAAATCAGGGAAGGCTCTTCCAAAGAAGTATGTTTTAAGAAGGGATTTAAAATAGTTCACTGATTCAGCCGACCTGATTTCCTCGAATAGATTGTTCAAGAGCCTCGGTTCCCTGGCTCCTCTCGATTTCAGCCAGGTCTCTGGAACAGACAAAAGCCCTTTGCCCAAGGATCTCAATGTACGAGCTGGCGTGTATGGTACTAGTAGATCTGTGATATAGCAGGGGGCAAGACCATGTAAAGCCTTAAATGCAATCAGTAAAATCTTAAAATCAATTCTAAAACATTCTGTGAGCCAAAGTAATGAGGCTAAAACGTCTTTTGGTTAAAAGCCTAGCAGCTGAGTTCAGACTGGAGCCGATCAATATATTTTTGATTCAAGCAGGTAACAAGACTGTGATGAAATGTCTGTAATTCTGTAAAACGGTCTCAGTGTCTTTAAAAGTTAAAAAGTGTCGGATTGTTTCTAAGGTGATAAAAACATGATTGCACAAGTTTTGTGGTGTGCTCAACACAAATCACTGTCAAACCAGACACCAAGATTTTGCCACTGGCTTACTGAGATCTGACAGGCCAGTAAAGGTCAGAATCTGTTTTGTTAAATGCTTGGGGCCAATGACAAGGATCTCAGTTTTGAAGAAAGTTCAATTGAGTTCAATTGAAGAAAATTGTTAGACATCCAGTTTAAGTCACCAAGACAGTCCTTCGATGAAGTCAACATTCCAGGGTCAGTGGATTTAATGGGCAGGTACAACTGTGTATCGTCTGCATAAAAATGGAAAGAGACACAATGTCTTTGAATAATGTGCCCTAAAAGGAAGCATATATAGTGAAAATGAAATTGGTCCCAAGACCAACCCTTGTGGCACACCATACTTTACATTAGAAGAATAAAATGTGCAATTATTCAAGGACACTCAGAACTTGCTATCTGACAAATAAGATAAAAAAACAGTCTAAAACAGTGCCATATATCCCACACAATGCCTCAATCTCTTTAAGAGGGTGCTATGGTCAACAGTGTCAAAAGCAGCACTAAGATCCAGGAGTACCGAGCCCAATGTCACGGTCAGCAGCCATCAAAAGATCATTGGCGGTCTCAATGCTGTGGAACTTCCTGAAGCTCGAATGAAAGTTTCCAGTGTATAGAGAAGCTGTTTGGACACATTTTTTGGACACAACATCTCTTCTCTGGTGACGTGTTTATGAGTGCAAGGGCGGGACAACCTATCACTCATATGAGATCAACCAATAGCAAATCACAACCATTCAAACAATTCCCAATGGACAAAAAGAAGTCCCGCCCTACATTTTCTTGTTCAAAAAGCTGTTTTTCACTCAAGATATACATCACAATAGGGAAGAAAAGATTATCGCGACTTCCGTTTAATGTCGACTTAAAATCATTAGTATTTTTTAAAGATTAACTTAAGCCCTGTACGCACAGAGACACGTTTAGCTGTATACGTAAACATTTTGTATCTGTGTTTCGTCCAGACGGTTTCGGTGTTTTGGGAGCCTGAAGCCTCTATTTTTTGAAACTGGGTCCCAGAGTGAATAAATCTGAAAACGGCACCCTTCTGTTTTTGCGCATTTACAGCCAATCCATATATATTGTGAAACGATGACGTCATCACCCCAAGTCTCGACCATAGACAGTAAAACATTTACATTTACATTTATGCATTTAGCAGACGCTTTTACCCAAAGCGACTTACAACTGAGGAGTACAGGAAGCGATCCATCATGAGGAGGCAGCAAAACACAGAAAGTGCCTGAAGTACTAAGTTTTGGACATCGCACAGAGCATCACACACTAGGGCAAGGAAGAAGTAGAGGAAAATATAAGGAAAATAAGGAAAAGAAAAGGGTTTTTTTTTTAAGATAAGGTTAAGTGCTCGCGGAAGAGGTGAGTTTTCAGCTGTCGTTTGAATGCTGTCAGTGATTCTGCAATTCGGATGGAAGCGCATTGCAGTAGTCAAGCCTAGAAATGACCAGGGCCTGGACGAGAAGTTGTGTTGCATGCTCTGTTAGAAAAGGTCTGATCTTCATGATGATGTGGAGCGCAAACCTGCATGAGCGAGCTGTCTTTGAAACTTTTTCTTTGAAGGACAACTGGTCGTCAAAGATTACGCAAAGGTTTCTGACCGACCCTGAAGGGGTGATCCGAGAAGAACCTAGCTGGATGGTGACGTCATGTTGTATTGTCGGATTGGCCGGGAAGACGAGCAGTTCAGTCGGAATGAAAGGTAGAGCTGAGTATCATCCGCATAGCACTGGTATGAAGAAATGGACAGAGCGACTGATGAAGAAATGGACAGAGTGCCCAAAGAAATGGACACAGCGACCCCAAAGACTTCAACGGAGACAAGAGAAGTCAGTTAGAAGCACTCCGTGATGGCTGAGCGTACTGCGCAGCCTCAGACTGAGCTTGACGACGTAGATGTGACGTGAGCAACCTGTCTGACAGTTGTAAGTCTTCTAGTAGTTGTGCAAAGTGAAATCTGAATCACCAAATCTTGCAAAGACGGAGAGTGTGAGCAGGAGCAACTTTTGGTAAGTATTCGGATTAATTATTTTGTCATTTTGCATAGTATTTATTAATTTGAATAAATTGCCTCATAGACAGTAAAGAGCTTCTCCTCCTGTCTATACGGTAATTTCTATACTGTGCGACAGAGAGTCGCGTGGTTATGACGCAATCGTTAGTCTATTTTTTCAAAAATGGCCTCTATAATGTAAGATACAAGGTAATGGAGCCTTTTATACATTGTCGTGTTTCTTTAGAAATAAACAATGGTCAAATGGAGTCTTTAAATGCCTCAGATGTAAAAATGTTATTTGCTGTCATAGTGGCGCCAAAATGAATGGGAGTCAATGGGATGCTAACAGCAGGGGATGACTTGGTTAGCAATGGCTGCCCCTATGGAAGGTACGCTTTCCAGGTTCTGGATTACCCCCTTGGTCTCGACCCTAGTTGGACACCGCATGCACATGCTCCAAGTCACTTGTCCTTTTTTAGTGTATCTCTGTGGCAGAATTACAGTGCCACATACTGGTCTGGCATGTATACTACATCGTTTTGAGTCGGTTTCAGTGGTTTCGTGTGTACACAGATATTTCTTGAGATGAGGGGAAAAAAAGATTGGATAGGGAAAACTCTGGCTTCGTGTTGTAGGATTGAAAATAATCAAAGATATTTGATATTGAACAAAGACATTTATTTTACTGTTTTCAACCCCCATCTTTCTTACCAGAAGGGCCATTTGGAATTACTAAAGACAGAGAGATGTTGAAGGTAAGTAGGCCAAAAGGTGTCACAAGTACAGTGGGGGAAATAGGAATGATCTGATTGGTCAGTTTGAATGTTTCACATTTGGGTTTAGTCACATGGTCAAGGAAGAGATAAAAGGAGGATTTTGCAACTGTTGCTCTGGCTGTTATGCTCTGACTCTCCCTTTTCTTGGGGCCTGCTCTCTGACCCTTCCTTTCGCTGGGGTTTCTTTGCTCTGGCTCTTTCTCTTTTCTTTTTTCTAAAGCCTGTCTCTCTCTCTCTCTGGGTACGATTAATGGTATAAGTTTTTATCATCGCATACATCTATTTTGTAACTAATTTAAGTGTAACCATAACCAGATTATGTCATTAAATTCTTTCTTTTACAAATGTGCTAACTACTTTTGATTCGGTATTGACTTAAGTACTACCTATTGCAATACAATATAGTCACAATATAGCAACGCTCTCCCACATATTTTGCTATTGTAACTGCGCTATTTCCATTGTTGTAAAATGTAGAGTTTTCTATCATCTTGCTGATAACGTTACTTTAGTTATTCGGCAACCCTGCAGCCTAAACCACTGTAGGCGAACCCACCCTTACAGTGTGGATGTGGCCTAAGACAGCACAAGATGACCGCAAAGGTCTTAGAATTTACACTAAAAATTACTCAACACCAATACAGCCAAGCCCTAGAAACCACTCAAAACACCTTAGAGTGTTTTGTGTAGCAGGCACCACTCTCGTTTTCTTCAGAGAATGTAAAAATCTAGTTTTAATTTAAATGCAACCCTAGAGTTACAGTCATGTCTAAACATTACATCTCATAAAAAGTGAGGGATTTATTTCCCAGTTTAATTATGCTAGACTACCCTGCCAGAACCCAAAGCCACAAACTGAAGGATTAACTTATCAAATGTCATTTAATTGAGAAATTCAGAACACACACGCGTTTCCCTCACCAAATAGAGCTGTCAGATGTCTGTTGCCAGCTTTGGAGCAGAAGCTAGAGTTCTATACAGGTGTGCACCGTGAACAACAAAACATGACACAAGATTCAGTCAGCGTAAGAGTTATTAACTCCCTAACTCCCTGGTAAGGCAAAAAAGAAAGCGATCGCTAAAGTTGTTCATACTCTTTGGGACCTTTTGCATATTTTCTGCTATTACATTTAAAAAAGATTAATAATTTCATTTATTGACATTTTTTTTTTACATCCCTGATGAAATTGCTCTTACAAAACAGTATCACTTTTAAGAGCAAAACTGTGAAAACAATGAAAACAATTAAAACTGATGTCCCATATTTGGCCCCACTTTATATTAGGTGGCCTTAAGTACTATGTACTTATATCAAAAAATAAGTACAATGTACTTACTGTGTTCAAATTGTATTGCAAAACACCTTTGCTGATATTGAGGTGGG
The DNA here is from genome assembly GCA_023566225.1 of Romanogobio albipinnatus. Taxonomy (NCBI): domain Eukaryota; kingdom Metazoa; phylum Chordata; class Actinopteri; order Cypriniformes; family Gobionidae; genus Romanogobio; species Romanogobio albipinnatus. The sequence continues at coordinate 22,038,063 of CM042262.1, read as the reverse complement.
ATACGGGTAGGGTTAGGGACAGGTGTGGTGGTATGGGTAAGTTTAAGGGTAGGGTTAGGTGTAAGGGAAGTGTCAACTGTGTAATTACAAATGTAATTAAAGAAATTAATTACAGACGTAAATACATGCAGGTATTTTTTTAAATGTAAGTACAATGTAAAAACATGTATGTACACAATAAGTGCATTGTATCAAATGATTAATTAAAATGTTAGTACATAGTAGTTAAGGCCACCTAATATAAAGTGGGTCCCAATATTTTGACCACTAATATTGCATGCTATTTATTTTTGATTTTACTTAATTCAACTGAATGTGTCAAGTCGTTAATAGCAATAAATTAATAAATAATAACAGACAATTATCTTTAATTTTTTTTTTGTTATTATACAATAACAATACAATAACAAAATAACATTACAGGGAGTGCAGAATTATTAGGCAAGTTGTATTTTTGAGGATTAATTTTACAACATTAATAATTAAACAACAACCATGTTGTCAATGAACACAAAAAACTCATTAATATCAAAGCTGAATATTTTTGGAAGTGGTTTTTAGTTTTAGCTATTTTAGGGGGATATCTGTGTGTGCAGGTGACTATTACTGTGCATAATTATTAGGCAACTTAACAAAAAACAAATTTATACCCATTTCAATTATTTATTTTTACCAGTGAAACCAATATAACATCTCAACATTCACAAATATACATTTCTGACATTCAAAAACCAAACAAAAACAAATCAGTGACCAATATAGCCACCTTTCTTTGCAAGGACACTCAAAAGCCTGCCATCCATGGATTCTGTCAGTGTTTTGATCTGTTCACCATCAACATTGCGTGCAGCAGCAACCACAGCCTCCCAGACACTGTTCAGAGAGGTGTACTGTTTTCCCTCCTTGTAAATCGCACATTTGATGATGGACCACAGGTTTTCAATGGGGTTCAGATCAGGTGAACAAGGAGGCCATATCATTAGATTTTCTTCTTTTATACCCTTTCTTGCCAGCCACGCTGTGGAGTACTTGGACGCGTGTGATGGAGCATTGTCCTGCATGAAAATCATGTTTTTCTTGAAGGATGCAGACTTCTTCCTGTACCACTGCTTGAAGAAGGTGTCTTCCAGAAACTGGCAGTAGGACTGGGAGTTTAGCTTGACTCCATCCTCAACCCGAAAAGGCCCCACAAGCTCATCTTTGATGATACCAGCCCAAACCAGTACTCCACCTCCACCTTGCTGGCGTCTGAGTCGGACTGGAGCTCTCTGACCTTTACCAATCCAGCCACGGGCCCATCCATCTGGCCCATCAAGACTCACTCTCATTTCATCAGTCCATAAAACCTTAGAAAAATCAGTCTTGAGATATTTCTTGGCCCAGTCTTGACGTTTCAGCTTGTGTGTCTTGTTCAGTGGTGGTCGACTTTCTGCCTTTCTTACCTTGGCCATGTCTCTGAGTATTGCACACCTTGTGCTTTTGGGCACTCCAGTGATGTTGCAGCTCTGAAATATGGCCAAACTGGTGGCAAGTGGCATCTTGGCAGCTGCACGCTTGACTTTTCTCAGTTCACGGGCAGTTATTTTGCACCTTGGTTTTTCCACACGCTTCTTGCGACCCTGTTGACTATTTTGAATGAAACGCTTGATTGTTCGATGATCACGCTTCAGAAGCTTGGCTATTTTAAGACTGCTGCATCCCTCTGCAATATATCTCACTATTTTTGACTTTTCTGAGCCTGTCAAGTCCTTCTTTTGACCCATTTTACCAGAGGAAAGGAAGTTGCCTAATAATTATGCACACCTGATATAGGGTGTTGATGTCATTAGACCACACCCCTTCTCATTACAGAGATGCACATCACCTAATATGCTTAATTGGTAGTTGGCTTTCCAGCCTATACAGCTTGGAGTAAGACAACATGCATAACGAGGATGATGTGGTCAAAATACTCATTTGCCTAATAATTCTGCACTCCCTGTATTTGAATATGCTAAACAGAAAAAGAAAAAAATTGGGGGTTTATCTCAATCGTCAGTTTATATTCAGCAAAATCATTTTTAAAATTACTTTGGACCCTTTTCATGTGCTTTATCCAGAATTCTAATCACTTCCATCTGGTCGACGTTTCCGTACCCCAAGTTTCAGATACAACCGCTATAAAAATGATTTTGTCCTTTTGCCTACAAGGTAGTTAAACTGTAGTTCAAAAGAAAAGACTGTGTGATTATGTATTAGTGTGGGTATCTTGTTAAGCAGCTTCATATGTACTGCCTAAAACAATTTTCCCTTAAAGGGACAAATAAAGTATAAAGTATCACCTGGAACTTGCTTACATTGCACTTGTTGGGAATTACTGCACAAGGTGTTAACATCTTGCAGAACTACTGGAGTGGGGCAGCTGTAGTGTTCCACCCTAATTGGATCACTTTACTGACACTTTACTGCGTGCCAAACGCACAGCCCCATTTCAGGGCGCAAATACCAGCTGGTGGCCGTTTGGTCTGTTGGTGATAATTCAATATGATGTACCTTTGGCTAAAGCTGGATCAAGGGACTTATTGGAACAGGTACTGAGCAAAAGTCACAACAATGTAGCTCAGCGTTATCTGCTCAGGGACTGGGGCGATAGCTTCAAAAACCATCTCCACGTACGAAAAGATCTGGTCACAAACCCTCAGGTGCATGTGTCAAACAACTCTGTATAACAAGATATCACACTCATTAACTTAACGTGGTTTGGATAGTGGTGTTTTTCAGTCAGGTGTAACATTAGACAATGTATGAGTACTGGCACGGTTTGAACAACATGACACATTATTGCACAATTGGCAGAGTGTGCGGCACAAAGGAGAAATTTGTTGTAACAGCATTGGAAATAGCAGGACATTCTTCACAATTGTGAAAATGAAAATCATATAGTTTTGGAATGACTCAAGGATAAGTAAATGGAGACAATTTTCATTTTTGGGCGAGCTATTCCTGAATTACCCATATGTGCTCTAGTGAAGAAAAGAAAGGCCGTCAAACCGCAGCTCGATTGGACCTATAAACCTCTTGGCAGGTGGGGACGGACTTTCACTAATACATAATGTTCAAGGCCTACCAGGCGATTTGTTGCTTAGTCAGCCTATACATCTGTTAATGTAATCCAATCCTAGCAATCCAACTCAAATCTAACAGCATTACAACTCAGCCTCCTAATCTATGCCAGTACATCTGTGAGTCAAATTACCACACTGGCTTCCCTGTAAGTGTGAACACAACAGTTGTAATTTAACAGTTTACTTTAGTGAAACTGCTTCCCACACAAAGCCTTGTTGCATTACAACTAGGGCTGTCAGTTGAATAACACATTTTAGCGAATAAATTACATATGCAGATTAATGACTCGATTAATCAACATCTCGAACATGAGCGCAGATTACAAATTAGGGCAGGACTCAATAACAGAAAGCATTCCATTGCTAATATAATATTTTCATTTGAGCATTTTCTCTGCATCTATTCCAAGAAGGCCCATATCTTGATCAAGTCCACAACTGAATAATGCCAATGACGTTCCCAGTCGGTCCAACTGATATCAGCTGAGAAGCCACATGAGTGAGTGAGATGAAAGAGCAGAAACCAGATGTTTAGTCAAGTCCCATATTACCTGTTTTTATATGTTTCTGTATGCTTTTTTTTGCCTGGAGGCGATTCATCAGAACTTCACTGGAATATGTGTTTACGTACGTGAAAAGGGAAGTTGAATGGCACGTTATACTTAACTACTAGACTGTCGAATTTGCACACACGCACACACACACGGTGATTAGTCGTTGGCTCCACATGTGATCTGCCTTGCACGTATGGGTGTTTCAAAGTCTAGAAGGGGTTTCTTGATAATGAATTTTGGTGAAAGTTACTTCCTCATGACAATGCCTCTAAAATGAAAGGTCATTCAAAATTGTGTAATAAAAAAACATAAAAAGTTCTGCATAAAACGGAACTCATGCCATGGAACTTTACAAATGCAAATAAGATATTTGTGATTGATTGAGGGTGACTTTGAAAATTGGTTGCTTGTGTTTTACTTGTTTAGTCAAGCGTGGCCTCAGACAGCACTGCAGTTATCACAGGGATTCCCATAGGCATTTAAAACAAATGTTGTTGCGTGAATTCCTCTAAAGGGAATGAGAACTGGCAGTGCTGTAATTTAATTTGGCACAACTGAAATGTCATGCCGAGCTATGTCTTTCTGTTTAGTGATACTTTGACGCAACTGTCCTGCGTCAAAGAAAAAAGAAGGCTCTTAGGTAAGCGAGCTAAATATTGTGGTGCCAAGGAGTCCAGATCCACTAGTGACCAGTGTCTAAACTCTTTTCAGTTATCTAACGCTTTAAGGTCACAGTTTGTTTTGAATGTTTTTCCCTACAAGTTCTCCTTTCTAGACTTTTCTTCATGCTTGGTGTCTAAAAGGAATAGGACACCCAATCATTATTTACTCAATATTAGACATCTTTCAATGTATATAAAAAAACAGACATTTTTCAAACTAGTAATGAAAAGTAATACAAGTTTGGAACAATCCGATGTTGAGTAAATAAAGACATTCAAATGTATAAGTTGTAATTTTTTATTATTATATGAATGAAAATTGTACTTTCTTTCTATATAAGGCCATTTTAAAGCATAATTGTTCTTAGTTTCCAACATACATACATTTGAACGAATGAAATTAAAATAAAACTCAACAATTATATATATATATATATATATATATATATATATATATATATATATATATATATATATATATATATATATATATATATATATATATATATATATATATATATATATATATATATATATATATATATATATATATATATATATATATATATATATATATATATATAGGATACAACAAATGTCCTCAAAATCACAAGTCTAATATAAAATAAATCTAAAGATAGATTTGAATGGCTATAATTATGTACAGTGAGGAAAATAAGTATTTGAACACCCTGCTATTTTGCAAGTTCTCCCACTTAGAAATCATGGAGGGGTCTGAAATTGTCATCCTATGTGCATGTTCACTGTGAGAGACATAATCTAAAAAAAAAAAAATCCAGAAATCACAATGTATGATTTTTTTTAAACTATTTATTTGTATGATACAGCTGCAAATAAGTATTTGAGCACCTGAGAAAATCAATGTTAATATTTGGGACAGTAGCCTTTGTTTGCAATTACAGAGGTCAAACGTTTCCTGTAGTTTTTCACCAGGTTGCACACACTGCAGGAGGGATTTTGACCCACTCCTCCACACAGATCTTCTCTAGATCAGTCAGGTTTCTGGCCTGTCACTGAGAAACACGGAGTTTGAGCTCCCTCCAAAGATTCTCTATTGGGTTTAGGTCTGGAGACTGGCTAGGCCACACCAGAACCTTGATATGCTTCTTACAGAGCCACTCCTTGGTAATCCTGGCTGTTTGCTTCGGGTCATTGTCATGTTGGAAGACCCAGCCTCGACCCATCTTCAATGCTCTAACTGAGGGAAAGAGGTTGTTCCCCAAAATCTCGCAATACATGGCCCCGGTCATCCTCTCCTTAATACAGTGCAGTCGCCCTGTTCCATGTGCAGAAAAACACCCCCAAAGCATGATGCTACCACCCCCATGCTTCACAGTAGGGATGGTGTTCTTGGGATGGTACTCATCATTCTTCTTCCTCTAAACACGTTTATTGGAATTATTAGATTAGATTAGATTCAATTTTATTGTCATTACACAAGTACAAGTACAAGGCAACGAAATGCAGTTTAGGTCTAACCAGAAGTGCAATCAGCAAGTGCAGGATATACAGTGGTTGCGTAAGTGCAGGACATGGATATGTACTGAATATATATAAATATGTATAAATAGAGAGATGGTTATTTCTATAAACAGAACTGAATTTACAGGTGAATATGTACTATGAATATAATATACAGATGGCTATTACTTTAAACAGAATTTTACAGATAGAGGTATACAATAATATGTTAGGCTAATATGAGGAATTTAGCAGTGGATTAAGGTAGTGCAATTAACTATGGACAGAGCTATCCATAAAGTTATATTTTGACCAAAAAGTTCTATTTTGGTCTCATCTGACCACATGACTTTCTCCCATGACTCCTCTGGATCATCCAAATGGTCATTGGCAAACTTAAGACGGGCCTTGACATGTGCTGGTTTAAGCAGGGGAACCTTCCGTGCCATGCATGATTTCAAACCATGACGTCTTAGTGTATTACCAACAGTAACCTTGGAAACGGTGGTCCCAGCTCTTTTCAGGTCACTGACCAGCTCCTCCCGTGTAGTTCTGGGCTGATTTCTCACCTTTCTTAGGATCATTGAGACCCCACGAGGTGAGATCTTGCATGGAGCCCCAGTCTCAGGGAGATTGACAGTCATGTTTAGCTTCTTCCATTTTCTAATGATTGCTCCTACAGTGGACCTTTTTTCACCAAGCTGCTTGGCATTTCCCCGTAGCCCTTTCCAGCCTTGTGGAGGTGTACAATTTTGTCTCTAGTGTCTTTGGACAGCTCTTTGGTCTTGGCCATGTTAGTAGTTGGATTCTTACTGATTGTATGGAGTGGAGAGGTGTCTTTATGCAGGTAACGACCTCAAACAGGTGCATCTAATTTAGGATAATAAATGGAGTGGAGGTGGACATTTTAAAGGCAGACTAACAGGTCTTTGAGGGTCAGAATTCTAGCTGATAGACAGGTGTTCAAATACTTATTTGCAGCTGTATCATACAAATAAATAGCTAAAAATTCATATATTGTGATTTCTGGATTTTTTTTTAGATTATGTCTCTCACAGTGGACATGCACCTACGATGACAATTTCAGACCCCTCCATGATTTCCAAGTGGGAGAACTTGCAAAATAGCAGGGTGTTCAAATACTTATTTTCCTCACTGTAAGTATTAGGATCAAAAATCCTACAAAAAATGTGAATGTGTTGAAAGCACGTTGTGGATTTCAAATGCCTGATGCACCGTTCTCACAGAACTGACATGACATTTATTTTATAGTAGTACATTTCTGTATTCAGTTTACGGAATTCAATTAATGTCACAAAGCAGGACTGAAATGGCACAGAGAGGAAGGAAGGAAAAAATTTTCTATTGTTATCTAAGTGTATATTGCCAACAAAGCTGACATGCGATGACAAATAGGTTATACCATGAAAGGTATGCAATTATTGTCATGACAACGGCAACGTTTATGGCAACGGCTCCAGGGTAGAGCAAATCCGCCACAGCCCTGAGGTGACATGTTATTTTATCTGCTACAAATAATTAGCGCAACTAGATTCTACTGACGCAAATGGGTTTTACATGATGTATTATGAGTATTATGAACTTTTTGAAACCTAAATCTTAGGGTGGGACTTCATCACTCTTTGTACGTCACTGAAAAGTGATGTACAGCCATTATCAAAAAGGGTTTTCAATTGTATGTGTCAATAAATAAATTAAATAGAAAAGAAATGTGCGTTACTTATTTGAAAAATTAACTTCTATATTATGATTTCACTTTACCAATGTGTTATTATATATACACATATACACTCAAAAAAATATCACAGTAATAATTACCTTTATTAACTTAATAAAATCTCTGAATATCATTTACTTGATGGTTTGAGTTGAACATACCAAAATAATACATACCCACGAATTTCCAAGCCGTGCGCTCAGATTTTGCAAACCGTACCCTCAGTTTTTAAATCCATTCCCACAAATTAATAATCCGTGCGCACGGGTTTGTAAAAACTTTACTCACAGATTCATTTTAGAAGAACAGCAAACTCCTAGGTAGCCTACGTGTTAACGAATCTTATTGTTTTATTGTGTATTATTCATCAAATTATATTAACTGCAGTGATTCTCTATAAACGGGTGGCGGAATACAACGATTTAATAAGAATTATGTGTCAAAATCTTGTTTAACTGTAATAATCTTAGCACTTTATTATTATTGCCTAATAAACCTGGCATTGTGTATTATGACTGACTTTTAATTTCTTTGTTCCCTTTTCTTCTTCTAAATGCATGTAGACTAAATGCAACAATAGGCAAATAATAATTATAATAATAACAATAACAACAACAATTATTATTATTTATTGTATTTATTTTTTAAATGTATTTATTTATCAATTATTTTTTTGAGTGCACTTAAAACAGTATGTTTATCATAAAATAATTAATGAATGCGTTATTTAAAAAAAAAAAAGTTTTTACAGTTTTAGTAATGTTTGTGTACTATTCATTTTTAACATGAAGACTTGTTTTGTAACAGCGCGTGCGACTCCGCATCCGAAGATGAACGAGTTCGAGGCGAATCTAGAGCAGTCTCATGACAGACACACAGAGAGAGAGAGTCATTATTTGTATCTTTTAAAGTCTATTTTGGGCAAAAAGCATAGTATAATAAAATCACTAAAACAAGTCTTCATAAATGAAAAATAATTGATAAATAAATACATTTAAAAAATAAATACAATAAATAATAATAATTGTTGTTGTTATTATTATAATTATTATTTGCCTATTGTTGCATTTAGGCTACATGCATTTAGAAGAAGAAAAGGGTACAAAGAAATTAAAAGTCATAATACACAATGCCAGGTTTATTAGGCAATAATAATAAAGTGCTAAGATTATTACAGTTAAACAAGATTTTGACACATAATTCTTATTAAATCGTTGTATTCCGCCACCCGTTTATACAGAATCACTGCAGTTAATATAATTTGATGAATAATACACAATAAAACAATAAGATTTGTGGGAGTTTGCTGTTCTTCTTCTAAAATGAATCCGTGAGTAATGTTTTTACAAACCCGTGCGCACGGATTGTTAAAGCGTGCGCACAAATTATGAATTTGTGGGAACAGATTTAGAAACCGACGGTACGGTTTGCAAAATCTGAGCGCACGGATTGGAAATTCATGGGTACGGTTTATTAATCCGTGGGCACGATTTGTTAAACCGAGGGAACAGTTTAAGAAATTGTGATCATGGTTTATAAACTGAGGGAACGGATTGCAAAACCGTTGGCACGGATTGTTTTTTTTTTCCTCCTATAGGTGACCTGCCGGGCTCCGTAGAAAAGAGCAGTGATCCGACGAGTTTGAAAATCGTGCAGTCTGAACTCGGCATTAGGCTTGCCACAATACAAGGCCACTCTAAAATGTGCAGTTTTATCACACAGCACAATGCCACAGATGTTGCAAGTTTTGAGGGAGCATGCAATTGGCCACCAGAGATGTTGCCCATGAATTGAATGTTCATTTCTCTATCATAAGGCGTTTCAGAGAATTTGGCAGTACATTCAACCGGCCTCACAACTGCAGACCACGTGTAACCACACCGCCCCAGGACCTCCACATCCAGCATCTTCACCTTCAAGATCGTCTGAGACCAGCCACCCGGACAGCTGCTGCAACAATCAGTTTGCATAACCAAAGAATTTCTGCACAAACCATCTCAAGGAAGCCCATCTGCATACTCGTCGTTGACTGCAGTTTGTTGTCGTAACCTACGAGCAAATGCTCACATTCGATGGCGTCTGGCACTTTGGAGAGGTGTTCTCTTCACGAATGAATCCCGGTTTTCACTGTACAGGGAAGATGGCAGATGGAGTGTATGGCGTCATGTGGGTGAGCGGTTTGCTGATGTCAACGTTGTGGATCGAGTGGCCCATGGTAGCAGTGGGGTTAGAGTATGGGTAGGTGTATGTTATGGACAATGAACACAGGTGGCATTTTATTGATGGCATTTTGAATGCACAGAGATACCGTGATGCCCTATGTTGCAAGGATCTGTACACAATTCCTGGAAGCTGAAAACATCCCAGTTCTTGCATGGCCAGCATACTCTCCGGACATTCCCATTGAACATGTTTGGGATGCTCTGGATCGGCATATACAATCCGGCGTGTTCCAGTTCCTGGCAATATCCAGCAAGTTCGCACAGCCTTTGAAGAGGAGTGGATCAACATTCCACAGGCCACAATCAACAACCTGATCAACTCTATGCAAAGGAGATGTGTTTCACTGCGTGAGGCAAATGGTGGTCACACCAGATACTGACTGGTTTTCAATTTTATTGTGGCCAGCCTAAGGCACACCTGTGCAATAACCATGCTATCTAATCAGCATCTTGATATGCCACATCTGTGAGGTGGATGGATTATCTCGGCAAAGGAGAAGTGCTCACTAACACAGATTTAGACAGATTTGTGAACAATATTTGAGAGAAATAGGCCTTTTGTGTACATAGAAAAAATCTTAGATTCAGCTCATGAAAAATGGGGGCAAAAACAAAAGTGTTGCGTTTAAAATTTTGTTCAGTGTATATATATTACAACGGCTACTTAGAGCCGTGACACACCAAGTCAGCAGCCGGCCATGTCAGGCTAGTTTTTGCTGTGTTTCACACATCGGCTCTAGTCGGGCTCTCATCTGATCTGTGACAGTTTTCCCGATTCAGCTTGTTGAATTGGAATCGGTAAGACAGATCCCTCTGACTGGCTGTTCAGTTTAGAGAACGAGTCAGTGCACAAGGATAAAAGCGGAAGTGATTTAAGCAAGCAAAGAAGTCAAGACGGCACAGAAAGAAGTTTGTTTTAATTTACGTCATCTTACCTGAGCATTCAAATGCGTAAATATTTTCATAACAACAGGAGCTGCCTGGAATGAAGAAATTGAGCAGCATGATTGATCTTCAAAATGATAAGCAATCGCGGTTTTGTTTACAGTTTGTATAACTGCAGTACTTGTTTCGATATCCCTTTTAAATGACAAATACAGTTTATTAATAACCAGCTGATATAGACCGATATTTTCCTTACACGCAGGCGCAGGATGCACTCGCCTGTAGTCTTTTTGGTGTGCTCAAGCACAACTTTTTGTCCTGGACACAGCCAATGCAAGGCGACAATGCAGTCGGATTTTGTCGCCGCTAGTTCTTTGACGTTGACTTGGTGTGTCGACCTATAGTCTAGCATTTGTCATTGAGTCATAGTCAATAATGTCTGAAACAGCCTGTAAGAAGCAATTCATCTTTTATAACATGAGACTTTGGCCAAATTAGATATAAAAAATAAGAAGAAAAAATTGTAGCAGTTTTGGACATACATGGTTTCTGCCTGACATCGACGATATATTATAATGAAAATTGGTTGGAGTTTTTGAGGAAATTTCATATACTTTAAAAAAAGAGCTATAAATGTCCATGGTTGTATGGTTCCCATGAAAAATGGGAGCAATTCTGTGGTTAGGCTGGACTCTTAATCTAATGAGCTTAACCGTGGAGCCGGGCCTGAATGTTGCTCACCTCTTGCCTGGAATGTGCCATTCAAAAACCAAGGGAGCTACAGCACTACAGATGCGTTCCCAGTTCCTGTGACTCAAGTGATGGGAGAAACGGGAGGTAGCGGAGCAATTTGAACCTCTGAATGAAGTTCGTGCAAAAAGGCAGATTGTAACAGGACTGATCAGTGATGTGTATTTGAGATCCTTTATCAACCTTCCTCCAGCTCTTTATTCCTCTTTCTTCTTCTGTTCCTAAGGGGAAAAAACATGATTTTAATAATTATATTAACAATACTTTGACACAATTAGAAGAAAAACAGAATGTTATTGGTGTGGACGCTAATATAGTAGTAGTTGGCGTGAATGGGCCTTAACATCCATTGAATCTTTCCATCGCACAAAAGGTTTATTACAGTGGAAAAAGATTCTGTAGATTACTTAAATGTTCTTTACACTAAACAAGATGGTTATTTTAAGAACTGTTCATTGAAAGATTCTCTGGGAATTTTTATTTCATTTATCATTTCATTTATCATGCATTTCCTGCTATGTTCACAGATGTCCTTTTTTAATAGAATAACAATTTCATATGGCTTCTGAAGAGTTGAAATGAACCTTGTACAAAAGGCGTAACAGGCACGCTTGTGAAACCTTTTGACCATAGCATGCCCCCGCAGATTAGCATGCCCAACAGTCATGCTTTTTTACGACTTACCTGGTATTGTGTTGTCCAAAAAAAATCCAAAGAATCCACCAATGAACATGTGGGTGGTGAAAAGAATCATAATGAGCTGGTCCAACTCTTTTATGCCTGTTGACAGATACAAACCATTCAGGTCATAAAGAGTTTTAATAGGGTGGATGTTCTATAACAAATTAACTTCCATTCGACGAGACCACACCAAGTGTTGGTCAGGAGTTCAATTTGTCAGTTTAGATCACTAATTCCTGAAAGCCTGTCAATAAACGAATAAAGCACAATGGAGTTGTGTTGATGTACCCCCTTGTTTTAAGCAGTGTTAACTGAACAGTCAGGATGAAGATTAGGACAAAGTTCATTGAAAGGGTGCACTGGCCAGGATGTCGAAGGGGGTCCATTGGTTTTTACGTGAAAGGTTCGTGCTGAAGCGAAGGGAGGAGATTACAGCAGAGTTAAACAGAGACTTGTAAAGAGGATTGGCAGATAAGTCGCCCTAACCTCAGGAGTCCAGACAATGCTCCTCACCACTGCGGATAAGCTTGGGATGTGCCACTTGCACCGGATGACCTCTCACATAGCTGTAGTTATGACTCTCAAATGAGACCTTAAAAGAACTACTGTGTCTGGTCCTGTTCAGTTGCTGAAGCAACATTTGCGCCTAATGCGTAGCAAAGGAATTCAGACTGGAATTGTTCTTTTAATATATTACGTTATTTTTTTATTAGCTTTATAAGCTTTTCGTTTTATTTGTTTGTTTGTTTTTTTAAATGAAGGGATGTAATAGCAAACTAAATATAAAATTACTTCAGATTTCATGTTTTTATTTATTTAAATATTAATACAAAAAATGTAATTAATGCAATTAATTTCCATTTAAATAAATACATTTTATTTACAGTTTAATTTGTTCATATTTATATTAGTTATGTATTATATTTATTAAAAAAATGAGAATTCCATTTTTTTTGCAGTTTAACATATTTTTTATAAATATTATATAACACACGCGCGCGCGTGTGTGTGTGTGTGTGTGTGTGTGAAAAATAATTCTATGGGTTTACATATCAGGACATAAGCAAAACTCATCCGGTCCTTGGCAGGTCTTAAAATTAGGTAAATACAACCTCAGATGAACAACAGCACATGACATATTATGCCGTGTCACTGTTTATTTAACAAAAACTAGGCCAAAATGGAGAAACCAAGTTTGTGTGACAAACAAAGTACATCCATTGGATCCAATTGATAATCAGCAAGCATGACCAATTCTATAAAAGCAGAAGTTTTGGCAGTTTGTTGGTCTGAAACATTCAGATGTGTGTTAACACAATGCCAAGTAAGAAAATACATAAGCAATTATCTTAGAGAAGCAATTGTTGCTGCCCATCAATCTAAGAAGGGTAATTTCCAAACAATTTGAAGTCTATCCTTCCACAGTGAGGAAGATTATTCACAAGCGGAAAACATTCAAGACAATTGACAATCTTCCCAGGAGACGTCCCAGCAAATTCACCCCAAGGTCAGATTGTGCACTGCTCAGAGAAACTGCAAAGAACCCAAGAGCTACATCTCAGACTCTACAGGCCTCAGTTAACATGTTAAATGTCAAAGTTCATGACTGAACAAGTATGGCTTGTTTGGAAGGGTTGCCAGGAGAAAGCATATTTTCTCTAAAAAGAACATGGCAGCACAGTTTAGGTTTGCAAAGTTGCATCTGAACAAACCTCAAGACTTCTGGAACAATGTCCTTTGGACAGATGAAACCAAAGTGGAAATTTCTGGCCATAATGCACAGCGCCACATTTGGCAAAAAACAAACACAGCATATCAGCACAAACACCTCATACCAACAGTCAAAGCACGGTGGTGGAGGGGTGATGATTTGGGCTTGTTTTGCAGCCACATGACCTGGGTCCTTTGCAGTCAATAAGTTGACCATGAACTCATCTGTATGCCAAATTATTCTAGAGTCAAATTTGAGGTCATCTGTCCAACAGCTAAAGATTGGGTCATGCAGCAGGACAATAATCCCAACCACACCAGCAAATACCTACACACCACACCTACAACAGAATGGATGAAAAATAAAAGAAGGTAGGTGTTGCAAAGACCCAGTCAAAGTCCAGAACTCAAACTGATTGAAATGCTGTGGCGGGACCTTAAGAGATCTGTTCATGAACACATGCCGCAAACCTCAATGAACTGAAGCAAAGAATAGTGGCCAAAATGACTGCACAATGATTGGAGAGACTGAAAAAGTCATACAAAATTAATTACTTTTTTAAGTTGTTGCTGCAAAATGTCACACATGGCTTCTCCATTTTGGCTTTATTTTTGTTAAACATTTTCACATTTTTGATCTGTCTGGCTAAACTACAAGGTAGTCATGTGTTCAAGGGTATAAACAGTCTAGCAGTCTTTCTAAATCAGAGCAGTCGGATATCATCAGCACAGGTAATGAATACTCTATACTAGGTGCCCTATAGCGTGTGCCCTTCCATGTTAGTGATACCGGAAAGCGGTTTTGACTTTGTGCTGTCGGTCAAATTCAGATTGTGGTGTGGAAATGAGTCGCAGAATACAAAACGAAGTCTAAATCGGGTTATCAAAAAAAGGAACGAAGCAGAGAGCGAGGGAAAGAAAGCTGCAGGAGGGCAGGCAACCTCTAATTATTTTTTTGGAAGAATGGTGAGCCTTGCGAGAGAAGCGTAACTGTTCTTATCCCTTTGACTCAGTGTGTTGTGTTACTGCATTCAAACAGAACCGTGCATATTCATGTTTGCATTCTGAAGAGACTGCCTAACATAACATTTACGACTTTTGTATTTGCAGCATTGAGCATTGTAGTCAATCACAGAAAACTCTTTTGAGCACATGAATGCAGTGGCCAATCAGAGGTGTTTAATTTAGTCAGAATCCCCTCTGCTCAAAACAAGTTTCCTTTCAGGGTGAGCTCACAGTTTTAATGAAGAATCCTTTCATTATAACTAACAAAGTGTAGACATGATGTAAATAAGAGATTCATTGTGCTTCTTTAAAGGTCCCGTTCTTCGTGTTTTTTTGAAGCTTTGATTGTGTTTATAGTGTGCAATATAACATGTGTTCAAAAAACACAGTTAAAAAAACACAGTATTTTTCACACAATTTACTTATCTGTACACCGCTGTTTTCACCGTCCTAAAAACGGCTGATGACTTCCTTGTTCTATGAAGTCCCTCCTTCAGAAATACGTAACGAGGTCTGATTGTGCCAGCGGTTCCCGTGTTGTGATTTGACCGCAGCTTAGCGAACGTGGCACGGTTCCTGTGTTGTGATTCGACAGCAGCTTAGCGCACGTAACTTGCACGGAAAGGTCACGCCTCTTAACTGGAGATGTATGCGCTTAATGATCTCTACAGCGTCCCTGGGAAAGCCAAACAAAGGTGATTTGACTCCGGGATGAAAATAACAGCGTCTCGACGACATGGCGACAAACAGAGTCAAACGCAACAATTCCTTTTCTCCACGCGACACTTCCTCTTCTCCACGTGGGACAGCAACAAGACCACGCCCCCTTTTTTCGCGTATTCTTGTGGGCAGAGGTTAGTCTGTTCTACTGTTCTACTGACGTCATTTATGAAGGAAGTACCAGGATGTAGTCCAAGCCGGCCGTTCGCTGTAGGCTTTGAAAGGGAACTTCTGTTAAATAAAATATCTCTCTTGGCATTGAACTTTGAGCTTTATAATTTTACAGGTATTATTTATGCTCTAACAGCAACATTACACACTAACTAAAGTTTTAACAATGGGATCACGAAGAACGGGACCTTTAATTATAATGGCCGTTTTCGCAAGAGTGCAGAACCGAAACTGAACTGAATAGGCAATTTATATGTTAAAAAAAGTTGTGTTTTTCATGCTGCCAACACACTACACAGTGTGCCGTTTCAGGAGTGACAACCCGAGAGTGAATCTGCTAAATTATTGTTCTGTTAAGTCAGCCGGAAATTGAAATGATTGACAGTGATAATTATAATAGTCTTTATATAGTTTTTTTAAAGGAATGATGGCTTAATTGAAAAATATGAAGGCTACATTCTAATGTTTTAATGCAAATAAATACATTTGTAATTTGTAAGTTGGTAAAGGTGGGGTAAGTGTTATTTCAAAAATGCTTTAGTAAAAGTGTCTTGGGCCGAGTACCAAAACAATAAGGGGCGTGTCTACTAATGATGGGTAGACACGACACACAGGACCGACATTAGACAAGCGGCGGGAGATGGCAGATAAAAAACAAAAGTGGAAAATGTCTGTGGAACAAAAGAAGGCTTACGATCAGGCAAGAAGTATCATCTTTCCAGCGCTGGAGAGAACTCAAGGAGTGGGAAGGCCTGCAATCGGACACCGAGGTCGCTTTATTTCTTCTCGATAGGCGAGTAACATTGATTTTGTTTTGTTTCACAGAACTAATATACGCTGGCTTTTGCTTGAATATGCATGTGGGTCATGCTCGCTTGTTTGTCAATTTGCAATGGTATTGTCATTCACTTCAGCGATGATAAAGACCCATTCATTTCTACACCTGAAAAGCCTGGAGCGACTAAACCTCCTCCATTGTCTGTTTCAAGTGTCAGCTCCCAAAGTGTGTCCGAACAGTAAGATAAATACTTCTAAAATATGTTTGTTTCCTTTCATGATCAATATAACCCTCTAATCTTGTCATAATGTCCGTGCTCATGCTATCAAGTTGTTCATGAGAACTGTGTTGTGTTTTTGGGATGGAAGGGATGATTTTTTCATTGAACATTCCACCTGGATTACCATAGTAACACACATTGCTTTCACTTATTGATGACATCATACCCTCGGCCGGCTGGCACCGAAGATTCCGCCATAGTCGTTGCCTGTGTTGCGTATGTATGTGTGGGGCGGAGCTATCAAAATAGGGGCGAGACCCTTTTGGGGTAGGGGCGTGTTTGTTTTGGTGATTTGAAATATCAACATCGGTTACCAGAAAGCACTTACCCCACCTTTAATCATCGTTAACATAAAGCAGTCTTGGGTTTTTGGTGTGGTGAGGGGCCGACCCTTTGTGATGGGGTCCAACATTTGGTGTATTATAATCTAGTAAAATATGTTTGCTGATGGGTGAAATGCTGCATATGTTTCAATGTTATATTCACCTGTGTTGATTATGCCTGGGTTCGAATGAAACCAGGTCGGGAGCACAAGACCACTGAAGGTCGAGAAGCCAAGAATCAGGAGATTCCTGGAGGAGTTCATGTCCACATACTGCAAGAAAAGAAATGAAATACAAATGAAACAGACTCAGTATGTATTTTATTAGATGACGTTGCCCTGACATGCAATGTCATAAGAATGATATGAAAATGTATGATAACTCTCAATCAGGTATACCTGCAGATTGGAAATACCCACTGCTGCTACCATCCCAAACATGATGAGGAACATTCCACCAATGACCGGGTCTGGAACAGTTATAAAGACTGCACTGAATTTACCAAAGAGTCCCAAGATGATCATGAGAAGCCCGGCAGTCTGAAGTACCAATCTGCTGCCAACCTGGCACACAATGTAATGATAATTCATTCAAAATACTGTCATAAAACCCACACCAAAACATTTGTGAACATGCAGGGAATGCGATAACGGTCATTCCCATGAAATGGAGATATATTAAGAAAAATGGCCTGATAACATTGAAACTTTTTTAAAAATCCAGTTAAAATCTTTTAAATAAAACCTTTTGTATATAGCACTGCCCTGAAGAAGCTGAATAACAGATGTTTAAGTATTACTCAAAAAAATACATTAGTGTCATGTCATGTGTTGCCTCTTCGAGCATCGATGACGGCTTGGAGCTGTTGGTGATACATGTGGATGAGACCCTCAATTGTCCTGAGAGGAGAAGAGCTCAAATGTACAGAGGATGCTCAAAAACCAAAATAATTTACAGGACCTGGATGATGTTTGAGAACAGTGACTCATGAACGAACTTGTGCATAGGACCGATCATAAAAGGCTACAAATAGTCACTTGATGCTCAGGAAGTTAACATTTAATTCTAAGAACCCAAAAAAACTGAACATCTGATCAGAATAATTTCTGTAAATTATTTTTGATTTTGTGAGGGGGAACAAATGAGATGTATCGGTGTGCTACATATTCTTTCCGTAGAACTAATTAATGATTTAAATTGATGTACTTCTCTTAAAAAAGTGAATCATTATTATTTCAGTTATTTTATCTTCTGGAATATGTCTAAATATCAGTAATGACAAGTTATGAAAAGCTTAAAAAAAATTTTTAATGTGCATGCAGATTGTCCAAAGGGGACTTAACATACGAGTAGAAATGTACTGTATGTGGGTATTAAGTTTAAAACATGTAAAAACATGCAGCATTGTCTCATACAGTATTTCTGGGGATATTAAGAATATATCATACATTTGGAAATATTAATATTAAGAACATGTCAAACTTCATCTGCAATTAGTCAGTTATTTATTTTTGAAGTAGGCCTACATAAAGCTTTATGTGATTGCATGTCATTCTCAATATTTTAATTCTCAAATATAGATTAGTATGTGTATATCCAACTTCATCCACATACATACATACATTATACTCATGTAAAGCAATATTTGTAAATTATGGATGACTAATGTGTGACTTTATGTTAATGGTTTAGTTGAATAGTAATATAAAAGTGTTGAAATATAATGAAGAACTTGCTTTGGTGTTGGTGGCCACAACAATGAAGATAGTTATAGTTATTATTATTGCTGTTGATATCAATAAACAGACAAATCCTACCCTTGTAATTCCCAGAGCGGCGATATTCTGACTGTAGGAGGTGGTTCCATTACCACTACCCCATAGGGCAGCCAAGATGCAGCCTACGCCTTCCACCGCTATGCCACGGTTAATAGCATGCGTGGGTGGTGGAGGAGCACCAGAGAGACGAGCACACGCATAATAGTCTCCAATGGACTCCATTGTTGAGGCCAGTACTCCAGCCATCATGCCCAGTACAGATGACACACTCACAGTGGGTAAACCCCACTGTCCTGAAAAAGAGTTAAGAGATGAGGAAATGCTCGACTGCAAGAAGTTCCTTAGTATACTTTAAGATGCAAATAAAGAAAATATAAGGGAGCATGTTGAGAGTAATACATAATTATAGTATGGTTAGAAGCATAACAAGTTTATGAGGTTACTAGGAAATCCACACTTCTTCTTACCATTTAAGGTGGAATAATATTTTTCAATGCACTTCACCTTAAGAAACCTTTGGGTTGTTGTTTTTTCCATTTGTCTATTGACACAAGGAAGCAAAGTTAAACCAGTTTGTTATGGTGTCGTGACGGTATGTTTACTTTAACTCCCATTCAGATTTGTATCAGGTTTTCAACCAAATATCAGATTTATACAGTAAGCATAGGTTTCTCATAGGTTGTGACTGACTCCTTGACTCAACTCATAAATTTAGGCAGGCAGACATGGTCGAGACGATCTTCTGAAGTTCAGTCTCAGATTGGGGAAGAAAGGTGATTTAAGTGACATGGTTTTTGATGAAAGATGGGGTCTGGGTATATCTGAAACTGTTGATCTACTTGAATTTTCACACACAACCATCTCTTGAGTTTACAGAGAATGGGCTGAAAAAGAGAAAATATCCAGTAAGCTGCCATTGGGCGAAAATGCCTTGTTGATGCCAGAGGTCAGAAGAGGTCAGACAGATTTGAGCATATAGAAATGCAACAGTAACCCAAATAACCACTCGTTACAACCAAGGTCTGCAGAAGAGCATCTCTGAACACAATACGTCGAACTATGAAGCAGATTGACTACAGTGGCAGATGACACACCGGCCACTCCTGTTCTTAGCCACTCCTGTGAGCTAAGAACAGGAAACTGAGGATACAATTTGCAGAATTGAAGACTGGAAAAAGGTTGCCTGGTCTCATGAGTCTCGATTTCTGCTATGACATTCAGATGGTAGGGTCAGAATTTGGCGGAAACACACTTTGAATTTGGCACACTTTGGGCCCCTTAGTACCAATTGATCTGAGTATTGTTGCTCAATACTTTATGGCCACAGTGCACCCATCTCTTTATGGCCACAGTGCACCCATCTCTTTATGGCCACAGTGCACCCATCTCTTTATGGCCACAGTGTACCCATCTTCTGATGGCTATTTCCAGCAGGATAATGTGCCATGTCACAAAGCTCAAATCATCTCAAATTGGTTTCTTGAACATGACATTGAGTTCACTAAACTCAAATGGCCTCCACAGTCATTAGATCTCAATCAAATAGAACACCTTTGGGATATGGTGGAATGGGAGTCACATCATGGATGTTCATCTGACAAATCTGCAACTGTGTGATGCTCTCATGTCAATATGGACCAAAATCTCTGAGGAATGTTTCCAGCAACTTATCTTGACTCTAAGCCATGAAAAATTAAGGAAGTTCTGAAGGCAAAAAAGGATCCAAATCGGTTTTAGCAAGGTGTACCTACGTAATAAAGTGGCCAGTATACATATACACACATATTAGAATGATTTCTGAAGGCTGGAGTAATGGCGGCTGCATTGCCATCACAGGAGTAAATTACATTTTAAAATATATGCAAATATAAAACAGTTCTTTTAAATTGTAATACATAATATTACTGTTTTCACTGTAGTTTTGATCAAATAATTGTAGCTTCATTGAGCATCAGAGACTTAATGACCTCAAACTTTTTAATGGTAGTGTACTGTATATTATTTTAGTAAAATTATATTTTACTTTTCTTATTTTTAAGATTTTAGATCTCTTAAAAAAAAGCTATATGCCATAGAAAATAATCCAAAATAAAATATCAACACTGTTCAGTATATTCACAGATCAATGTACAGACAATTTTCTAACAAAAAGGATAATACACACAGACGTAGAAAATACATAGTAGAAATACACTATAATAGAATATACACACAGTAACATGAGGCCCATGTTCCTTTATTCTTGTACATCAGCCCAGGGCACATAAATGCCTCAAGGGATTTAAGTGGGTCAAGCGAAATGACTGATTGTCCTCACTAACATTCAGACACTGATGCAGTCAAACCTGTATTAGCTATTTTAAAATACCACAAAATCCCCGAACATGAAAGCCCCTGGGCAATTCAACTAATAGGCTTTATCAAAAGAAGTCAAATGGGAAGTAGTGAAAAGAATGCTGGAAACCTTAAAGCTGTTTGAAATGTACTTGCTAGCTGATTCATAGCAGAGGACAAATTGGTGTTGAATGCATTTCTTAAAACAACAGAAAGTCTGTTAAGACCTGAGTGGGCAGCACGCTGAAACAGGGCGAGGGCTCAAAAGCCCGACTGCTGCATGTGTCTTAGACATTAATACAACACACCTATATGAGTGAGAATTGACACTAGCAAAGCAAACTATGGTTCCCGGTGACTGACAGTTCCTAAATCTTCTTCAGGATGAATTAGAGAAGCCCCATTCATGACACTTTATCACCAATGCCCTCAGAGCATATGTATCTCTCATCTGTGTATTCTGAAAGAAACACTCATTCAAAACAGCTCATTCTTCTTTAAACAGACATGTCTTTTAAAACCAGCTGGCAAACAGCACTTGGGAACCAGCTTTGACAGTACTGTTGAAATGGCTTACGGTCATGTTCATTGACTATGAAAATCAACATTCGTATATTATTCATAACCGTCAGATGGTTGACAAAATGTCAACCATTTCCAGGGAAACCATGCATCTTTGCATCAAACCATTCATTGACTTTTTAGCTAAAATCAATTGGTATTTTAATTCGAGATAAGATTAATTTGATTATTTCTTCTGGCATTTTCACAGTTAAGCAAAAGATAACAGATGTGGGCATTTTTTTCAACTATGGGTATTTTTGGCCCTGTGAACTTTTAGTAAAGAAATCCTATTAAAACAACTTTTTTTCCAAAATGTAATTTACACCACATCCCAAATTCTGTTTATGTCTGACATCATTCTGCGATGGAAACAAAATTTTGCTTTTTGGAAAATTACTTTCATTTTCATTAGTCATCTTTACATGTTTTTCATTGGCAAGAAAAAAATTATATAAAATTGTATTGTGTAAAACTTAATAAAAAAAAATCCAGGCAATAAATGTTGATTACAATTTAAAATGTTACTATATGGGAATTTCCAATGCTTTGGCTATTTTCTTTCTATTTTGTGAAGCTCAACAATCTTTTGCGTTTCTTTAACATAATAGTATCTTTAAGAGCAAAATAATTATAATTACAAAATTATAAAAGTTGTGGGTCATAGACAAAATAAAACAATACAATCTGAATCTTGAAATAAAAAGTAGAAAAAATGATGATGACATACAGT
The DNA here is from genome assembly GCA_023566225.1 of Romanogobio albipinnatus. Classification (NCBI taxonomy): domain Eukaryota; kingdom Metazoa; phylum Chordata; class Actinopteri; order Cypriniformes; family Gobionidae; genus Romanogobio; species Romanogobio albipinnatus. The sequence goes on along the minus strand of CM042262.1, from coordinate 22,015,592 downwards.
GAGGAAAATAAGTATTTGAACACCCTGCTATTTTGCAAGTTCTCCCACTTAGAAATCATGGAGGGGTCTGAAATGATCATCGTAGCTGCATGTTCACTGTGAGAAACATAATATAAAAATATTTTAAAAATCCAGAAATCACAATATATGATTTTTTAATTTATTTGTATGATACAGCTGCAAATAAGTATTTGAACACCTGTCTATCAGCTAGAATTCTGACCCTCAAATACCTGTTAGTCTGCCTTTTAAATGTCCACCTCCACTCCATTTATTATCCTAAATTAGATGCACCTGTTTGAGGTCGTTAGCTGCATAAAGACACCTGTCCACCCCATACAATCAGTAAGAATCCAACTACTAACATGGCCAAGACCAAAGAGCTGTTCAAAGACACTAGAGACAAAATTGTACACCTCCACAAGGCTGGAAAGGGCTATGGGGAAATTGCCAAGCAGCTTGGTGAAAGAAGGTCCACTGTTGGAGCAATCATTAGAAAATGGAAGAAGCTAAACATGACTGTCAATCTCCCTCGGACTGGGGCTCCATGCAAGATCTCACCTCGTGGGGTCTCAATGATCCTAAGAAAGGTGAGAAATCAGCCCAGAACTACACGGGAGGAGCTGGTCAATGACCTGAAAAGAGCTGGAACCACCGTTTCCAAGGTTACTGTTGGTAATACACTAAGACGTCATGGTTTGAAATCATGCATGGCACGGAAGGTTCCCCTGCTTAAACCAGCACATGTCAAGGCCCGTCTTAAGTTTGCCAATGACCATTTGGATGATCCAGAGGAGTCATGAGAGAAAGTCATGTGGTCAGATGAGACCAAAATAGAACTTTTTGGTCATAATTCCACTAAACGTGTTTGGAGGAAGAAGAATGATGAGTACCATCCCAAGGACACCATCCCTACTGTGAAGCATGGGGGTGGTAGCACCATGCTTTGGGGGTGTTTTTCTGCACATGGGACAGGGCGACTGAACTGTATTAAGCAGAGGATGACCGGGGCCATGTATTGTGAGATTTTGGGGAACAACCTCCTTCCTCAGTTAGAGCATTGAAGATGGGTCGAGGCTGGGTCTTCCAACATGACAATGACCCGAAGCACGCAGCCAGGATAACCAAGGAGTGGCTCTGTAAGAAGTATATCAAGGTTCTGGCGTGGCTTAGCCAGTCTCCAGACCTAAACCCAATAGAGAATCTTTGGAGAGAGCTCAAACTCCGTGTTTCTCAGCGACAGGCCAGAAACCTGACTGATCTAGAGAAGATCTGTGTGGAGGAGTGGGCCAAAATCCCTCCTGCAGTGTGTGCAAACCTGGTGAAAAACTACAGGAAACGTTTGACCTCTGTAATTGCAAACAAAGGCTGTACCAAATATTAACATTGATTTTCTCAGGTGTTCAAATACTTATTTGCAGCTGTATCATACAAATAAATAGTAAAAAAAAAAAAAAACTCACAGTGGACATGCACCTACGATGACAATTTCAGACCCCTCCATGATTTCTAAGTGGGAGAACTTACAAAATAGCAGGGTGTTCAAATACTTATTTTCCTCACTGTAATTGCAAAAAAGACTGCAGTGTTGCAAAAAAGGCCCATGTTATACAGTTGTTTGATGGCGGCTCACCTGGATAAGGCACATAAAACCATGCAGCACTTTTTACTGCATTGAGATTGATGTCAGTTCTGGCCATGTATCCGTACTCATTCGGGGATGAGGGCAGGGCATTGAAATATGTCAGCAGGAAGCACACCAGCCAGGCTCCACACATCCCAAATAATGCCTGTACATTAAATACAACATACATAAATAAATGACTTTCTACGTCTCCTTGTCATGTACTTCCCAATTTAGCTTTTCTTCTTTTTGAACCCTTAAAGGCTGGATTTATAAGGTCACTCACATGTCAATTAATGTCAATGCTAGGAATCTGTAGAACTTTTCCCACAACTCTTTTGATAAGATTATAATTTGTCACAGACTGAGCTGTATTTTAGATGTAGTTACTTCAGAACCCCCAATTTGACAGATTATATCTAATATCTTATCTGTTACTAGTGCTGACTATTACTGACTGCAGTGGAAATCTGTTGCTGAACTGCAAATGCATCATATGTATATCAATGTTTAGCATCATACAGTTGTATAAACCATTTTTAGTGAACCTGACCATTATATGAAAAATATAAAAATATATTATAAAACGAAGAACAAATATTTAAAGTGCCCTTATTACGTTTTTTCAAATATTTCCTTTCATGCAGTGTGTAATATAGCTGTTTGTGAATGTAAACATTCTGCAAAGTTGTAAAAGGCAAAAGTGCACAATAAATCTCCCAACAACTTGACCAGCCCTCAAACATGCAATTTTACTGACAACTTCTCAAATCTCAGAGTTTCGCAAAATGCCAGAGGTGGACATAGTACACAACTCTATTACTTGAGTAAAAGTAAAAGTACTACTAGTCAAATATTACTCCGTTACAAGTGAAAGTTCTAAAAACAGATTTTTACTTAAGTAAAAGTACAGAAGTATTTGTTTTTAAAAGTACTTAAGTATCAGAAGTAAATTTCCTTTTTTATGTCAATGCATTATTTTATTATTGTTGCATTGTTGTATAAATACACATTATGCCATCATGGTGGTTTAAGCCAGTCAGAGATGCTCCATCCGACATGCTAGCATACGACTGCCTTAAACTCATTTCAATACTTGTATAAAAGTTACAAAGCTGCTGTCACTTTAAGGCTGAATGCATAGACTCTATACTCTGATACACATCCGATATTCACCCAACTGTTTACTCTTCTTTTTCTCCCAGACATTTACATTTTTGAACATTTTATGAGATATGCGTCAAGTGTATGCTAACTAAACTAACCTTCAATCTTTTGAGAAAACTGAAACACATTTTCTAAGTATGACCACATTGTGCAGAGGAACCGTCTTCTTCCATTTTGCTATAAACTGATCAGTGTTCAAAAAATATTGGGAAACTTCACATGACCCTACAAGAGTGATTACTGACAGGCTGTCTGCAAAAAAAAAAAAACACTTTCAAAGCTGCTACAGAATCGACTTTGAGGACATTGATAGAAATGTAGTGGAGTAAAAAGTACGATATTTGTCTTTCAAATGTAGTGAAGTTAAAGTCAAAGTTTCCCGAAAAAAAGAATACACAAGTATGTGTACTTAAGTACAGTACTCAAGTAAATGTACTTGGTTACTGTCCACCTCTGCAAAACGCTTTCTCTTGAAAGATGGGTCAGTACTCAGTTTATTTAGACCAGCTTGCTCATCAGAATCACAACATGTAAGTATGATTAAATATCGATATATATTTTCTACCGGATGTTCAAAATAGTAGTTTCGTGTTTTATATTGTGTAAGTTTCCGGCTTTATTACTGTCTTACTGAAATAGTTACTGCTAAGCAGCTGTGGGCCACTATCTCAATGTACCTCAAACTGAGTAGCCAATCACTGAGAAACATCCTGCTCAAGTCGTCCTTGCGATGGATGCACGGGTTGAAAAACTAGTCCTTCCAATATATCATCACCGGACTATCACTCAGATTAATATGGTAAAAAGACGCCATCATTACTGTCTTTACAGTGTGTACAATCGCTGAGCTTTAGGAAACGGAGCTGAAATTTATGGTAATGGCTGTTTTGTTTTTGACATGCACTGTAAGCGCTAGACCAATCACAACAGACTGGGCCATCTGACCAATCAGAGCAGAGCAGGCTCTCGAAAAGGAGGGATTTAGCTGAAATGTATGGTAATGGCCGTTTTGTTTCTGACGTGCGCTGTAAGCGCTAGACCAGTCACAACAGACTGGGCCATCTGACCAATCAGAGCAGAGCAGGCTCTCGAAAAGGAGGGATTTAGAGAGACTGATTCACCCAACGAGTCGTTTGCGAATCTCTCGGTTGTTGGAGACCTTCAAAACAGAATTAGGAAACTTTAAAATAGCATAATAGGGGCATTTTAAGTTTCTGCACTATTTCTAGGTCACTAATTTAATTGAAGGAATCAAAAACATGCTTCACCGGGCACAAACTTGTGAAGTTCATGCCAGTTTAAGCGGTTGCTGTAACTAAAGCAAATTCAGGACATACCCAACATTAAGAAATTAAATTTTTCACTCAAATTGTTATGCTATTATAGCATTTGTAATGACAATTTGAACAGCAATGCTGAAGAATTTACTCTAGTGGCCTCAGACATTTGGATCCCATGGTAGATATACCTACGTAATTATATTATATACTGTAGACATAATTATAATTATATAAAATACACTCACAGAAAAGAGTTTGAAGAGAGGGTACTGGAAGACTTTCCACTTCTTGTCCTTATAAGCAATGAGAGGAAGGTTAACTTTGCTCAAATACTGAGAGAAGAGAAGGATCAGGCAAACAGTTCTGTAGAAAGAGGACAAGATATCACCATTAGAAAGATAGTAGCTCATATACACAGATTCAGTAAAAATTACAAATATTAAACATCTTTATATTTGTTTTCATATCCTATAAAAACCCTAATAATACTAAAATGATTGTAGTTGTTTTAATCCATTACTTTTATATCTGTTTTGTAGGTCAAGTAAAGCAAAATCTAATTATTTCCAAGTATATGCCACGCATGAAACCCTGATTGGACTACTTTAAATGTAATCTTATCTTCAAGAACAAAATGTGAATAATCCATTTGTTTTTAACCAAACCATAATTTTAATGTGCATATGATTCAAATGTTTAATTGATTCACTTCAACAATAAAGGTTTCCATACCGTATAGTGTAGGTAAGGTTTAAGGATCAGATTAACGACTGGACTAGAATGGGGAAGAGGATTATGAAGTAACTTTGAAAAGTAGCTGACAACAACGAACTTCTAATAAAAGCATATCAGCAAAAACACACAAAATTCAACCCTTTTTTTCCTTGTTCAAACAAACAAACAAAATAACTAACTAACAAACAAAAAAAGGCATATTTTGTCTTGTACACTAATTAATGCTGTTAAATCTTATTTACAGGCTTAAGATGAGAAGTTTACTATGTGTCCTAATGAGTTGCACACACATATGTGCCTTAAACCTGTTCACTCGCCGGCACCTGGACAGGGAGGGTCTGAGGGATGGAATTAACCCGATGACTGGATTAATGTATTCTCGTAGGAATGCTTGAGGATGAGTAATGAACACTGTTTTTTCATCAAAGGATCCGAGCAATGTTTTATCATTTAAATGAAAACACTGAAGAGGGTTGATCTCTACAGATAAACACTAAACCCTGGGGGTGTTTTGTTTTTAAAGGGGCCTTGCATTTTGAGAGCCACACAGAAGCCACACATAATTAGAAATACAGACTACTGACTCAGCTCTCGAAGTTGCACGTAATTCTGCAGTAACTCACAAAGCAGCAATTCCCCAGTGAGCTCCTGACTTCTGCCCAGCCTGGATGAAGAGCGACAGTCCGATGAGGTTGATGGTGGGAGCAATGGCCAGCGGCCCGATGAACCTCAGCACTAGCCCCACGAGTCCTGACAGGCCCAGGACAAGCTGAAGCATTGAGGCCACTAGAATGGCACCCTGGATCTACGAAATGAAAAGAAGTGGTACAATTTTAAATATTTATTCATGAAAGAAGGCAAAGGGGGGCTGGCTGACTGACTGCAGTGGCGGAACTACACTTTTATACGTGGGGTGGCCGGGGGGTGGTAAAGTCTTCTTTAGGGGGTCCATAGACTTGGTCGGCATTACTGGGAACGGCCACAAAAACGTCATATTCGCCATATGCCGTGGGGGAAAACAAGCCATTAGAATGAATGCCCGCAGACCTTGTTAGACGCTTTATCTTTACTCTAAAACTTCAGATTACTTACTAGAGGTGCAGAACGGCACATGGCAACTTTTCGGGACTGCACAGAGCAAAAATAAATCGTAATCATTACAAAGAGTAAAGATAAAACGTCTAACAAGGTCTACATGCATTCATTCTAATGGCTTGTTTTCCCCTATGGCATATGGTGAATATGACGTTTTTGTGAGCGTTCCCAGTCTATAGACCGTGAAAGTATGTGTAATACTTTCAAAAATGTGTAATACACAAAAATAAATGCTTTTTTTTCAGTAGGTGGTGAAACTAAAGAGGTAGCAATCTAAATTTTGGGCACCCCCTGGATCTACCACTGGTTGACTACAGGCTGACTGTAACTGAAACATGCATGTTCTGTTCTAATCTTCATTGTGTTTTGTTCCCTTTCACGTTCGACGTACGTCGGAACTAACCGACGAATTGGGATCTGTTCTCAGAGACCAATCTACTTGGAGTGTATTAGAAACGAGCCAATGAAAATTGGCATGCGGATCACGCATTCCACGCACCGCCCCGCGGGTATAAATACGGAAGTGGAAGTGCCGCATACCGTTTTCAACTGAGGAGCCGAGATAGGTGGCTCGGCCTTCAGCTGAAGAACAGCACCTGGCGACGGGACGTACGTCTCCGTTCCCTCCTTCAGGGAACGAGGGTTACATACGTAACCAAGACGTTCCCTTTCAGTCAGTCACGTTCGACGTACGTCGGAACTGACCAACGAATTGGGATCCCTACCAAAACGCCAGGGATGCTGGCCCTTCCAGCGCCAAGCCTGAGCTCGTTGGACCACTCCTATGTTGGAGTGGGAGTCAGGGCTCCCGGCAGGGAAGGACAGTCACTTGCTGTTCCTGCAAGACCCACTCAGCGTGACTATTGGATAGTCTGGCACCGCAGGGGTGACAGAGGAACTCGACAGGGTTAGCCGTTTCCGGGGAACACAACTGGAGAAAATGGACGCACGTATCCGGCCCAGAGGGCGGGAGTGGCGTTGCAAGCCGTCACTAGAACGGGTACTTAGCGCTACTGGCCCCGGGGGGCGAGGATGCGGGAAGATACCGGCTCCACACGGAGGCTATAAAATCTAGCAAATGTGTTAGGTGTCGCCCAGCCCGCAGCTCTACAAATGTCTGTCAGCAAGGCACCTTGAGCCAGAGCCCAGGATGAAGCAACACTACTTGTAGAGTGTGCTCGCACCCCGAATGGGCAAGATACGTCTTTTGGACTGGTAAGCCAAGACGATGGCATCCACTATCCAGTGGGCCAACCTCTGCTTGGAGACAGCCTTTCCCTTCTGCTGACCTCCGTAACAGACGAAGAGCTGCTGTGAGGATCTGAAGCTTTGAGTCCGGTCAACGTAAGCGCGAAGAGGGTTACATACGTAACCGAGACGTTTTTTCCTGTCTGCCTTTCTAGTCAGTCTCTGTACTGTTCCACCTTGATTTCTCTGAGTAAGTCCTTTTGCCGAGTTCACATTGCACGATTTTAAGTCGTCAGATCACTGTTCTTTTCACACTGCACAACTATCACTTCTGTGTGCACATTGCATGATGGATCAGTGCCAGGGGGTTACACATAGCATGACTGTACAATAGGAAGAATCGCCGACAAGTCTGTCTGGTCCGCAAACTATGTTTTACAACCAAACCAAAGTGTTCTTGAACAAGACTGGAATTGTTTTTAAAAATGGTAGCCAGCAAGAAGCTTGCGATCCAAATTGTCTGTGCGCTGATTTGCTGCGAAAAGGAGAAAAAGATTATGGAGGTGTAAGAATATAAAGAACCAGGCCAGATTGTCTGGATGAGTAACTTTCAGAAAGACTGTCTGAAAATGAATGAACATCTGAATCCACTCATACAATTATCACTCTCATCTGAGACAACGTCCCACTGAGTGAATCAACTGAGAATGGCTTCATTTGCATGTATTTACCTTGTCCCAAACTTCCCCCAAACTCCTAGTCCTCTCTCCTGGGAGATCACAAAAATCCAATAGATTTTGGGTATATTTCAATGTCAATTCTCACTATACAATATTATATGTGTTTAGTATCGTTTGAAATGTCTGGTACAAAAATCTCATAAGTACAGAAATACACAAGAAGTTAATAAGAGTTTTTAGAACTTAGAGGTATTTTACTTATGATGGTGGGTGTGGCTGTTGGAGCCATTTGGTTTCCTTTCAATCAAGCCAAATGGGAACTCGACTCAATTTAAATTCCCTTTGTTTTCATGCATTTCCATTTGAAACAGTTGTTGATCTGGTCTGAGTTATTTAAAGCGATGCAGCAATGAGTTCGGGGCTCAATACTATTAACAAGGTTGGCCCGTAACACAGAAAACGCTCTGTGTTACGTAATATTCAAAAGGTCAGGAAATCTTTCACTCTTTAAGCTATTTCGGAATATTTGATGTTATGTATGAATTATCTTTGAATTGTTTATGTAATTGGCATTATACATTTACCTGACTGTTAATAAAATTGTTACATTTTGATCCTTTCTGAATTACTCTGTAATTATTAACTATTTCCAGAACGGAACAATATAATTGCAATAAAGGGTTAAAATGATTAAATGTATGATTAACTATTAGATATAAATGACTAAACAACCAATTGGCATTCTCTTCCAAATTCGACAAATATGATAAATCGAGTCAGATAGAGAATAATAAAATTTTACATTTTACATTTTGCCCAGCTGAAACACGAACGCGCAAACAGCCTTCGAGTCGCTATCGCTACCGATCCTTGGAGCGAATTCAGCGGCCTTACAGACGAAATGGTTGGGAAGAAAGATTTGCAAAGAGAGTTGGAGGTAAATAAATAATTTTACAATGTGCTGATGTTGCGACTGTGGTCAAGCAAAATGTTTTTTCTTGCTGATATTCTGGTCCTCCTCAAACTTCCCGCTGCCCTGTATCTTGCTCTCTCATTGGCTGTAGGTCATCGCTGATGTCATTTTCAGTCAGAACACATTTCACACAGCAGGAATCGCAGACAGGTCCAGACATTTAGCATGCCAAATATCTCACGGGCGTTGGTGACGTCGATTCTCTCAGATCGTGTCTTTGATAATGATCCGATAAAAGCACCGTTTTGTCTCTGATATAAATATGTACGGGCATATGTCGCAGATTTCACAAAATCTGTTGGTTAAAAATGTTGCAGTGTGAACTCTGCATTAGTTTCCTCAGTTCTGTGTTCCACGTAGTTAACGTTTTGTTATAAGTTATACCCTGGTTATCACCTGCACGTTCCATTTATTCTATTAAAATATGTTTTGCACTCAAGAAATTCTTACAGAAATCAAAAACTGGCTGAACTAACTTCCCCTTTGAATAAATATGAATGAGTGAGTCTTGAGTGACCAATTTGACATCTCGTATATACGACCTGGTCATATCTATTTTCAAAATAATAGCAATAATTAACTCCTTGATTTAATACTGGGTTCACCTGAGTTTGTTATAGATACATTAATTCCATTCGCCATTTATTGTAAATGTATGATTTGAATTACCCTATACAATTGAATACCTTTAGAGTAAATACAGCATAAAAACCTCCTGATAATTAACAAAGAACACACACACACACACACACACACACACACACACACACACACACACACACACACACACACACACACACACACACACACACACACATATATATATATATATAAATAAATATTTATTTATTTATTTATTAGTGGTGGGCATAGATTCATTTTTTTAATCTTGATTATTCTAGATTAATTCCAAAATTAATCTAGATTAATCTAGATTAAAATGGCTCATTTTAAGGCATTCTGAATATGTGAGCGCTTAAGTGATCGTTTGTCTTTTTGTAGTTATAAATAAATAACTTCTGTCCCTTTAAGACCTGACGCACGCATGGATCCCAAACACTGTTCCTGTGAGCTGGTTACGACTGTGTTTACGTTAAAACTCACCAAGATGGCCATTGAGACATTTTTGAGTGTATTTGACCATTAATAAGCTGGAAAAAGGAGCTAATTTTTGTACTTGTATGTCAGAGGCGGCTTGCAGATTTTCGGCTTTCGCGAAATTCAGACCGGTCACACCAATACTAACAAACAGGGCCGTTTCTAGCCATTTTGACGCCCTAGGCGAAATCCTTAATGGCACCCCCCAGCCAAATCTTAAAGGTCCCGTTCTTCGTGATCCCACTGTTCAAACTTTAGTTAGTGTGTAATGTTGCTGTTAGAGCATAAATAATACCTGTAAAATTATAAAGCTCAAAGTTCAATGCCAAGCAAGATATTTTATTTAACAGAAGTTCCCTTTCAAAGCCTACAGCGAACGGCTGGCTTGGACTACATCCTGGTACTTCCTTCATAAATGACGTCAGTAGAACAGTAGAACAGACTAACCTCCGCCCACAAGAATACACGAAAAAAGGGGGCGTGGTCTTGTTGCTGTCCCACGTGGAGAAGAGGACGTGTCGCGTGGAGAAAAGGAAGTGTTGCGTTTGACTGTGTTTGTCGCCATGTCGTCGAGACGCTGTTATTTTCATCCCGGAGTCAAATCACCTTTGTTTGGCTTTCCCAGGGACGCTGTAGAGAGCATTGAGCGCATACATCACCCCGTTAACCTCTTAACCTGCGCCCCATTTTTTGAGAATTCTTTGAAAACGACATACCCAAGTGAAAATGTCTGCAGCTCTTAAACCCTATGGTCTATATTCATAAATCTGGTCTTATTTTAAACTAGACACTTGAAATGTTGCTACCCAAGAGTCATAATAACTCAAAGTAATATGGGAACAGAGTAATATACATGTAAATATACATGTAAGTGACTCACGTTTTTTTCTTTTTTTTTTTTTACTTAGGGAAAAAAAATATTATAATTTAATGTTAAGAGCCTGAAAATAACTTAAATATAAAACTGAATGTCTAATCATGTCATGATTCAAATATGAGGATGATTCTCTCAGTAATGTAGCTTCTGTGAGCTTTTATGTCAAGAAAAGTCTAGGCGAATTTCAAAAAGGCCATTTATTTCAGAACATTTGCTATTGTAAAGAGTAGTTTTTCATTCAAATAAATCTGCAATAAACTGCTAATTATAATGGATAAACAGTTACTGAAAAACTAAAGCAACTATTTACAGAGATTACAAAGTGTAAAAAACTCATTTAGCTGATGGGAAGCGTCAGTAAGAGTCTGCGCGCTCCACTGCAGTTGCGCCATTGAGAACGCGCAGACTGCGCACAAACAGTATTCACCAAAGCCTACTTACGTAAACTGCGCAAGATAATGCCTTTTGATTGGTTACTAAGTCCATCAATCAAACCTTTGTTGGAAAGGCATTGGCTGGGCACCGAGTGCCTTTATCCAACGAAAACCATGGGCGCAATGATTGACAGCTCACCAAGCCTGTAAAGCGCTTCCTCTATATGATGCATCCCAGGAGAGACTCTGATTGAAGGAGAGAGACGAGGGAGGGTTTATAATACGTGGGAGAGACTATTCTAGCAGGTGGAGTTTGCCAGAAAAGGATTAGAATCGATATTTCATTGAAAATGGACATGATTGATTACGCTAACTCAAAACTCCCTTGCAAACAACGAAGGATTTTTTGTTTTTTCCCTATTTTTTCGTTGTTTTGGATTAAAAAGTGGGATGCATTTTGAAGAGTGGACTCTTACACAGAGATGTATGCGGGTGTTTATTGGATTCGTCCGATCTGATCTGAACGACAGGAGGAGATGAAAGATGAGTTGAGTACCGCTAATATTATGCTAATGTTTACATGGCCGGTCCTTTAGCGTTTCATTTAACCCTTTCCTCTCTGGTTTATTTATTGCAAAAACAAGTTCAGAACATGAATCTTGAGTGTTTTAGCTTTCAAATGATGCATAGTTTGTGATAGTTGATTGAATATTTTGTATAAAACAAAAGTAAATAAAAGTACACACACGCCCACTTCCGTCAACCCCCCACCCCGCCCGCGATCCGGTGCGGGTTAAGAGGTTAAGAGGCGTGACCTTTCCACGTGCGCTAAGCTGCTGTCGAATCACAACACAGGAACCGGGCCACATTCGCTAAGCTGCGGTCAAATCACAACACGGGAACCGCTGGCACAATCAGAACTCATTACGTATTTCTGAAAGAGGGATAGAACAAGGAACTCATCAACCCGTTTTCAGGACAGTGAAAACAGCGGTATACAGATAAGTAAATTGTGTTAGAAATACTGTTTTTTTTTTACACGCAAAACATGAACACATGTTATATTGCACACTGTAAACACAATCAAAGCTTCAAAAACACACGAAGAACGGGACCTTTAAAAAGCAACATGGTATTACTGGTATTAATTTTAATCCTTATTAACAAATACATACACATATTTTGGAACTGTAATTCTTATTATCAAATATATATGAATACAATTTGGAAACTACGTATAAAAGTTGTTCCCTTCACATGAAAGTAACAAGAATAAATATTGATTCAGTGCGGTCTTTGTTGCTCATTGACGCTTGAACTTCCCCTTTAAATAACGCAACGCTATGCCCTGTACAACATTACTAGAACTGAATGAATCGATTCAGCTTTCAACACCACCCGTAAAGATGCATTAAATTCGACAAAGCGGTTTAATAAAGGATAAATATTATGAATTAGCACATTTTATTATACTATTTTTAAATTGGCCGTTGAATTTTTATATGGGACAATTACACACTGATCCATTAACAATGCATTAGCGCAAAAACACACACCTTTTGGAGGTGCAAGTAAGAGAAGAAAGCTTAATAGAGTCTAAATATAATGATATCATGAAATGCTAAAGTGAGTGTGGTTAGCCTACATCTTTGCTCTACAATACACACAGAGCAATATTACACTATCTGCTAGGGGTGTAACGATTCGTTTTAATAACGATTCGATTCGTATCACGATTTGAGGTTGTCGATACGATTCAAGGACGATATTGGTTCATTTAGAACGATACGATCCGAAACGATTCAGTGACTTGAAATCGATTCAGTAACTTTTTAGCCAAAAATTGTGACTGAAATAAATATCTGGATACTGGTCAGTGCAGGTGAAGTTTCCTAGATTCCTGTTGTTTCTTGTAAGGGAATCAGGTATCAATTAATTATGGATATAAACAAACAAGTAAACAACAATTAATGGAAAATGCATTCACATTTTATTTGAATAAAGTGCAACCAACAGTTTAGGTTGAATTAACAGGAAGTTAACCTTTTCTGCTCTCATTTTCAATATTTAATACATTTTCAATAAAAGCACAGTAAGTGCAACAGTAGGTTAACCTGCTTCTTCTGCTTTTGTTATCCAACATATTAATATTACAATATTAATATCAAAAATAAAGTGCAACTAACTTCTCTTCAGGTTTAATTAATAGTAGGTGTACCTGTTACTTTTGCTGTTGTTTTTCAACATTAAAATAATACAAATACAATATTAATATAAAAAATAAAGTGCAACCAACATTTCTTCAGGTTGAATAAACTGGCTGAACCTGCTACTACTCTCAGTTTAATAAACAAACAATATTTAACAAAAGATAAAATGTAACCAACTACTCTTCAATGACTCTACATATTTCTTTTTCAAAAATATCAACATCAGTGGCGGCTACTGGTCTGTCAGAGAGGGGAAGCTCATTTTCGGCCTACATCATAAAATTGTCTATTTATTTAAAAGTAAATTCTGCCCTACGTTCCTTTTCAAGAAAGTTTCACCCACGACGCTAGCCTAGCCTACTAACGTTATATGAATGAATGAATGAATGAATGAATGAATGAATGAATGAATGAATGAATGAATGAAGGAATGAATGAATGAATGAAGGAATGAATGAACGATCTAAAAAAAAAAATATTAAACTCTGTAAAACTGAAACAAGGAATGTGGTGTATAATTGTGTGAAATGTATGATGAAAATCAAGCAATTTCCCCAAGCAAATATCAAAGAAATAGGTTGCAGCAGTTTTTATTTCGACTGAACTTGAGAAATCCGCGATGGGACTGAGCGCGAATAGCTTCAGTGATTCCTTATAGTACAGAATCGCTGTCAGTCAAAGGGAGATGCAGTCTTTCGACAGACCCTCCAATCATCACGCAGAAGCTCGGAGTCCGGGCCAGCCCACTCCCCATTCACCCCCAGAGACGCCGAGCGTCCGTGGGCGGGACATAATCGCAGCGTTTATCCAATGACCGTCTAGTTTCGAAGCGCTTAAAAAAAAGTTCACAGCAGCCCCATTGAAGTCAATGGACGCAGGGCTCAATAGGGAAATGCACTGTGACGCTGCGGGAATGTATGAGAAGGAAATCGAGTCAGCCGACCTGCTATATGTAACTGATTCTGAACGAACTTGTCTTTGAGATGAACGTTTTCTAACGCATTTTTAGTCAATAAAATGTTAATACAATAGTACATATTTGACCATTAATTTTGTGACATTATAAGGGAAGCCGAGCTTCCCTTGTAGTCTTAAAAAAATCGCCACTGATTCAACATGATCTGACCGCAGAACACTTCTCTGTACGTTCACTATGTCGCCAGCAGTACTACAAACTCGCTCTGCTGGCACACTGGTCCCAGGAATGCACAGGTAACATTTAGCCAGGGTTGAAAGTACAGGTAGCTGTTTCTCCTGGTGGCTTGATAATTTCTCGCTGGTTGGCTTCTCCTCTGCCATCCGCCGCTATGTTTTGTTTTCTTAGCGCTGCTGCGTGCGTTGATGTCACAGATAGGCAGAATGAATCGAGTAACGTTTAACGCCGTTATCATTAAAAGTGCTAAGAAAAAACATCAATTTAAAGTCTGACGTGCTTAAATCCAATGCGTTATTTCCTATGATCGATACAATCGATTGATTACCTTTTAAAACGATGTTAGATCGATATATGTCGTCCGGAAGGCCAACTTGCCGAGCACAGATCGATGTAGTTAGATCGTAGGAAAATAAATCGATACATCGATGTAGTAGATGAATCGTTACACCCCTACTATCTGCCCATTTCACAGCGTGATTTCTCGACTGCCACAAATACGGCCCTAACAAAATACAGATTTGTGCACTTTTTATTGTACCTATTTTTTCAATTGGCCTTTGAATTTAGCTTTATTGTGTGGTTAAAAAAGGAGTTATCTTAACAAAGCTTTGACCAAGCTCTTTGATCACAAAGCTTCCAACGATTTCAGTTTGGATGAGGTTTGATAAAGTTTTGCAAGTCTCCAAAACTCACATAAATGTATATGTGCACTTTCCATATGCATATGAATGAGATCACTCTGTATAATAAGCACAAAGTGGATCATTATTGTCCATCGGTCATTATTCCTTTCGCTGGTGACTCACATTTCTTTTTGATACATGAGTCACAGCTAAGAACAGATACACTTGTTTCAAATTATGCAGTTAGGTTCAGGATTGAAATAATTTTACTACAGTACCTCACGGATGCGGACCTTCCACACCTCGTCGCCATCCACGAGGGGGGCTGCAGGATCCGTAGTATTCGTTTGAACGGTGGCACTCATATCTGGGCATCTCCACTTGGGGAGGGCAAGGATAGCCAAGGTCGGGGTTATGAAGGTGAACGTCCCCCCTTGGAGGATCGGTAATCTGAGAAGACATAAAGAATGTTTATTTTTTTTTGCTCCGAGCCTATTTTATATATGATGTCGGTTAAATCATAAAAACATTGGCAGGAGTCATACATTGTCATTTTCCTTTCATTGAATTATGGGGTACATAAAAATCATTGAATACAAATGTTTTGGCTGAAACGATGAGAGCCAGACTATTTTTAATGTTCTTGTATTGAAATTCTGTCATTATTTACTCATGTCATTCCAAACTTCTTTCTTCTGTGGAACATCACTAGAGATGTTTTTATCCATGCAATGAAAAACAGTGTTCAATGTTGTTGATTTTCATTGGACAAAACCAGTTGAAACATTCTTCAAAATTTATTTTATGTTGTGTACTAATATGGCTCTATACTCTTAACTCTTTCCCCGCCATTGACAGAATTTTCCCGTTATCCACGTTTTCACTTATGCATTAGGGGTCGCTATTACACATTTTATGAAATAGAATCTCTGATCAAAATACGGATGAAGAAGCAGAACCAAGAACCAAGTGAGAGAACATATCCAGTAGGATGCGATCTACTGGATTTATGTTTTGATCACCGTTCTGAATCTTTCCGGATGTAGATGCCAATTTCTCAGCTTTTTGTTCAAAATGTCTTTTGTTCTTTTTTAATGAAACTTGACCACATTCATTTGTTGATAACAAAAAAATACATGAAGCTAGAATAAAATGTTTTTTTAAAGGATTGGTTCTTTAAAATTAAAATTACTCCATGATTTACTCACCCTCAAGTCATATATTAATAAATATCCTGACGTTTCCAAGCTTTATAATGGCAGTGAATGGCAGCCCACAATTTGAAGACAAAAAAAGTGCATCCATCCATTATAAAAGTAATCCACATGGCTCCGGGGGGTTAATAAAGGCCTTCTCAAGCGAATCGATAGGTTTTTGTAAGAAAAATATCCATATTTAAAACTTTTTAAAGTAAAATATCTAGCTACCGCCAGACCGGCTTTCACATTCAACTTATGAAGAAAGTGTAATGCCTCTCGCAGTTCAAAACGCTTAGGCTACATCATAAGTTATGTTTTTTTTCCCCACAAGTTGAATACGGAAGACGCTGTGGAGTACGTTTTTGAGCTTCAAACTCTTGAGCCCCGTTCACTGCCATTATAAAACTTGGAAACATCAGGATATTTATTAGAACTCTGATTGTGTTCATCAGAAAGAAGAAAGTCATATACACCTAGGATGGCTTGAGGGTGAGTAAATCATGGGATAATTTTCATTTTAAAGTGAACTAATCCTTTAAAGAAGAGGCTCTGTTCTGTCTTTTTTCCCTCTCATGTTCTGATATTAATACAACAAAATATTCTTGGGCTATGAAAGTTTTGTGAAAATGATCACAAATGCTGGCGTTGGCTTGCTGGCGGGGAAAGTTAAAAATAAAGATACCAAAAGGGGGTTTTCACAGCGATGCCATAGAAGAACTATTTTTGGTTTGCCAAGTAACTTTTCAGTAAACAGTTTTTAAAAGAACCATTATTTTCTTAGTGTGAAGAAGATTTTTAAAATCTAAAAGTACCCTTTTCCACTATAAAGTAACTTTTTTGTGCAATGCAAAGATTCTTCATGGAACCTTTAACATCCATGGAATTTTGAAGAGTGCAGCGGGCCTTTTTTCCTGGCAGTGTACATAACTTCAGATATCACACATTGTGGAACGTTAATTACAGTACCTGGTCCCGACGGTGGTCTGTAGTAAAGTGCACAGGCCCGAGACAAAGAAGATGGTGGAGATGAGCTGACTTTTGGCAGCGTTGTTCTCTTTGATGCACAACGGCTCGGCTAGGATAAGAGGAATTGCCAGGATGCCACCGAATGCCAGTATATAATGCTGTGTGACAAGAAAAAGGAATGAAGAGCTACCACGGATGACACCGGGCTTGGGTTCATCGCAAATAACTCGTTATGCGGGACGAGACACGAGCGAAGACAGATGATCACATTAAATGTAGCAAATCTTAAATCCGGCCTGACTGAGCCAGGGAGACGTGCGAGAAATGGAAGACAGATGTTGGCCTATCTGTTGTGAATTGATAGCACCTCTTTACTCTCACCAGTAAGCTTCATAAATTTGTCGGGCTCAGAAAAAGTAAAACTTGGCTGAATGCTCAGCAGCTTTGACAGGAGCTTACAGTGCGAATATGGAGAAGGTGCACAGGAGGGAATTTACACAGCAGGAGAGGTATGGAAATAAATTTGTAAATTCATAGATTTGCTGCTTTATGTTGTCCGCACTTAAATTCCTGTTGTTTTATTGTTTTTCAGCTGTTCTAGTTTATGCCTTCACAGCTGCCTTCCCCCCAAAGTCAAGTAGAGCGGGTTTTGAATTGAATTTAAAATTTCATAACTCTAGAGGGACGTGCATTAGCGTAAAAACACCGGTAATGAAAGCAGAAACGAGTTGGGGGCTCTAAGGGAGTCTGCGCTGACATGAAATACCAGGTCTCTCCCTGCCTTTTCCTCCCCTCCATGACACCGGAGAGATGAAAGTGAGCATGCTGGAGGAGTGAGACTTCTTCTTTGTACTCCTCTTTGCGCTCAGCACATCATCTTACCTCACATGTCGATGCGAGTCCCTTGTGTACCTTGCTGCCCTTTCTCTCCCCCCACCCAGTTGCCTTTGATCTCCATGTGTCATCAGGATGAGTAAGTGGAATGCTTTGGCTCATGTTCCTCTCACCTTAAACATCAGATAATAAGGAATAACATGGTCTAAAGTGATAGTGAAGCCTTAAGGGGCTTAGGCTAATGATAATGTTGATAATTAGCAGCGTCAAAGCAATCAGAAGTCATTGTTTTTAATGAGAATTGGCAGTTTGAAATGACAGAGACCATTTACAAAATGGAAACTGTGAAGTCCCGTTGACATCAAGAACGATAACCACAAAGGTTTTTTTTTTTGTTTTTTTTTAACTGTTGCTGTTGTTTGGCAAAATTTTGCTGGAAAAATCCAATCATTTCAATAAGAATCCACCCAATCTGGAGTTTCGTGTGACAACGAAAAAGTTCCCCCAGCAGATTTCGCTTGTTGTCAACTTGGACAAAACTTTGCACAAATTCGCTGCTTTGACCAACAAAAGCTGATTGGTTTTAAAGTAACCTCAGTATGAGCTACACTATTGACAAAAGAAAATTTATAATTTTTTGCTAGTGGAGACTATGGCAACTATACAGATAACATTGGAATGATTTCAGACCGATTATTTTTCAGTTAATGAAAGCTGCAGTGTGCGCTTAGAATAAAAAAATGACGTTACCGTCCATTAGTGCGAATGGACACTAGTTAGCATTTTAGTTATTGTTATAGTTTTCGTTCTGGGCGAGAATGGACCTTAAAGCGATAGTTCACACATTCTTCACAATCTTAATTCTGTCATCATTTACTCATCTCATGTCATTTCAAACCTGCACGAATTTCTTCTGCAGAACACAAAAGATATTTTGAAAAATGTTGGTAAACAGTTTTGGTAACCATTGACATCTAATAAATTATTTTCATGAACTCTCTATTTAAGCAATGTAAGCAAAATGCAAATGGTAACTGAAATATACCCAAAAGATTCATACTAAAATCAAATCAAATTATTTGAATTAAGAGCTTTTGAACTGAACACATTTGGATAATAAAATATGTATCGATTCCCAGCCCTAGCAGGAAAAGCTACTAGAAAGTAACAGTACAGTAAATCGTTTTTCAGAATCAACAAGACTTGAGTGTCGAAACTTTGGTGTGTGATGCAGCAAAACTAAAATAAATTGAGAATTTGAACAGTTCTATTAAGTAACTAGCAGACTTTCAGTGTAGACTGGTACCAATTTGCATACTATCAGTCCTAAATAGTCCTCGAAATTTAAATTAGTATGCTACTACATTTCTCTCTGATATGGCAGGAAATTCAATTAAATTGAATGTGGAGGATTTTAACTGAGACTGTGATGATTGATGATGATGATGATGATTGGGCAATTTAAATGGTGACAGGACGCATGTAACGAAGTGACAGAGCAGTCTGTTAAAGACGCAGTAATGATGTAGTAGTACGTCCTAAAGCTTGTCTACTTTTATGCTAACTTTTTCTTCACAAAATGAGTTCATAATTTTTAGGGCATAGTATAAGTAGGCGAATTGGGATGCAGCATGGGTTTTACATTTAAATGCTGACAAAAAGCAGAACAAATTAACAACCAGAGGTCAAAGGGTCAATGAAATTAGGCTTAGTGTGTTCAAATAAATGCTGCCTCTGTACACCCAAAAAAGTCTGGATCCGAATAAAATAAGCGGATCTGTGAGATATCAGATGTGACCAGGCTTCAGTGCAGCATTCCTGGGTATTAAGGAGTTAAACCTTATCTTTAGTCACTCTGCTCATGCTTTTCAAGGCAACTCTTCCATCTAGATGAATACACACCTTTTCATGGCATGCAATGAGGAGAACTCCTCAAGCACAGTTAAACCCTAAAAGGCCATTGAAGGTTCACTTTGTTAGTAGTTCAAATCAGGAGAGACTTGTCCGCTTAGGAGATGTGTGGCGGGGGTTAAGCCGCCTTTCTTGAAACAAGACTAAATAGAGATTTGTTGCATGTTGTGTCTCACCTGGAAAGCCAGAAGAATGCAGAGGTACCAGGGTGGCCGATCATTGATGGAGTAGATAAGGTTGCCGTCGGGCCTTGGATCCAGGCCCTCTTCCAGACTGTCGACACAGGGTTCCGTGATAACGTTCTTCTCAGGGTCATTGCTGCCGTCTGAAATCTGAAGGTAGTAGAGATTATTCCACCGTATTTAAGGAGACTGAGCACTGAGGTTAATTGAGAGAGCAAAGGACAGTGACCACTTAAATCGTTCCTAGAAACAAGATAGAGACCTTCAATGTCCAAGAAAAGCTCTGAGAAAAGCCAGAACCTAGGGAGCTGCTTTGTTCTCTACATAGGAAGCAGCATTTTAACAGTTATGGAACCTCACAAGTGACAATTTTGTCAAACTATAAGACAGCATTTCAATACAGATGACATTCAGCTTGGAGTGAGAAATATTCCTGCGAGGTGGGGGGTGATATTGACACAGATTCGATTTATAAGCTTGCAATTTGATTTCAATCTTAATTCAACATCAATTCATTTGGATATATACATGTACATTTTTCTCAATAGAAACCATGCTGGAAAATGCCATCAGCCCGCATTTCGTGACACGGTTTCTTGGCCACCACAGAGGATATGTTAAAGCTGACATAAGGCCTTGATTTTATAGGTACCGCCCTAACAAAAGCAAATATTATCTCTATTAATTCATGCACATCTATGCTCTCGTTTTCTTGATAGTTAGATGGCAGTGATGCACAAAGGAAATCTAGTATACATAAAACAGAAATTGTAACACATGAGCATGCAAGAAATTCCTGTGCACACGCAATAGTTTCTCGTGTACTCTCGAAAGTCTGTATATTTTTTATTTTTTGCAAAGGTCCCTTTAGGGGCTCCGTACTATTGAAGCATAAATATACTTTTGTAAATTTTGGATAACACTGTACATTTTTATTTTCTTATTTAATTTATTCTAATTAATTTATTTTAATAAAATTACATTGCTAAAATATTTTCAGTATTGAAAGAAATACACCGATCAGGTGAAGTGATTATCTCTTCATCACAGCACCTGTTAGTAGGTGGGATGTATTAAGCAGCAAGTGAACATTTTGTCCTAAAAGTTGATGTGTTGGAAGCAGGAAAAATGGGCAAGCGTAAGGATCTGAGCGAGTTTGACAAGAGCCAAATTGTGATGGCTAGACGACTAGGGTGTCTTGTGGGTTGCTCTGCAGTGGTCAGTATCTATTAAAAGCGGTCCAAGGAAGGAACAGTGGTGAACCGGCGACAGGGTCATGGGTGACCAAGGCTCATTGATGCATGTGGGGAGCGAAGGCTGGCCCGTGTGGTCCGATCAAACCTACCTAAGCATTGTTGCAGACCATGTCACCCTTTCATGGAAACTATATTTACCTGGTGGCCTCTTTCAGCAGGATAATGTGCACTGCCACAAAGCAAAAATTGTTCAGGAATGGTTTGAGGAGCACGAGTTTGAGGTGTTGAATTGGCCTCCAAATTCCCCAGATCTCAATCCAATCGAGCATCTGTGGGATGTGCTGAACAAACAAGTCCGATCCATGGAGGCCCCACCTTGCAACTTACAGGACTTAAAGGATCTGTTGCTAACATCCTGGTGCCAGATACCACAGCACACCTTCGATGGTCTAGTGGAGTCCATGCCTCGACAGGGCAGGGCTGTTTTGGCAGCAAAAGGCAGACTTTACAAAGCAGACTTTATTTCATCTATTTCCACTCATTTACATCTCAGTCTCATGGCTCTAACTGAAACCTAGATCAGACCAGAAGACACTGCCACTCCTGCAGCTCTCTCAAATAATTTCACCTTTTCACACACCCCTCGCCCGATTGGGAGGGGTGGAGGTACTGGTCTGCTCATCTCAAATGATTGGAAATTTGAGCCAATTCCTTCTCTATCTGGCAACTGCTCATTTGAATCACACTCAATCACTATCACTCACCCTGCTAAAATCCATGTTGTAGTTATTTATTGCCCTCCAGGTCAACTGGGTAACTTCTTGGAGGAATTGGATTTTTTTACTCTCTCACTTCCCTGAGAATGGCACTCCTCTGGTACTGTTCGGTGACTTCAACATCCACCTTGATAAACCCCAGGCTGCAGACTTCACCACTCTTCTGACCTCATTTGACCTTAAGCGAGTATCTACTACAGCTACTCACAAATCAGGTAACCATTTGGACCTTATCTACACATGCTACTGCTCCACACAAAACACTTTAGTTACTCCATTGCACACCTCAGATCACTTTCTCATCACTCTTAACCTCCTACTGACTCCTGACACAACACACACTCCTCCGCAGATCATCTTTCGGGGTAATCTACGCTCGCTCTCTCCCTCCTGTCTATCCACTATGGTTTCATCCTCATTCCCTCCACCTGCTCAGTTCTCAGCAATGGACACTAACAGTGCTACTGACACTCTTTGCTCCACTCTAACATCTTGCTTAGACAACTTCTGTCCCATTTCATCCAGGCCAGCCCGCACCACCCCCTCTGCCCCCTGGCTGTCTGATGTTCTCTGCGAACATCGCTTTGGACTCCGGGCGGCAGAGAGGAAGTGGCGCAAAACTAAAAACGCTACTGACCTAACTCTGTATCAGTCTCTTCTCGCTTCTTTCTCTGCTAATGTCTCCACTGCTAAAACTACATACTACCACAACAAAATCAACAACTGCTCTGAATCTCGTGCACTTTTCAGAACATTCTCTACGCTTCGTCAACTCTTACAGCTGATAACTTTGCATCATTTTTCACAAACAAAACCTCCTCCATCAGCAGCCAATTCTCCACACCACAAACCGACACACACATCTCAACAACCATCACACACACGCTCCCCTCCTTTTCCCTGATCTCCGAAGCAAATGTCTCCAAACTCATCCTTTCCAATCATCCCACTACCTGTCCGCTTGATCCTATCCCCACCCACCTCCGTCAGGCCATTTCTTCTTCTGTTACTCCTGCACTCACATTGTCAACACCTCTCTTCACACCGGGACCTTCGCCACAGCATTTAAGCAGGCTCGGGTAACCCCACTGCTTAAGAAACCCTCTCTGAACCCAGCACTTTTAGAAAACTACAGACCTGTATCCCTTTTGCCTTTCATTGCAAAGACACTTGAGCGAGTTGTGTTTAACCAGCTCTCTACGTTTCTTGAACAGAACAACCTCCTGGACATCAACCAATCCGGCTTCAAAAGCGGACACTAAACTGAGACTGCCCTGCTCTTGGTTACGGAGGCACTGAGACAGGCAAGAGCAGCTTCCAAATCCACAGTATTTATCTTACTGGATTTGTCTGCTGCTTTTGACACAGTTAATCACCAGATCCTCCTGTCATCTCTCATGAAGATGGGCATCTCAGGAACTGCTCTCCAGTGGTTCAAGTCTTACCTCTCAGGTAGGTCCTTCAGGGTGTCATGGAGAGGTGAAGTGTTTAAGTCACATCATCTAGCTACTGGAGTTCACCAGGGCTCAGTGCTTGGACCACTTCTCTTCTCCATCTACATGTCATCACTGGGATCTGTCATTCAGAAACATGGCTTTTCCTATCACTGCTATGCCGACGACACTCAAATCTACTTCTCATTTCAACCAGATGATCCCACGGTTGGTGTTCGTATCGCTGCCTGCCTAACAGACATTTCTGGCTGGATGAAGGAACATCACCTGCAACTCAACCTTGCAAAGACAGAACTGCTTGTGGTCTCAGCCAACCCAGCACTTCATCACAATCTCTCCATTCAGCTAGGATCATCAACCATAACTCCATCCAGGACAGCCAAGAACCTTGGAGTTGTGATTGATGATCAGCTAAAATTCACTGACCACATTACTGCAACAACCCGGTCCTGCAGATTTGCATTATACAACATTAGGAAGATAAGACCCTTCCTATCAGAGCAGGCCACACAACTCCTGGTACAAGCTCTTGTTCTCTCCAGACTGGACTACTGTAATGCTCTTCTAGCTGGCCTTCCGAAATGCACTATCAAAACCTTGCAACTTATCCAGAATGCAGCGGCGAGGGTGGTCTTTAATGAGCCGAAGAAAGCGCACGTCACGCCTCTCTTCATCAGTCTGCACTGGCTGCCAATAGCCGCTCGCATCAAATTCAAGGCACTGGTGCTTGCCTTCAAAGCAACCACTGGCTCTGCACCAATATACCTAAACTTGCTTGTTCAGACTTACACACCCTCTAGGAGCTTACGTTCTGCCAGTGAACAACGCCTTGTGATCCCATCCCATAGAGGTATGAAATCGCTCTCACAGACCTTTTCCTGAACTGCCCCCACTTGGTGGAATGACCTGCCTATCTCAATTCGTGCGGCCGAGTCTGTAGCCATTTTCAAAAAACATCTAAAGACACATCTCTTCCAGCAGCACCTGACCAATCAAGAATAGCACTTATCATTCTATTCATTTTCTGTCTAATTTATTTTAAAAAAGAAGAAGAAAAAAAACAGTTCTGTCCTGTGTGTTCTGTGCTAGATTAACTGAAACTTGTTACAGCACTTGCATACTGTTGCCCTTGACTGTTCTAGTTGCTTCTATTACTCTCATTTGTAAGTCTCTTTGGATAAAAGCGTCTGCTAAATGACAATGTAAATGCAAAAGGGGGACCAACGCAATATTAGGAATAATGTTATGCCTGATTGGTGTATATCTTGCTCTGCCCAGCATCACAGTCTTTCCAAGTCTGTGGGTTTCTTGCAGAACTGGGCTTCTTTCACAATGATTGAACGGGTTTTGAATAGCAATTTGGCTGGATTTGATACAAAAACGTCCCTGCAGCATCATCTAAATTCATGTTCCATTTGACGTTTCAACATGCAACTAGTACCAATACATATAAAATGTTTTATTAAAATACTGTTTATTAAAATTAAGTCACACCGAAGTTTAATAAAATGTAACACTTTATACACTGGTTTAAATAACTACAGTAATACAGAAAATCATATTTCCTGCCTATTTGATCTGTTACTTCTAACTGTTGCAATATGAATTTTGCAGGCAATGTTCATTTAACAAATTTGAGGTCTCCGGCTCACTTACAGTCAGTCATTCACTGCAATTCAGACATGACCGCGATGTTTGCTCTATAATTGGTCTGTCCGGTTCAACCAGTTTGCCCCTTTCAGGCTGATTTGCTAAGTGGTTGTGAACATGATAGGTCAACATGATCCTGCTAACATTGTAATCAGCCAATGACAGCGACGAGGAGGCACTGCCTTCTCTCATGTGACTTTTTTTTGCAATTACCCCCTCAACAGAGGTCGCTCTGCAACTTTATCCTCTAGTGTTATTTTAGAAAATTAGTAATATTTTTTTTTACTATGTCATGCTAATTTTTTTGAGGAGGCTCTGTCTTTCTTGCCTCCTAGAAGAAAACACCACTGGTTAATTTTCAGAGGAACATACCAGACAAAATGTATTCCTGTCTTATCATCCATCTTCATGACTCTCTTTCCAAATACAAATACTTACATTCTTGCATAAGTCAATGAGTTGTCAATGACCTCTTTGCCTTGGCTTCATGCTCATTGAGAAGTTAATTCAGATGAGCACGCATGAAGCCAATAATGGGCCTTCTAAACAGTGTTTGGTCTGTGGTTGATCTGCAGTTAAGAAAAACCAGACCAGAGCACCTCACAAGGGATATACGATACAGCAAATAAGTAACTTGATTTAACGCATTTCGGTCCAGCACTTATGCATGTATGAATGATTTTAACCCCTTAACTGTCACCCCCATTTTTGGGCATAGACATGAAAATGTACTATACAAACTTAAACAGCTGTAATTCATGAATGCTTTGGGATACAGACATAAGGTTGGTCTCTTTTGAAAGAACACACTTTGGGGATTATTGTTAAATTAAAATTAAAAGTTATTAAAGTTTAAGTTTATTGTTATGAAAATGGTATGTAATATTTGTTTTATTATATAAAATTTTTATATATAAAAAAATATATATGTTTCAGCCTAAAAATGCTAGAAAGTAAAAGCCACAAGTCTAAATGAGATGTGTGTCAAATTTCAGCTTGATATCTCAAAAAATGAGGTTTCTGTGAGACTTTTAGTTGTCACATCACAAATGGCCACTAGGAGACACCCTTGTTCATTGTTGATTCCTAAAGGTCACTTAGTTGCTTGAACTTCCATCTGACACCTCAGCACAAACACAGAGAGAGATTTAAAAAAAACATTTTATTATTATTTTTTTTTACTTTTTTCAAAACATTTCATAAACATGTTAACTATTCTATACAAATTGCAACAGAAACACGAATACGACTAGTATGAAAGAAAATAATAATTAAATAAAAATACTGGAAAAATAAATACCAAATAATTTCCAATTTTTCAACTATTTACAACTATATACAATTTTTCACAACTTCTGAACACTACAAACTATTTACATCATGCCAGTAATTGAAGCAATCTCGTGTTGATTCTCGTGTAGATTTTTTGAGGTGCACTCTTTTTTGAGGTGCACTCTTTTTTTGAGGTGCACTCTCTCTTTTCCTACATAATTTTTAACAAAAAACAGGGGTGACATATCTATTTAGGAGGCTTAGACCTTTCCAATGATATATAGTTTGTCATGATTAGATAAGGATTTAATTGTAAAATATTGAAGCAAACATAGGCGTCCCGCCAGCGGGACGGTGACAGTTAAGGGTTAAGGAGATTGCTATTTTTTATTTTCATAAGCTACATGTCCTCAGGTCAAGTTCAATACATAGCACTTCTTTAAAATGAGGGAATAATGATTCATCCATGCGTGAACAAAAAAGTCATTATGAGGTTGTGAGAATGATGATGTCTTAAAGGAATAGTTCACCAAAAACGAAACTTCTGTCATCACACACTCACCCTCGTGTCGTTCCAAACCTGTCAGACTTTCTTTCTTCTGTGGAACACAAAATAACTTTATGGCAGAATGACAATGTCAGTCACCATGCTCTGTTACTGAATGGGGAAAAAGATGCAAAGGACAGTAAATGGTGACTGATGATGTCTAAATAACATAATCTTTATGTGTTTTCTACGGAAGGCATATTGATTTAAAACAAATGATGACATTCAGCTTTGAGTGAACTAACAGATAGATACATTGACAGACAGAGAGAGATAGACAAATAGAGACAGATAGATAGACAGACACTAGATAGATAGACAGACAGATAAACAGATCGCTTTTGTATGTTCACACCGCCGCCGGCGAGAGCGTCAAACTTCGCTCTAGCCGCCCTGCCATCGACGCTGTAGAAAGATTCGTGGACGTGCTGCCGCTCTGACGTAGATCGAATGCTTGGTCTTTTTTAAAACTGCATTTAAAGGGGCTGCAAAGCAAACAATCATGTTGATTGACGTTTGTGCAGACTGACCACAGGTAGGGTATAACTGTATA
This sequence comes from Romanogobio albipinnatus, assembly GCA_023566225.1. NCBI lineage: Eukaryota > Metazoa > Chordata > Actinopteri > Cypriniformes > Gobionidae > Romanogobio > Romanogobio albipinnatus. Next base: position 21,987,972 of record CM042262.1, on the reverse strand, counting down.
ATATAACCTCATGAGATCATTTAAATGTGAAAGTTTAAAAAAAGTAGATCGATGGAAAGAACTTAACAATTATAGTTACATGTTTGCTAACGAAATAAACCAATTAAAAGCCATTTGTGTAGCCATTGGTTGGTGGAGTTGACATATTTGATACAAACTAATTGATACATTTAGATAAATAGATTTCATACATTATAGCATATAATACAATATTTCCCGCTGTTGTTACTTGTCGTCATCGTTGCTACGACACGTGACTCACAATGACTGAAACGACCAATTAAAAGTGCTTCGCTGATCATAGACAAACGGGGAGAAATTAGTTGGCCTATCTACCGCACACTGCAAAAAATGACTGATTTTAACGGTAAAAAACTGAAAATGTCTGTCATGGATTTGCACTGAATTGATTCTCAAAAATACGGAACAAAGTGCGTTCCGTATCAGTTCAATACGGAACAAGACTTTTATGTGTCAAATACGGGACGATTCCGTATTATACGGAATGGTTGGCAACCCTATTTGTGTGGTGTATAAATAATGTTGCGCATCTTCTAATCAAACCGCCGCACCAGCAGTGATCAACCTCTCCTCTATTTTGCTAGGGAACTAATGTGGTCGGAACCAAAGTTTACAGCACTGCGTTCTCTGAAATCCTCTCAAGCGGAGCACTTATTCCCATTGGTTGCCGCCGAACCGCGTCATAGCTCATTACCATAAAGTTGACCTGATTTCAACTCTCCTCGACGCCCAAATCGTCCAAGATGCGCCGCGCCGCTCTCACCGGAGCTCTCCGCCGGGCTCCCATTGAAAATGAATGACTTCCGGCCACTTTGACGCTCTCGCCGGCGGCGGTGTGAACGCATGTTAATGTAGCCTGTAACCGAAATGCATTCGGTACACGTGTGCACCGAAACGAGAGCCCTGTACTGAAACGGTTCGGTACAATTACGTGTACCGTTACACCCCTAATAGATAGATAGATAGATAGATAGATAGATAGATAGATAGATAGATAGATAGATAGATAGATAGATAGATAGATAGATAGATAGATAGATAGATAGATAGATAGATAGATAGATAGATAGATAGATAGATAGATAGATAGATAGATAGATAGATAGATAGATAGATAGATAGATAGATAGATAGATAGATAGATAGATAGATAGATAGATAGATAGATAGATAGATAGGCAGGCAGGCAGGCAGGCAGGCAGGCAGGCAGACAGACAGATAGATAGCAGGCTAGGTAACCAGACAGAATTTCTGAACAATAAATAAAAATGAACAAGCTAGCGAGCTAAGCACTCAAACACAGAGTGATTGATAGTTACATTTTAATAGCTAAATTAATGTCATACGCATGTCAGAAAGATTTTACGGGAATGTATCACAATGTAATTTAAGCAAACATACCATAGTGACGACAGTTCTTGGGAAGCACATAACTCTGAAAAGTAAATGTGTAACTTATATTCTACGTAAACCTTGTGTTGCCAGTTGAGTTGTTTAAATGTGAAGATAAACTGGGATTTGTGATTTCATGGTTTACGAATTTACGGCTATACTCAATCCCACCTGGTGGAAATACATACCACTTCCCTTTTGGTTGAGGTTCAGGGGTTGAATTTGGCATAAATGCTACTGAATTTCTTAAATGAATTACATATGTTTACCTGAGCACTCTGATCACTCGACTGACGAGGCTTTTCTAAATGACATAGGCCTACTGCCACCTTCTGGTTCATATCGACACCGTGGGTGTTGAAACCACTTATAAAACCCTCCAGTGTGCTCCCAAGAAGATTATCATTTTTGTGTAACTTACTGTGTGTGACAGTTAAATCCGCCAAGCTCTTGTTTTGTACGCAAATATGCTTCTGTTTTTGCTATATTTCTACCAGAAGCCATGCAGTCACATCTAACACATCAAATCTGTCATTAAGGATACAAATACATATTTGTTAATGTTGTTAAAGGATTTGCATACAGTTAACAGATTTTAACAGCAGGACAAAAATAGCTTATGCAGTTCACGCTTCGCTGCCGCCTCGTAGTGGTAGTTGTTGGGTATTTCATTCACATCATTAGGCCTTAGCTTACTCTGTGTTCCACCTGTGTAAACTTTGCGTGGACTAAAAACACTGGCTTTTAGTCTAGTCTTTGTGGCTTTGCTTTAAGTAAGTAACACAGCATATGCACTATATTTTCTAGGCTATGCTTCGCTTAGGTTTGCAGATATAATAGAAGCAAATGTTTAATCAAGGATCAGTTACTCATGTCATGAAATTCCACATGCTAATGATTGATTCTTTATAAAAACCCATATATCTGCAAAATATTAAAAGCTGGTTGAGGGAGGAGGGTTGTTGTTGGACTATGGTGGCTATTTTTTGCACAAGGAAGTAAACAGAGAAAAGAATGAAGTCAGAAAGTAAGTGTGTTTATCTGAAACAAAAGGATGGTGTCCAATTGTTTCCCCTGAAGCCATTAAATCCGTTTTCAGTCCGTAATTAAATTACTCTGGTTTTTATCAGCCTTTTCCTCCACACACATATGAAACACAATGACAAGTAAGAGCTAAACCTATTCATGCTATTCTATATTTTATAATATGTAATGCAAAATAGTATTATAGAAAACGATTAACCCAGAGAATGAATTAATGAGTAAATAAATTATATGTTTATGCTTTACAATGTTATTTTATTTCAAGAAATGTAGGAAATTCCACAATACTATAAATGTAGTGTTATATCTTATTTTAAGGATGTTTAGAAAAAGATATATTTTTATAATGTGTTCAATCATTATACTTGCAAATATTTCTCTTGCATCATATTGGAATCAGACTTAATCATTTAAAACTGAACTTCATATGTAGTTTCATTGCATATGACATTTTTCTGATTTTGTGGTTATGCATGTTTGAAAACTGGCACTGTAAAGCAAATTAATAATACATAATGTGGTGGCAACAAGAATTTCACTAAACCACCGGCTAAATATTACCTCAACAAGCCCAGCATTCATATGGGGCCTCTCAAGACCACAAATTATGTCTTATTAACTTCTCAGATTACTCATGTTAGTGCTGCATAATTTTATAATCACAAGATGGTTATGATGATTTGAAAATAATCCTAGGAAGTTTGGAATCCAGTTGCATTCAGTCACGTAAAACTTTTACCTTGTTATACAAAAAGCAAAATCGCAGATATATTAACCTCTGTTAACCCATAATCCACCTCATGTCTCCAGAAAACAATGTAGCCCTACACTAGTATTGTTTTACATTCATATAACACGAAGCCTATTGCCTTGCTACTATCTAAAACAAGCCCCAATGTTTTCCATAAAATCACATGTGATGACGAGAAACAAGACAGCAATTGATAAGAATTTTGTTTTCCTCAGGATCGAGCTGTTTTTATTTAGAGCATTTTTGGCACTTACTTCGAAAGTTGAGTCTTTGGCGCCCTGGTTTCTTAACACAATGTCAAGCTTTTGGTCCTGTTGAGTGAGATGCATAGCTGACCTATAGGTATAGGAGTGAGGCACCGGCCACACTTCTGATAAGTTCAGACAGACAGAGAGAGAGAGAGAGAGAGAGAGAGAGAGAGATAGAGACACTGGCCTTTGCAGTCTGCTGGTCAGGCTGGTTGTCAAGGAAACCAGAGCTGTGTGTTACATGCGCCTTGAACTCTGTAGTTATGTAATCGCCAGCTTGACTCAGGGTTTTGTAGTCATGTGCCTGTCTGAGGACCACTGCTACGGCCACTGATAGGGCCGTAAGACCACACGAGTGCTCCGAGTGTTTCTGTTGATTTCAGGCATATCAAACCAACCGTGACTGAGCATGAGGAGGACCAGGGGGTATTTTGGGTTGAGTGGAACAGGAGACATGCTGATTAGATCAGTGAAAATCTAAATCTATGCTCCAATTTGGGAAATACTCATTTCTTACATTTTTAAGTACAATCAACTTAGATGTTTGTCATTTCAACTTAAATTACAATAAACTGACTTAAGGGATACATAACGCACACAGTTTCTGCCAATCTCATGTTAATCTTGAGTACCTATAGAGTAGTATTGCATCCTTCATATCTCAGAAGAGTCTTTGGTTTTATCATAATATGGCGCGATCAAGCTCTCACTCAGGTTGATTTGTGCACATGCTCATCCGGGAGAAGTGCCCATACAAGGAATTCATTCAAGGACGTCATACAAGGTCATACTTGAAAACTTGTTTGAATCCTGAAGAAGCGTATTTGGCACAGAAATACTCTGTCATACGTCCAATTGTTTTTTGAAATTTTGGCCATGTTTAGCATGAGAATCCAACTCTTTAACAGTGTAAATAAGTCAGAATGCATGAAATGGCATTAGACACCCTTTAAAAAAATGAGTTGCATCTTGTATAACTTATAAAAAAAGTTGAAAATGGCTTGACTTATTTTGATGAGTTAAAGGAATGTAAAAACATATGTTGTCATAACTTATTATTTATATATTTTATTTTTACAGTGTTGTAAAGCAAAAACAGAGGGTATTAGCTCAGTGTTTATCAAGAACCAAACACACACACACACACACACACACACACACACACACACACACACACACACACACACACACACACACACACACACACACACACACACACATATATATATATACACAGTATATAAATAAATACACTCTAAAAAAAAAGGTTCTATATGACACCAAAAATGGTTCTTGGCTCGTAATCATAGGGAACCTTTTTAAGTGCTATATAGCACACCAATTTTGGTGCTTCAGTGGTTCTTCAGCGGTTCTTCAGAGGTTCTTCACCGGTTCTTTGACTAAGGTGCTATATAGCACCGCTAACTATGGTGCTATATAGCACCGCTACCATATAGAGAACATGTTAAGATATGGTGCTATATAGCACCAAAGGTGGTTACTCTATGAACCATTTTTGGTGCCATATAGAACCTTTTTTTTTAGAGTGTACAGTTGGTCCATATATATTTGGACACAGGCATAATTGTCATACTCTTGGCTCTGTATGTCACCAGAATAATATTAAAATGAAACAATCAATATGAATTTGAAGTGCAGAATTTAAGCTTTAATTTAAGGGGTTGGACAAAAATATCAAGTAAATGTTTTAGGAACGGCAACCATTTTTATAGCCCCCCCACTATAAAAATTATTATATTCCTATACACTTCAGAATTCATCCGGCTGCTTCTGTCTTCTGTCACATCATCAATAAACACCAGTGATCCAGGACCACTGGAAGCCATGCATGCCCGTGCCATCACACTGCCTCCACCATGTTTTACAGATGAGGTTGTGTGCTTTGGATCATGAGCTGTTCCAAGCCTTCTCCATACTTTTTTCTTCCCGTCATTCTGGTACAGGTTGATCTTAGTTTCATCTGTCCAAAGAATGCTTTTCCAGAACTGGTCAGGCTTTTTTAGATGTTTTTTGGCAACGTTTAATCTTCCGTGGACGTTGCTAAGCTCACCAGCACATTCTTTTTTTTTTTTTTTATGTACCAAACTGTTGATTTGGCCACTCCTAATGTTCCTGCTATCTCTCTGATGGACTTTTGTTTTTGAAGCCTAATAATGGCCAGTTTGACTTGCATGGCGAGCTCATTTGAACGCAGGATGTGGGTTCACAGCAGTAGATTCCAAATGCAAATACCACACTTAGAATCAACTCCTGACCTTTTACCTGCTTAATTGATGAAGAAATAATGAAGGAATAGCCCACACCTGTCTATGAAACAGCTTTTGATTCAATTGTCCAATTACTTTTGGTCCCTTGAAAAGGGGGGATTGCTACTCTCAAGAGATGTAATTCCTAAATCCTTCCTCCAATTTGGATGTAAATACCCTCAAATTAAACCTGAGAGTGCACTTTCAGCCCATATCCATTTTACAACCATAGCTTGAATATGTTTAGGTAAATACCTAAAAAAAAACAAAAATTGTGCCTATGTCCAAATATATATGGACCTAACTGTGTGTGTATATATATATAATGTGTGTGTGTGTGTGTGTGTGTGTGTGTGTGTGTGTGTGTGTGTGTGTATGTGTATGTTTGGTAAAGAAACAACATACAGTTAACCAATTAACAAGTTTTTACTAAAGCATTCTCATTCTCTGAAGCAATTCTTCTCCCATCAAAATTATTTGAAATAACATTAATAATAATAAAATATGCCTTTCATTGAACAATTACAGCACCTTAAGGTTATCAGGGTTCTTTTTTCACTTCCATAAAACATAATTCTTTCAGTAACATTATAGTAAACTCACCGTAAAAATATAAAATAACAGAATTCTCAAAAAATCAATGACTAATATAGTATAATATAACAATCAATGTGTTGTTTGAGCATATGGTATGAGGCATGTAGTGCTAGTGTACGCGTGTAGCCATTTTGCTCTTTGACTAATTTAACCACCAAAACTTCCTGGGTTAACCAACTTGACCAGAAATACTATGCTATTTGAGCAGTCTCATCAAGATTTGCTTGTGAGAAACATAGCAGTGCTAGAGTTAACTAGCACCAAACCAGAATTAATCAGCTTAGACCACCATGAAAATTGATTTCAGTTTTGTGGAATCATCATTACATGTCAGCTCTGACTCTATTTTGCTTTAAATGCCTTTTCACGGTCACAATTATAATTGATTAGTAGTGTGTCAGAGCAGCTCTCTTTTGTAAGGGGTCTTGTCATTATGGCTTTGCATGTATCTGTTGGATTGATATGTGAAAGGATCAATTGATCTCTGTGACCTCATTTTTTAAAGACATCATTCTGCCCCCCCTCATCAGCCATCAGCCAAATAAAATACTGGCAATCAATAGATTATATTCAAAGAGCCCTTATAAACTCATCACAACAGAAAGATTTGACAGCCACTCTGAGTTTCTCATCATAATCTGGGTGAAAGGTGACACTAGCTCAACTGACAGGGTCAGAATGATACATTATAGATGCTGAGATGTGTCTTGTGTAACTTTTCAACTGGAATTTTACTGTTTGTGTCTTTTGTTTTTTCAAACATGGTCACCAACCCCCTATGTCGAACAGCTGGACAAATAAATAGCAAGTCTTGAGGTCTTGTATTCCAAAGTTCTTAAAAGTTGTGACTCTCAAACCTTTGTTAATTATTGCAAATGCTATATTTTTCCTTTCCTTTTTCCAGATTTCCCTTTTTAAACTACAATTAATTGTAATGATTGTAATATAATTGAGAATTCTCAATAAATGAATTACTGAAATCAATAATAGTAATATAATATAATATAATATAATATAATATATAATATAATATAATATAATATAATATAATATAATATAATATAATATAATATAATATAATATAATATAATATAATATAATATATAATATAATATAATATAATATAATATATAATTTGAGGTCAGTAAGATTTTTTTATGATTTCTAAAGAAGTCTCTCATGCTCACCAAGGCTGCATTTATTTGATTAAAAAATACAGTAAAATAAAAAAATTCAGCATCATTATATAGTAATGGGGCAGGTCAGATACCTGTGTCTCTTCTTTTATACACCTATCCTTCTCAATGTTTCTTTTTATTATTTCCATAACCTGAATAATTAAGTAATAACCATTTTCATTTTCGGCCGATAGTGGAACCTCGGATTCAGGAGGAACAGTGTGGTTTTCGTCCTGGTCGTGGAACACTGGACCAGCTCTATACCCTCTACAGGGTGCTGGAGGGTTCATGGGAGTTTGCCCAACCAGTCCACATTTGTTTTGTGGATTTGGAGAAGGCATTCGACTGTGTCCCTCGCGGCGTCCTGTGGAGGGTGCTGGGGGAATATGGGGTCCGGGGTCCTTTGTTGAGGGCTGTCCGGTCCCTGTATGACCGAAGCAGGAGTTTGGTCCGCATTGCCGGCAGTAAGGCAGACTTGTTCCCGGTGCATGTTGGACTCCGGCAGGGCTGCCCTTTGTCGTCGGTTCTGTTCATAATTTTTATGGACAGAATTTCTAGGCGCAGCCAAGGGCCGGAGGGTGTCAGGTTTGGGGACCACACGGTTTCGTCTCTGCTCTTTGCGGATGACGTTGTCGTGTTGGCCCCTTCTAACCAGGACCTTCAGCATGCACTGGGACGGTTTGCAGCCGAGTGTGAAGCGGCTGGGATGGGGATCAGCACCTCCAAATCCGAGGCCATGGTCCTCAGTCGGAAAAGGGTGGCTTGCCCACTTCAGGTTGGTGGAGAGTTCCTGCCCCAAGTGGAGGAGTTCAAGTATCTAGGGGTCTTGTTCACGAGTGAGGGGAGGATGGAACGGGAGATTGACAGACGGATCGGTGCAGCTTCTGCAGTAATGCGGTCGATGTACCGGTCTGTCGTGGTGAAGAAAGAGCTAAGCCGTAAGGCGAAGCTCTCGATTTACCGGTCAATCTACGTTCCTACTCTCACCTATGGTCATGAGCTTTGGGTCATGACCGAAAGGACAAGATCCCGGATACAGGCGGCCGAAATGAGCTTTCTCCGCAGGGTGACTGGGCGCTCCCTTAGAGATAGGGTGAGAAGCTCAGTCACTCGGGAGGAACTCGGAGTAGAGCCGCTGCTCCTCCACAGCGAGAGGGGACAGCTGAGGTGGCTCGGGCATCTGTTCCGGATGCCTCCTGAACGCCTTCCCGGGAAGGTGTTTCGGGCATGTCCAACCGGGAGGAGGCCCCGGGGAAGACCAAGGACACGCTGGAGGGACTATGTCTCTCGGCTGGCCTTGGAACGCCTCGGTGTCCCCCCCGGAAGAGCTAGAGGAAGTGTCTAGGGAGAGGGAAGTCTGGGCATCTCTGCTTAGACTGCTGCCCCCGCGACCCGGCCCCGGATAAGCGGAAGAAGATGGATGGATGGATGGATAACCATTTTCTACATTTGATAAATCAGTTCATCTATAACCTCTATATTTAATGACTGATCTTAGTAGTATATTTGCTATGTGCTTGTGTATCCACATTCTACAGTTACTTCTCTGATGTCTGTGTCAAGGCGTGCTGACAGGCAACTGTCCTTGGGGTGTAAAACACTCTGGGAGTGAAGAGGCCTCTCTACATGTGTTGAGCTATATGTCATCCTAACGTGACCTTATGTCCACCAAGGTCACATGTCTACGTGACTTTTTGGGGACTCAGAGAAACGTACCTCTTTTATGTGCCTTTCTTACTAAAAGAATAATTTCACTTCTGTACTAAAATGTAGTATCAGCATGTTTTGGAGACATGCCTTGTTGATAGTTAGTTAAGATGTTCTCAACCTTGAGGAAACTGTTATTCTCTGGAGCTTTTGTGTATGTGCGTTGCATGATCTGTGCAGATTCAGTGTTGGAGATGGACTTTTCTGCAGACGATGCCAGACCTGGAGACGCCTTTATGTGACCACTTGCGTCATTTGTGATCTAAAGCTACAACTGGGCGACAACTAGTCTACGCATTTTTTGTGATATGTGCTCTTATCTGTTTGCGTGTGGAAAGTTGCTTACATTGCATGTGTTAGAGCCAATCAGAATCATTCCACATGACAATAATGACGTGGTTAGACCTTGAAAACAGTATAACTGTTCAGAAATTGTATGTACGTTAGGCGGAGGCGGGGAGACTGTTAGAGGGAGCGCGGCCTACGAACTCCTTGTGAGACTTGAAGCTGGCTTCTGCTGATGAAACTGCAAACTATTCTTCAGTCAATTTTTCTTTAATTAATCTAACTCCTGACTCTTGGTCTTCATTTCTCACTACTGGTCTTGGGTCCTAAGCTGTTACCCCAACAATAGTCTTCAGTGTCACGTTATCCTTCAGAATTCATTCTAATATGTTGTTTACTTTATTATCCCCAAATTAAAATTGTTGCAATGAGTTTCAACATGCATATACACAAGGACCAAACTATACATGAAAATTCACAGAATAAAATAAATAAAAAAACAAATAAATTACCCCCCACACTCATCATCACTGAGTAAACAGTAAACTCTACAAGAAACACACTCTTTCGTTTAAGCATTTTACTGCCTGTGGGAAAGAAGGGTCCCCCCCCCCCCCTCTATTTTTGAAAAAACACTGGCATCCTGAATCCCCGACCCGATGGTAATCTCTCAAACTCTTTAAACAGAGGATGCCTATGGTCTGATATAATTTTCATGGCTTTGCTAAGGCATCTGGTTCGATAAATTTGCTCTAGGCCTTTCTGAGGGATACCAAGTAGTTTACTTGCGATACTTAAAACTTTCCTAAGCAAACTCTTTTGTTCCACTGTGACATTTCCAAACCAACAGGAGTCAAACACTTTCAATAAACTAATTATAAAACACTCTTAACATTGAGATGCTTACATTGAATGACACTTGTCATTTGTGATCAACTCATTGTGATCAAATGAGTCCAGACCCCGAAAGAGGGAGTTCAATCAATTTAGACTCTGACGTGGCAGAAACACAGCCTACCACACAACCATGGAAGGTTCAGATCTCTGTCATATAAGCATGTCGTCATGGCTTATCAATGCTCTTTTGTTCATACTCAGAACATGTGAATTAGATGTAGATTGACTCACATGAATGACACGTTTAACTAACTGATTATAGATTTTTCAATGCTATAGAATATAATGTGACCTATGATATATCCATTGCACAAATGGTTCTTAAGTGTGGGAAAAAGTTTCTAAGAAATATTAAGAAAACATTTATATTTTGGGGATATGTAATACTCTATAACTGGGATATTTTGGGGATATATTTAATACTCTTGTTAATACTATGCATACACTATATTGCCAAAAGTTTTGTGACGTGTGCCTTTACATGCACATGAACTTTAATGACATCCCATTCTTAATACATAGCATGGGCGTCAGAAGCAAAAAAATGTGGGTGGGTCCTCTCCTAGAAAGATTTTACTGGAGTAGATGCCATTTACATTGAGTACAAATATACTGCCTTGTTTGCCAAAAGTCTGGTTGGGCAAGACAAAATTACGAAAATCACCATATCATTGAGAGTGGCAATAGTGTAGGTGTAAGACGCATGGCAGCAAGTTCAAGGCAGGTTCAAATCCGCCTTTGCCGAACTCACTCTACTCCCTTTTCCCATCACATATCAGATTGGAAAGGCATTTATTTTCAATAAAAGGGGGTTAGGGGTAGGTAAACAGACATGCTGAATTAGAGACGATAAAAGTGAGTGGGTCCAATATCATTGATCGTAAAAAGAGGGTGGGTCTTGTCACATACAATGGTTCTGATGCCCATGATCCGTAGGGTTTAATATGGAGCTGGCCCACCCTTGGCAGCTATAATGGCTTCAACTCTTCTGGGAAGGCTTTTCATAAGGCTTAGGAGTGTGTTTATGGGAATTCTTCTAGAAGTGCATTTGTGAGGTCAGGCATTGATGTTGGACGGGAAGACCTGGCTCGCAGTCTCTACTCTAATTCATCCCAAAGGTGTTCTATAATCGGGTTGAGGTCAGGGCTCCACAGCCAGTCAAGTTCCTCCACACCAAACTCGCTCATCCATGTCTTTATGGACCTTGCTTTGTGCATTAGTGCGCAGTCATGTTGGAACAGGAAGGGGCCATCCCCAAAATTTTCCCACAAAGTTGGGAACATAAAAACAAGGTGCTAAAAGCATTCTTTAGAAATGTTGGCCCATATTGATAGGATAGCATCTTGCAGTTGATGGAGATTTGTGGGATGCACATCCAGGGCATGAAGCTCCCGTTCCACCACATCCCAAAGATGCTCTATTGGGTTGAGATCTGGTGACTGTGAGGGCCATTGTAGTACAGTGAACTCATTGTCATGTCCAAGAAACCAATTTGAAATGATTCGAGCTTTGTGACATGGTGCATTATCCTGCTGGAAGTAGCCATCAGAGGATGGGTACATGGTGGTCATAAAGGGATGGACATGGTCAGAAACAATGCTCAGATAGGCCGGTGCATTTAAACTAGGGATGCACCGATATGAACATTCTGGCTGAAGGGTTTTTGAAATATCCTCCGCACAGACAATAAGGAAATGGTTTTAATCAAACCTTATTGTTGATGGAAATGTTACGAGAACAATAAAAGTGCTAGTTATTAAAAATAACGCTTCTGTGTTTTTGAAAAAAATATGTTTAATATTACAGTAATAGTAAACATCTTTAATATTAGTCTAGTTTATTAGGAATAATGTTGCTGTTTGAGAGCGCGCGCTGAAGCTGGAGAGAATGAACGAACAACCATAAACTGAAGCGCTTAGAAGGTTAATTAACAACTAAACGCATCATATATGAGAACAATCAGATATTTATACAAAATAAATATAATATTACAACTTATATTAGCACAAAATCACACATAGGTGAAGGCCTATAACTCCTGTGGATGCTCTTCCCCTGTTTGAGAGTGCGCGTTGAAACTGAAGATGATCACCGGTACAGTGAAGCACTGCGGGTTATTGACTTAACGAAACGCATCCTATATGACATTAATCAGATGTTTATACTACAAAAACGTAATATTACGACTTATATATACTTAAAATGACGCGAATGCACAAGCGAACTTGACTGTGCTAGTCATGAAGGTGTAACAAACGTGCTGAAACACAACGTTCTTTTACAGCTGTATTCTCATTATCATTTTATGTAGATTATATGTTAGACTTGCGCTGCACATGTTGCACATAACTGTATTTTCCTTTTCGATGTGATACCAATCATATTTAGAATAAAATTCAAAACCCATCATGGTGGACAGCGTCTGTCTCAGCTGAAGGAAATAATACATTATCTAACGGCTTGACTATATCGGTCAAATTTTCTTATTGGACCGATAACGATAACATAAAAAATTATAATTTATCGGCCGATACCGATATGTTGCCGATATATCGTGCATCCCTAATTTAAACGATGCCCAATTGGCACTAAGGGGCCTAAAGTGTGCCAAGAAAACATCCCCCACACCATTACACCACCACCAGCAGCCTGCACAGTGGTAACAAGGCATGATGGATCCATGTTCTCATTCTGTTTACGCCAAATTCTGACTCTACCATCTGAATGTCTCAACAGAAACCGAGACTCATCAGACCAGGCAACATTTTTCCAGTCTTCAACTGTCCAATTTTGGTGAGCTTGTGCAAATTGTAGCCTCTTTTTCCTATTTGTAGTGGAGATGAGTGGTACCCGGTGGGGTCTTCTGCTGTTGTAGCCCATCCGCCTCAAGGTTGTGCGTGTTGTGGCTTCACAAATGCTTTGCTGCATACCTCGGTTGTAACGAGTGGTTATTTCAGTCAAAGTTGCTCTTCTATCAGCTTGAATCAGTCGGCCCATTCTCCTCTGACCTCTAGCATCAACAAGGCATTTTCACCCACAGGACTGCCGCATACTGGATGTTTTTCCCTTTTCACACCATTCTTTGTAAACCCTAGAAATGGTTGTGCGTGAAAATCCCAGTAACTGAGCAGATTGTGAAATACTCAGACCGGCCCATATGGCACCAACAACCATGCCACGCTCAAAATTACTTAAATCACCTTTCTTTCCCATTCTGACATTCAGTTTGGAGTTCAGGAGATTGTCTTGACCAGGACCACACCCATAAATGCATTGAAGCAACTGTCATGTGATTGGTTGATTAGATAATTGCATTAATGAGAAATTGAACAGGTGTTCCTAATAATCCTTTAGGTGAGTGTATATATAATACTGATGGTGGTGGTACCTGGCTGATCTGTGGAAACTCTATAACTGGGATATTTTGGAGATGTATTATATAGATGGGATATTTTGGGGATACAAAATAACGAGAATATTTTGGGAATTCATAATATTCTACAACTGGGATATTTTAAAGTTTATATAATAAACACATAAACTTAAAACGTAAGGAATGGAGTTATATTGTATTAGTTCACAGAAATTCAGTGGAGAACAAATTGATTTAAGAAAATTAACATATCAAAAAGGAACGAACATATTTTCCCGTTTCATTGCATTCCAGTTCCCCTTAAACCAATGGGATCTTAGCTGAAATGAAATACTGTTTTGTTTTCTCATAGAGCTGGCCAAGAATGGTCAGAGTTTCCATATGGACAAGCTGTGATGTTTTTTAGAGGCCCCCAAGCAAAAGGGGTCTTGGGGGGCCCCTATGAAATCTGTGAGCTCAAGTAAAAAGGAAACGAAGATACTACTACTATTGCTAAAAACCCTATAAACATGATATAATTCGCAGTCTTGTTTGCGGTGGAGTTGTTGCATGTGGTGACATGGATATGCAGGCCACAGTACCCTAAACTTTGTATCATAAGTATGAGTTATGACAGTTCCAATGATCATCAATTTTGAGCATTCATTGCATGCTCATATTGCTATAGGATAGGTTTTACATGGTTAGGTTGCATAATGCTTCTAGAGTAACATAGTGTTTATATACAGAATGAATATAATCCAGCAATACAGAATAATATAGTTAATACTTAATGAATATCTTGGCAGCTAGCTTTTTGGGCATGATTTAGAGAAAAAAATACTTGTAATGCCCCTCACCCATCAGAAACTAAAATAACTTTTTTTACATGTATTTGTTTAGTACGTCGATGCCATTTTCCAAAATTAAAAAAAAAAGAAACATAAAAACACATTAACCCTATAAAGATTTGACACACACATTTCTAAGGCCTCTAAATGATCTACATTGACAAAAATTTGCTGAAAACCCTGTTATACACAATCTATTACATGCCTTTTGTCATCTGATTGATGGTTTGTACTTTTTTACCAAGTAAAAGGCTTCTAAAAATGTCCACTTTCAGGTCGTTGTTTACATGCCTTTTTGATGTGAAATCTTTAATGATTTTAACATATTGTTATTAATATTTCAAGATGAACCGACTCAGGTTTATTTGATTATTTTTGTGAAATTCATGTTAAAGTATTATTGTATCAAATATGATACATCAGACTTTTGAGGAACATTTATTTGTACATTTCGTACTCATCATTGTATTGCACACTGCATTATACATTTTGCACCCACAGTAAAAAGCTACAGAGCTTTGAAACTAATAAAACGAAGCATTAAATAACACATTATTGGGAGATATAGAGTGACAACTGATATTTCTATGCAATTTGTGTTAGTAGTCTGTACTGTTTTGGTACCATAAATATCAGTATCTACACCAAATTCCATATTTTTGGGCCTCTGTATAAAATTGAGGTTCTTTTCCATCCTTGAGCTCAATATTCTCACTATATTATACTGTGAGCCATAAAGTCCTGATGTATTAAATATGATACTCAACAAAAACACATGCACCCATCCAAGATTTTTTTAAATAATAGCTAGTCTAAAGGTTCAATAAACTCTTCCATTTATACTTTATGACTATATTTCATATGCCAGGTTTTACAGGGTTCACAACTATGACACTGTATATGCTTTTTAAATTTTTAACGTTTTCACAGTTTTACATGCTATTTAAATGGATTTTTTAAAAATGAAATGTGTTTTGTAGGAGCACTTTTACCCCTCAAATTCCCACATATGAAGTCACAAATGTATAAATGAATTCTTAAATGAAAGATTTTTGTTCTGAAAATGAGTAAAACAATATATATAAAAAGGGCTGACACTGAACAGTATCACGAAACAGTTTTGACAAAAAAAAACAAAAAAAACATTGAATGTTGCGGCCTAAAGTATATCCGCCTTAAAGCTACAGTAACAAAAAGGTCATGTAAAATTACATTAACGTTTTTGAGAAGCCTGGATTTAGATGAATTATTTAAATAAATTTGAATGAATAATTTAGATTAGAATGATACTCCAAAAACATGATGAAAAAATCTGTAATTCTTTTACACCCCTCCCTATTTTTACTCTTCTATTGTATAACTGATTTCAATGTCCTCCAAATGTTGTCTTTTTTTGTATCATATGCTGCAGTTTGTCCAGCAGGTGGCAGCATGTATCAGCTTATGCACCACAGCAAACTCCTGACATCATCAACCTTGGGGCAGAAATATCCATGGTAACCCATGAATGAATTCACTCAGCTTACTGTAATGAATTAAATGAACCCAAAGAAAAGATACTGCTCCTCCTGTCACATGAACGCTTAAACATTAGGATTTGCACCTGGGGAATATTTCACGTCATGTATATGGCTCAATTTTGGTTGGTTCATGGTCCAGTTAGCCTCTGCTGGAAAGTGCTGTAACTACACCATTCTGTCTTTCACCTGGTGGTCACCACAATGGCCTATGAATGAACACAACATCTGTTCTTAATCTCTAGTACAGTTATATGTCCAACAGGAAGGGACTGATAACATGTCTGTTCAACCGAATCAGGCCGATTAGCTTCCTGTGAACACAGAGCGGACAGTCAATAGTGACACGAAAGGGTCACTGGCCACTGGCTTTTAATGACATGCTGAGAGGAAGCAGGATTAGAGAGGGATGATGTCATTCCCTGCCACCAGCAACTATGCCCTGAATGACATTTCTATTACTCTGTTGGCTTATAAAGCAACTTGTGGCCATTTTAATGTCAAAGAGACACAGAGAAAGAATGCTTTGCTCTGATTTTTTTGCTTGTTATGAATCATACAGTGGATGGCTGAATTTATATTTCTTCATGCAGCAAGAATGCACGATTTGTTCAAGTCTCAGTATAACTTTTCGAAGACACAATAGATTCCAATACATCTGTGTTACATTACATCCATGTTAGATCACTTTATGACTCACCTTTTTTGGAAATCTTTGACTATTTTCTCATCTCAGCATGAATGAAAGCTTGGTTCTGATCTTTTTTTTATTTTATTTTTATTTTTAATGGATGGGCATCCGGCATCTGAGTGAACAATCTTAGTTGCTTCTGTACAGCTAGAGTTTATAACCAAGGGTTTAGAGAACATATTATCATTAATATATTATACTAGAAAAGAGCAAGTTTGCTGTTGTTGCGAATATCATATCAATAAGCCACTGTATTTCCACACTGTAAAAAATATTGTTGGTTTAACTTAAAAAAGTAAGTAACCTGGTTGCCTTAAAATTTTGAGTTAATTTAAATAAAAAAATTGAGTTAATACAATGAAGGAAATTGTTTTTAATAAATAGAAACTCAAAATATTATTGGATCTGAACCACATCAATATTTTTTGTTGTTGTGATAAATCATGAAAATAGCACAATTTGGCATGTTTCACTGCATTATTACAAATAAAACACAATTATGTAATATGCTTATAAAATCTTTTAATACTATTTGAATAAAGGGTATTGTCGATTCTCAAAAATGCTCATTGTATTAACTAAAAAAAAATATTTCAATGAACAAATTTTTTTAAGGCAACCAGGTAACTTACTTTTTAAATATTTTTTTTACAGTGCAGTTCACACCAAGAACAAAAACTAATATGATAACTATAATGATAAAGATTTATTTAAAAAAATCCTAGTTCCCTTTCGAGGGAACTCTCACTGCGTCGGAACGACACTTTGGGGATACTCCCTAAGCACTAGTGAATCTGAAGTCCGTATAGAAACTAAACCAATCTGATTGGCGTGCATAATGACGTCACTGTGACGGCATACCCGGAAGTATAAAAGGGAAGCCGGCGCATTGAAACGGCAGTTATTGCTCTTCAGCATAGCGCTCTGTGTGACAAGTCTGTCTATTTATTGTTGTCTGTCAAGTGTGTGAGAGAGAAAAAGAAAAAAGATGAGTTTGAGTGTGAGAGAGTACAAGCAGTGTGTGCATCCGTGCCCCCGTTATATTTCTGGCTCGGATGCACACCTGCTTTGTGTGCATTGTTTGGGTGTGGAGCATGCTTGGGCGGCTCTCGAGGGAGCCGCCTGTCAATACTGTGAGCTGCTCCCGCTCAGACTGCTCCGGCGCGGCGTCGCAGATCATGGGGCAACGGGACTTATCAGAAGGTTTTGGGACTGCTGCGGCACTTTCTCAATCCTCTTCTGACAGTTCCGAGGATCTTCCTCCCCGTGTGGAAGCCCGCACTGCGGCTTCTTCCCCCGGGTTGGAGGATCCGATGCTCATCCTCTCTGGTTCCGAGGAGCCGGACGAGGGTGGCATCGGGGCGGGTGGAAAAGCAGGAAGTGTGTCATCGCTTCATCCACCCACCCAAGAGGAGCTGGTAGAGGTGTTGACCCGTGCGGTGGCCAAGTTGAACATCAAATGGCCACAGGAAGTGCCGGAAATTCAGCCACCCAGTAGGCTGGACGATCGGTTCCATTCTCGCCGGGTCCAAACACCTCGCCGGGGCTTACTGTTCTTTCTGGATCTGCACACAGAGGTGTGTAGATCTTGGAAGAAACCCTTCTCCTCGCGTGTTTCCAATCCCCCAGTGTTGGATTATTCTAACGTACTGGGGGCACGCGAGGCAGGGTATGGGACGATGCCTTGGGTGGAGGAGGCTCTTGCGAGTTATCTTTCACCCGACTCTGCATCGTCCCTCAAAGCCCCAGTGCTGCTCACCAAGCCCTGTCGGGATACCTCATCCTTGGTGGGCAAGGCATACATGGCGGCTGGGCGGGCTGGTAGTTCCCTGCACACTCTTTCGATCTTGCAGGCCTACCAGGCCGACCTCCTCAAGGAGCTCGATGAGGGCGAGGGTCCCTCTCCGGAGGATGTGTTGGAATTGAGGAAGGCTGCGGATTTGTCTCTCCGCATCACCAAGGAGACGGCCCGTGCTATCGGCCGTTTCATGGCGTCCTTGGTGACTTTGGAGAGGCATTTATGGCTGAACTTGTCGGGGATGACAAGTGCTTTCTCCTAGACTCCCCGATTTCGCCTTCGGGTCTATTTGGCGACGCGGTTGACAATTCGTCCCTCACCGCTCAGAGCCGGGGAAGGCGGCCCCTAGGGGGCAGCCTCAGCCGTCCACCAGCTCCTCGCACCGACAGCTGCAGAGGGAGAGCATCGCCTCTAGAGCCCCTCCTCCGGGAGCTTGGCAACAGAGACGGCACTCTCTTCAGCAGACTCACCAGCAGCCTTCCGCTCCTAGAGGCGATCTAAGGAGCGTACTCCAGGCGCGGAAGGCTGCTGGGAAGAAGCCCTAGCTGCGGCAGGGCTTCTAAGGGCGGTCCCCCCAGCAGAGGGGCAACCGAGGTTGCTTCTTCTGCGGCGCCCTGGGGAAATCGATGTGGAATCCCGCCGTCTATGACGCTTCGGGCCACATCGATTTCCCGCGAACGCATGCTGCTCCAGCCGCCTCTGGGA
This sequence comes from Romanogobio albipinnatus, assembly GCA_023566225.1. Taxonomy (NCBI): domain Eukaryota; kingdom Metazoa; phylum Chordata; class Actinopteri; order Cypriniformes; family Gobionidae; genus Romanogobio; species Romanogobio albipinnatus. Next base: position 21,968,671 of record CM042262.1, on the reverse strand, counting down.
AGACCTGCGGCTGGGCAGCTAACGCGTCCGCACACAGAGAATCGTTCCCAACCTACCTGCCGGTCATCCGCTTCAGGGGGTTGGGGACGAGGCTCGTGTAACACCCGACACCAGCCTTGAGAGGCTGGTTCCCTTAGTAGATTATCTCGGCGCATGGAGATGCCTTCCGAATATTTCTACATGGGTCCTGCGTACTGTAGAGAAGGGTTACAGACTGCAGTTCGGTCAACTTCCGCCAAGTTTTAAGGGGTTGAACTGGACCGCAGTGGTACCAGAGCGGGTTCGGGTAATGGAACTAGAAGTAAAATCCTTGCTGGCGAAGGAAGCCATAGAGTGCGTTCCTATAGAGTGCTGGAGAGGGAGTCTGGGTTCTACAGCCGGTACTTTATAGTTCCCAAAAAGGATGGAGGGTTGCGTCCGATTATAGACCTGAGGCATTTGAATCAGTCTCTGAGGAGGTTCAGATTCAAAATGCTCACGGTTCCCATCATCGTGAGTCAGATCCAGTCTGAGGACTGGTTCGTCACGATAGACCTAAAGGACGCATATTTCCATATCTCCATCCTTCCATGTCACAGGAAGTTCTTGAGGTTCGCTTTTGGGGGCGAGGCGTACCAATATCGAGTGCTTCCCTTCGGTCTAGCTCTTTCCCCACGCACGTTCACGAAGTGCATGGATGCAGCTCTGGCTCCATTGAGACTTCAGGGCATCCGTGTGCTGAATTATATCGACGACTGGCTCATATTGGCCCAGTCGTACGAGATGGCAGTTCGGCATCGAGATGTCGTTCTGGCCCATATAAAGTACTTGGGGCTGAGACTCAACACAACAAAGAGTGTGTTGACGCCGTCCCGGAGGACTACGTTCCTGGGGATCGTATGGGACACGACGACGATGCGGGCACAATTGTCTCCCGCGCGAGTCGAGACCATACTGGCGATGGTCTCAGGGATAAAGCTAGGCCACAGCATCACTGTGAAGCACTTTCAGAGAGTGCTGGGGCACATGGCAGCAGCGTCCAACGTGATACCTTTTGGCCTGCTGCACATGAGACCCCTACAGTGGTGGCTGAAAACCAAGGGGTTTTCCCCCAGAGGGAATCCTTTCCGTATGATCAGGGTAACGCGCAGATGCCTTCGTTCCCTAGTCATATGGAAGAAACCTTGGTGTCTGTCCCAGGAGCCAGTGTTGGGAGCGTCCTGCTGCCGGAAATCCGTTTCAACAGACGCCTCCCTCACTGGTTGGGGCACGGTCATGGACGGCCGCTTTGCGAGGGGCCTGTGGGAGGGCCGTCATTCTTCCTGGCACATAAATTGCCTAGAGATTTTCAAAGCTCTCAGGAGCTTTTTCCCGGACCTCCGCGGCCAACATGTCCTGGTATGGACAGACAATACGTCTGTTGTAGCGTACCTCAATCATCAGGTGGGTTTGAGGTCGCGCCCTCTATGCAGACTGGCGCATCAAATTCTCCTGTGGTCCCAAGGGAAACTGTTGTCCATTAGGGCAATGTATGTCCCGGGGGTGAGGCCCAGGGAGTGGCGACTCAACCCGGAGGTGGTGGAGGCCATGTGTGAGAGGTTCGGCCCAGTGGAAGTGGACCTGTTTGCGTCTCGCGAGACGTCCCACTGTCCATTGTGGTGTTCACTCACGCATCCAGCCCCGCTGGGGTTGGATGCCATGGTTCAGATGTGGCCGAGGCTGCATCTGTACGCATTTCCCCCGATTGCTCTGCTCCCGGGAGTCCTGGAGAAGGTCCGTCAACAGGGGGTCAGCCTACTTCTGGTAGCACCCCGTTGGCCGATGCGAGTTTGGTTCTCGGATATCATAGCTCTGCTGGCATTCCTCTGAGGAGGGCTCTCCTATCTCAGGCAGGGGGCACAATATTTCACCCCCGGCCGGAGGTTTGGAACCTTTGGGTCTGGCCCCTGAGGGGGTCAAGTACCTAGAGGCTGGCCTGTCGGCAGAGGTGATAGAGACCGTACTCAGTTCCAGGGCTCCGTCTTCAAGGAGACTGTACAGCCCCAAGTGGTGAGCCACTTGGTGCAGGGAGCGTGAGGTGGACCCAGTTAACTGGCCGGTGGCTTCAGTGCTGGAGTTCCTCCAAGATCGCTTCTCTGCGGGTCTAACCCCGTCCACACTCAAGGTGTCCGTGGCTGCCATGGGGCTTTCCACACTCCTTTGGGTGATGGGTCTTGGGTAGGCACCAGCTAGTTGTACAGTTCCTCCGTGGGGCTCGGCGGATGAGGCCTGTGGCTTGTTCCAGACTCCCAACCTGGGATCTGGCAGTGGTTCTCGAAGGGTTGGCTGAGACCCCCCTTTGAGCCATTGGAGTCAGCTGAACCAAAGAACCTGACCCTGAGGTGGCTTTGCTCCTGGCGATTACATCGCTGGAAATAGAGTGGGGGACCTCCAGGCCTTGGCGGTAACACCGACTTGCCTGGGGGTTGCCCCCGGAGGAGTTAAAGCCGTCCTACACCCTAGGCCGGGCTACGTGCCCAAAGTTCCATCAGGGGTGGCCAGGTCTTTGGTTCTTCAGGCATTTCATCCCCCGCCTCACGTGACGGCGGAAGGAGGGAGACTTCACCTGCTCTGCCCAGTTAGGGCTCTCAGAGTGTATCTGGAGAAGTATCTCCCTAAGGCGCCTGGCGCTAGGGTACTCCAGTCCTAGTTGTGCCCGGTCTCCGGCTTCACACTAGGGCAGGCGCTACCCTCGGTGTGGGCTAGTGGGTACTCGTTCCCCAAAGTGTCGTTCCGACGCAGTGAGAGTTCCCTCGAAAGGGAACGGCTCGGGTTATGTATATAACCCTTGTTCCCTGAGAAGGGAACGAGCACTGCGTCGCGTCACCACACCTCGGCCCGCCTGGAGCGCATGCTTCAGAGCAATAGCTGCCGTTTCAATGCGCCGGCTTCCCTTTTATACTTCCGGGTATGCCGTCACAGTGATGTCATCACGCACGCCAATCAGATTGGTTTAGTTTCTATACGGACTTCAGATTTGCTAGTGCTTAGGGAGTATCCCCAAAGTGTCGTTCCGACACAGTGCTCGTTCCCTTCTCAGGGAACAAGGGTTATATACATAACCCGAGCCGTTCTATGAGAATAGTGGAGTCTACACCACCACAACTATAACATCACAGAGAAGCAATATCTCAGCAACGTTCTGGGAATGTTCCTAAAACATGTATTTGTAACAATTGTTTTTGGTTAGCCAGGAAAGTTTTTGTTACAGAAATAGAAGGTTTTTTTAGGTTTGTGGTACGTTCCTCTAATCTTCCTGTAACATTCCCAGAACGTAAAAAATAACTTGCAGGGAAAGTTCTGGGAAGGTTCTCTTTAGGTTTCAAAAAAAAGAACAGTTCCTAGAATGTTTTTATTTCACTCATAAAGACCATTTGCTGAAATAAATCAGCGTGTTTGAACGAGTCGTTTGACTGAATGACTCACTCATAAAAAAAGTCACTTGTTATATAAATGTCCAAAATTTGAGAATAGTAGTTGTGTAATATTATAATGGTCATTATTTTGATGGTCTAATTTTATGATGGTTTAAATGTAGTCTCAAAATTCTCTCAAACTTATATTTTTCATCCATTTGTTTTCTTTTATTGTCTCTCTGCTTTCGTTATTCATAAGCTTTCATTCATCCCTCGTTCCTTTGATTCATCTGCCACACTCAATGCTAATATCTGTTGAATCCATTAGGTATTATTTTTAGCTCTGCTTTACAAAGGAAGCAAATGTGGTCTAAATCTAGATGCATTCTTTTACATAGACTCTCTCTTTTCCATTGGCTCTCTCTCTCTAGAGAGTTGGAAATTGAATTTACACAGGAATATTTTTTTACTGTTCCCTTTCGAAAGGGAACTCTCGCTGCGTCTAGCTGACGCTATGGGGAACGCCCTTGGCGTGACTGGTGTCTGAAGCTACTATCGAATCACGGCAAAGTCTTTGACCGACGTCAGCCCATGACGTCATCAACGTGCGACCCGGAAGTATAAAAGGGCGCCGTGCCAACACATACACATCTTTTTCGTCTTCAGGGACTGTTTGTTTGAAGCGGTATCTGCGGAATCTGTGCGGATGAAACGCACAGAGAAGAGGCAGAGCTTTAGGAAGTGTGTCGACCCGTGTCAGAGGTTTCTGAAACCGATAGACACATATTCTCTGTGCGTTTATTGCCTGGGCGAAGAGCATGCACAGGCAGTTCTCGAGGGAGCTGCCTGTGCAAACTGTGAGCAAATCCCAGTTAGAACGCTCCGTTCTCGTCTGGCCCTCTTCTCGAGGGAAGAGGGCGCAACATCTGGGGCTGCCGACGTGAGTCCCGCTCGCGCTGAGGCGGAGCGGCGGCGCACGTCATGGGGTTCCCAGATGGAGCTCGCTGATCGTCTGGAGAGAGGTGTGGTACTCTCGGACGATCAAACGGCTGACGAGAGCGACCTGCAGGTCGATGTGGAGAACGATGGTTCTCCGCCGAGACCTGCAGCGGGTGCTCTTCGGGACGGGCAGGAGATGGCTGAGGAGGGTGATGAGAGCGACCAGGACCTGCCTGGACCCTCTCAGCCACCCTGTCCCGCGTACGCCGAGTTGCTGGATGCTATGGAGCGCGCCACGGACAGGCTGAGGCTGCCCTGGCGGCGCGCTGGGGGAGAGGTCGCTCGTGGACGACTCGACAATCGATTTCTCCCCGGTCATGCACCAGCACCTCAGATGAGCCTTCCATTCCTACCGGACCTGCATACTGAGGTCCAGGCGGCATGGAAGAACCCGTTCTCTGCCCGCATTCACCGACATCAGCGGGCAAGCTTCGCTGATGTCGAGGGAGTGGGTAAGCACAGGTATGTGTCGATGCCTCCCATAGACGAGACGTTTGCGAACTATCTCGTCTCTGGGCAGGTGTCGACACTGAGAGCTCCATCTCTGCCATCCAAACCACTGAAAACTACCTCGCGGTTGAATAGCAGGGCATACGCGGCAGCAGGTCAGGCTGGTGCGACCCTGCACACGATGGCGGTGTTGCAGGCGTACCAGGCGGACCTGCTGGAGGATCTCGACCAGGGGGCCGGGCTGTCCCCTGAGGCGGTTGCTGAGCTGCGCCGTACCACAGATTTGTCTCTCCGGGCCACCAAGCAGACTGCTGCTGCTATCGGCCACTCTATGGCAGCTATGGTGGTTACGGAGAGGCATCTGTGGTTGGGCCTGGCTGATATCGGGGAGAAAGAAAAGGGTTTTCTCCTCAATTCGCCGGTTTCGCCTACTGAACTTTTCGGCACCTCCGTGGAGGTGGTGGTTGGAAAGTTCAGGGAGGCGAAGGCGCGCTCAGCGGCATTTAAAACATGCATACCGCTGAGATCCGCGCCCCCACCCAGGCAGGCGGGACCTGGTCCTTCACGGTCTGAGGACCGTAGGCAGGACCAGAGGGCTAGCGTCTCCTCTCGTGCCCCCCCTCCTTGGAGGAGCAGGGCACAGAGGAAACGGGATTCCCGCGGGAAAAAGGATCTAAGGGAGGTGATCCAGGACAAACGTTCTCAACGAAGGCGTTGGTGATGGATCACTTCCCTTGAGGGCGGTTACATAAGAGCATAGCCCTCTCCTTTTTCCTTTTTAATGTCTTTTTATGACTTTTTACCCAGGCGCTTCTTACATCAGGCCTGAGGTGGGCCTATGATGAGTAGTACTATGTTCTGATGGCCCGCCCGGAAAGTGAGAACGCCCCTTTCAGGCATTCAAGGGCGGTAGAACATGGTGGTGAGAACTGCACAATGAGTCTTCGCTCAGCATGCCGCAGGTGAGAGTGGTCATTTTTGTGTGTTATACTAAAAATATGTATTTCTTACAGACCCCAGGTTCCTGTATAGAGTTGGGTATTCATCAGAGAGAACTGTCTTTCCCCTGTTTAGTTAGGCTTTTACACAGCACCATTATCTGGGCTATGTATGTGAGCGTGTGTTGGCTTTCCCTGGTTGGTCAAGATGGCGCCAGATAGGCCACCGCTTATGGTTATCAGAAGATGGGCCTCCTCTCATTTTGAGAGTAGTGTTTAGGCCGCCGCTCTTTTCTTTGAAATGTTTGCGGATTACTAGGCGGTAGCACACTTTTCTGTTAGAATGTAGTGTTTGTCTACCGCCTAGGGTTACTATGTGTCTTCGGTTCCCTAAGCCACTGCAGGTTGGATTAGTTTGTCTCTGTTACGACTGAGCGCTACGGCGTCAGTTGATATGTGGATGAAGGAGGCGCGTTGCTGAGGCACCGTCACCTTTTTGTTGTATTTAGATCGGAGGCCTCCTCTCATTGAGAGTCGTTGGGTTAAATAGCAGTCAGTTTGTTTGTCTGGCAGTTATTTCTCGTTTTTGCGAAACTCGTACAGCTTGTAGGCTTCTGTAGGCTTCTACAAGCCTCCCTGGAACGGGTCCCCATAGTAATGGGTAGCTATCATGTGTTAGGCCTCAGCAGGCCTCCATGAAAACGAGCCGTAGGGTCTAATATTACTACAACCCACATTTTTCAAATATAGGCTGTCCCGGGCAGTCATGGCCTAGTGGTTAGGGAGTTAAACTGGTAACCCAAAAGGTTGCTGGTTTGATTCCAGAACCGTGGGAAATGACTGAGGTGCCCTTGAGCAAGGCACCTAACCCCTAATCGCTCCCCGGGCGCCACACAAGGCTGCCCGCTGCTCTGGGTGTTTGTATACACGTTTGCAGTGTGTGTGTGTTAACTACTCACTACTCTGCTCCTAATGTGTGTGCATTAACTGGATGGGTTAAATGCAGAGGTCAAATTCCAAGTATGGGTCACCATACTTGGCCGTCACGTGTCACTTTCACACTTTGAGGAAGGATTGCACCGTTCTCAAGAGTAAACGGTGACAGTGTTAGGCCTTATCAGGCCTCTAGTAAGGCAGGTGACAATGCTTAAGCATCAAAGTACTACTAGCCTAGCTGGCTATCAGGTTAAATAGGGGTAAATTCGCTCTCCTGAAGGTCGGCTGTCAATTGTAGGCCTCAGTAGGCCTCTTGAACAAGGCGCTTTTTCAGTTGGAAGGCCTCAAACAGGCCTCACTGGAGGTATGTACCGATGTGCGCATCAGGACAGCTAGCCTGGAGGCTATCAGGTTGTAGGCCTCATCAGGGCTCCCCGAAGGCCCGCTGGTAGGTGGAAGGCCTTACTAGGCCTCCTTGAGGGTGAGCTCTCAGGTTGTGATCACTACCAGAGGCAGGTTGTAGGCCTCATCAGGCCTCCCTGAAAGGCCTGCTGTTAACTCTAAGACCTTACTAGGCTTTCCTGAGGGTGAGTTCCCAGATTGTGGTCACTCTCAGAGGCAGGTTGTAGGCCTCATCAGGCCTCCCTGAAAGCCTGCTGTTAATTCTAGGCCTTAATAGGCCTCCCTGACTCGAAAAAGGTAGTAGGCCCATCAGGCCTCCCTAAGGTGTTCCTGGGATCCAGTCATCTGAAACAGTTAGCACGCATTGCAAACAGGTAGCAGACCTCTCCAGGCCTCCCTAAAGGATGGTTATCAGGTAGTAGGCCTTAATAGGCCTCCCTTGAGGGCGAGTTCCTTAATCAGGATGCTCGAAAAGCCTGCGTAGCTTGACTGTCGAGTCCCAGATGGTGGTCACTCGAACGAGGTAGTAGGCCCCATCAGGCCTCCCTAAGGTGTTCCTGGGACCCAGTCATTTAGCACGTATTGCAAACAGGTAGTAGGCCTCTCCAGGCCTCCCTAAAGGCTGGTTATCAGGTAGTAGGCCTTAATAGGCCTCCCTTGAGGACGGGTTCCTTAAACAGGATGCCCGACTAGCCTGCGTAGCTTGACTGTCAAGTAGTAGGCCTCCATTAGGCCTCCTTGAGAAAACAAGGGTAACCTCAGCAGGCGGTATTGCTGTCAGGTAGTAGGCCTCACTAGGCCTCCCTGAGGACGGAGTCCCGAGCCTGGATGCTTGGGTTTCGAGCATGGCTTGCGGTTAGGTAGTAGGCCTCTATAGGCCTCCCTGGAATACCCGCTATCAAGTAGTAGGCCCACAGGGCCTCCTTGAAGGTGAAGTTCCTGAGCTAGGCACTTTGATTACCAGTTCTCTGTGAGAACTTGTGGTAGTTGGGCCTACAGCTGGAGGTTACTCGCCAGGCAGGCTCAGCTGCTCCCCTCAATGAGGGTCGTCTATGAGTGCTCAGCCGCCTGAGCCTGGTCAGACGGTCGTAGGCCTCTCATGAGGACTCCCTGTAAGATCAGTCATTAGGCCCTTTCGGCCTCCCTACTGCTTTGAAACACAAGCACCTGGTAGATCCTTGATTTGAGCAGGCAGACTCCCCTCGATAGCAAGGGTTGAAAAGCACTACGCTGAGTATTGCTCTCTTGGATAACCCGTCTCTGAGTTCCGGGCTAAGTAAGACTGCCTGTGTTTCAGTCCCTTAGCTTGGACGCCCTTTGGGCACCATCCAGAGGCTCTGTTTTGAACAGACAGGGTTGGCTAAACCGAAGTGTCCATAACACTTAGGGCACCAGGTCAGGCCTCCCTGGTGGCACTCGGGAGAATTTTTTCCCGAGTAGTGACTGGCTGGGGTTCCTTCGGGTCCCCTAGACACATTCCCTTGAAGGGACCCCTTCATTGGAAGTAGTGGTCCCGGGCCTTCGAGCTGTCTAGATGGAACTCCACGCAGTGCGTTAGGGTTCCGTTTAGTTGTATAGCTTGGGCTATGACCGTAGGGAGTGCTGTCACTGTCAGCCCAGGACCTGAGGGGGAATCGCTCAGGTTTTTCTATGAATTACTTGAGTTGACAGTTGTCACTGCCAATGGGCAGACACTCCCCTCAGCATGGCGGCGTTGGTATATCGTTCCCCATAGCGTCAGCTAGACGCAGCGAGAGTTCCCTTTCGAAAGGGAACGTCTAAGGTTACGTATGTAACCTCTGTTCCCTGAGAACAGGGAACGAGCGCTGCGTCGCGTTGCCATGCTTCAGGGCCTATCTGCCATACAGTCCCTTCAGACGAAAAGATGTGTATGTGTTGGCACGGCGCCCTTTTATACTTCCGGGTCGCACGTTGATGACGTCATGGGCTGACGTCGGTCAAAGACTTTGCCGTGATTCGATAGTAGCTTCAGACACCAGTCACGCCAAGGGCGTTCCCCATAGCGTCAGCTAGACGCAGCGCTCGTTCCCTGTTCTCAGGGAACAGAGGTTACATACGTAACCTTAGACGTTTTTGAAAGAAGCTTCTTATGCTCACCAAGGCTGAATTTATTTGATCAAAAACAACAATAGTATTGTGAAATATTATTACAATTTAAAAATATGATTTCTATGTTAATATATATTTCCAAATATAATTTATTCCTCGGATAGCCAAGCTGAATTTTCAGTGTCACATGATCCTTCAGAAATCCTTATAATATGCTGATTAAGATACATTTAATATATTATCAATAAGAACAGTTGTGCTGCTTAATATTTTTGTGGAAACTGTGATATACTGTGAATACTTTTATTCAGTAAGGACACATTAAACTGAAAAGTAAAAAAGTAAAGGCATTTATACAAAGTTTTTGTACACGTTTTCGAAAAAAATACTAAGCCAGTCAAACTGACGGATTTTGGTCCCACTTTATATTAGGTGGCCTTAACTACTATGTGTACTTAAATAAAAAAATAAGTATAATGTACTTATTGTGTTCATATTGTATGGCAAAACACTGATATTGAGGTGGGATAGTGGTAAAGTTAGGGACAGGTGTGGTGGTATCATGGGTAAGTTTAAGGGTAGGGTTAGGTGGGCAACCGTATAATTCGAAATTATTTGTTTTAGTCTTTTTGAGTGGAACTTCAAACCGAAAGTGCCCCCCATAATCTAAAATGCAAAAAAGGTGACTATACTTTATAGATTCGGTTCTGCATCCTGTTTGCTACCTCAATGTAAATTTGACTTGTGAATGGCACACAATCCTGCCTTTACTCACACCGTTCCATTCACAATGCGACTCTCATACGCATGCTGCGGTATATGAACCTCCCCTTCCCCCCTCCGGCTGACTTTTTCCTGAATGGATGCTGAAGCTCAGGGACCGGCAGCCTCCATGCTGCGGCTGTGGTTCAGCTCTCTGATGGAGGGGAGAGAGGGATGCTGGAGGTATTAGTGGCTTCTGTCGCCATTACATGTGCAAGCTTGAAACATCAAGCTAGTAGAGGATGGGGTGGGTGGGGGGTAAGGGATAGAGGATGGGGTGGGGGGGTGTAAGGGTATTCTGTCATTCACACTCACCCTGCCTGAGGATTACAGCCCATAATCTGCACGGCAACAGCCTTGCTCTCTCTCTCTCTCTCTCACTGAGATGATGGAAGGAAAGAGGGAGGGGGGGGGGAAGAAGAGATAGAAAGAAGAGATGAGATTAAGAATGGCTGCTCATTCATTCATTCATTGTGGTTGGGGGGGGGGGGGGGGGCAGCAAAAACTGAGCATCATATGAAGATGAAGGAGGGCGAGTGAGGACGAGCACAGCTTCATCCATCCACACCCCCATCTTCATCAGTGGTGAGGAAGAGGGGGGAGCTAATGACGTCATTGCAAAGGCACCGCAGTACAAAGGCAAAGTTGCAATGAAATACAGACGTGCACTCGAAGATCCCACAAACTGACGCTGGTGTGCAAAAATGGATATGAATGGTCTGAAGTTGTGGGTTTAGATTGGCTGAAAACGTTTCAAACCATTAGTAGGATAGTAGTGTGATAATTGTGGAAAGTCTTTCCATACGCAAGCTTATTTTATTAGGACCGGTCGTTTCGGGAAAAGGGGGGCAGAGCACATGCCAGTGCAGTGGCTCGGGCTTAATGTAAGCATGATGATGTCATTGATTCAGGAGCACAGAGAACTAGGTGCAGTATGATTTTTATTTTTTTTAGCCCTATAGTTGTCAGGAAAGACAATGCTTACAAAGAACATTCTGGAACAAGTGTACAAACTCCAAGAGACAAAATCTAGCATGATTTTGTGTAGCATTGCAATAAAAATCTACATTATGTTGTGCCATTGAGGTAGAGACGACTGCAGAAACTCTTTCAAGAATGGATAGATGAGCCATAGATGAATCCATCTCTCAGAGAAAGGTTCAATTCAAATGAACATAGCATTGATGATGTCATAAAGTAGTGTCTTTCAACTAGTGGGTCAAGGTTTTTTCACAAGTTTGGTAGATGCCGTAACTGTACCATATCACAGTCTTTCTCCATTGACTAATATTCAAAAGTAACTGTGTATTCAGATTTTTTTTGATATATATATATATATATATATATATATATATATATATATATATATATAGAGAGAGAGAGAGAGAGAGAGAGAGAGAGAGAGAGAGAGAGAGAGAGAGAGAGAGATTAAATTATTATTGTTTTAACCATTCTGTTCAAAAGTTTGGGGTAAATAAAATCGGTTAATGTTATTGAAAGAAAACATAATGTTCTTTAGAAAAATCTAACTGTCCCCAAACTTTTGCATATATATTTGAATTATAACAAATATTAATTTATTGTGAACCACTGGAGTCTTACTGTGATGTTTCACCATTTGCTGTCCGGTAAATGCTTCATTATGATCAGAATCATCAATGGTACATGAGGACCGATAAACCTTTTCCCATTCTTGCTGAATGGGCATTTGACTGGTCTATCCTCCACTGACCCAGAATAACAACACCCCCTCCGTCTCATAAAAAAAAAAAATTATAATAATAATATTATTAGAATATAATATTAGAATAATAATAAGAAGAAGATTTAGAACGGGGGAGTGTAAAGAGAGAGAGACAAAATGAATCATGCCAGGATGACTAATGTCTTGCATAACTGCCTGAGAATCCCTCCTAGTGTTTATCAATGGGCGGTGGGCTGGCTGGATTTCATAACCCTCCCACATTCCCTTCAAAAAGATCAAAACCTGTGAATATTCACAGCCGCCAGTCATCGCAAGCCACCATAGGTAAACCGCACTGCGCCGTTGAAAGCAAACGTTCTGTTTATGAAAGAGAAACGCTGGTTGAATGTCGCATTATTGTCGTCTATTGACATAATAATTAGAGGGAACTTAAACTCTGACCTCTTGTCAATATATTTCAACTTCCATTTGTCCTCACAAAGAGTATGCTTATTATTATTAATGATCTCTTTTGTTCACTTGGAAATAGGAACGATGTGACCTGACTTAGAAGGGATTCCTCAAGGATGTCATGTCTGACACAATCAAACTGCCTGTCACTTTATTTTGTCCTACTTTGTTTTAGATGGAGAATCCAGCTCTCTTCCGCTTTGACGTCATCAGCCATATCTGGCCCATATTATATTCACTCCCTCTCCTCAGGTTCCCCCTAGAGAGTTTGTTATTCCACTGTACAAAAATAAATTGCCTATGAAACCGGATGAATCAGTCAACCCCCTCTTCCCTCCTCCCTATTCCCATTCCATCCTTTTTCACTCAGTATTACGTATTTGAAGGGAGTCTCGATGCGTCTTTCATATCTCTTCTCCTTTTTTCTGAAAGTGGGGCATTTCTTCCAACACCCACTCTGTTGGCTCTTTTTAGCATCTTGCTGCTTTCCGGTTGTCACGCCTTATTTTGAGTCATGAGTCGTGTTGTTAGCGAAGTTAGCAGGAGTTTGAGGATGATGTGCTGACAGCAGAAGAGTTGAATCATCTGGAATCATCTTGGGGAGGCTGAATTTTAAGAATAAAATGGCCTAAAAGTGCCATATAAAAACATCAGGAAGCATTTTTGAAGTGGTATATTAGTTCAGTTGCATTATTTACATATACAGAAAGTGCTTACTAGATCAAACAAAATTGGACTGAGTCCAAATTCAGAGGCTGAATCCTTCGAAGATTGCATTCGAAGGCCGATTGTGTCACAGTGGCACGATGAAGGCTGTCCCAATTCGATGGCTTCTTCAAATGCTGCCTCGAAATGCGTCCTTTGTTTCCCGGGCTATGAAGGATACAACAGATGGATCTGAAAAAGGATGTAGCCTCTGAATTGGGACACAGCATGTGGTATCCTCATGTAGAATCCTCTCCACCTTCTCTCAGTTCTTGTTAGCGCTATGCTAAGCTAATAGGCTAAGCTATTCATGTGTTAACCAAAGGCAAACTTAAAATATCGGTAACACTTTAGAATAATGGTCATTAGTTAACTACATTAGTTAACACGAACTAATAATGAACTGCATTTATAAAGCATTTATTTATCTTTGTTAATGTTAATTTCAACATTTACTAATGCATTATTAAAATCTTGTTAACATTAGTTAATGCACTGTGAACTAACATGAACAAACCATGAACAGCTGTATTTATATTAACTAACGTTAACAAAGATGAACAAAAACAGTAACAAATGTACTGCTCACGGTTAGTTCATGTTAGTTAATACATTTACTAATGTTAACTAATGACCATTATTCTAAAGTGTTACCTTACCACTGTAGCTTCGGTACCTGAAACTTTTATAACGTTTACCCTTTTTTCGTTGTTTCACCTCAACAAAAAAGATATATCCATCCACCCCTAAATGTTTACAACAACCCAGAGGTCCAATCTACTAAATAAGGAATACTGGAGAGGTGTGGGAACAGATGGATGAGGGAGAACCAAGGTGTTTGCGGAGCCAGCAGGTCAATAGCGGATTGAAGGAATGCGTTTGATGCACGCTTCACTGGAGAGGTGTAATATTTCCCTCACAAATCCAAAACAAAGACCAGAAGTTGCACTGACGCCACACACTTCATTTTATCTCTATCCATCATTTCCAGAAACGAAAAGAGGGTCATCTAGTCAGATAAAGTTCAGGACTGTTCTTGATTCTGTGATGATGACGGTTGGCATGGTTTCTGTTTCTCCAGCAGAAGTCACACATGAAAGTGAAGTTGTAGGCGGGCATGAGGTGGCTGAGGCCTTAAGTCCTTCAGGCCAGCCAGTGACAGGAACACTGAGCCCAGACTAAGAATAAAACCTCACACTCTCTTCCTAATCTCACATGTTTCTGAATGTGGGAATGTGTGTCATCTGAAAGTGTAAGGAACACACGGTAAAACAAAACTTACACCCGAGTTTGTTGTTTTAGAGGCAAAAGACTGCTGAAATCTCCAGTACCACCTAGAACACCCCAGCAACTACATGGCAATGCAGTTCAATAGTTCAAATCTAGACAATTGACAGGGTTCAGCATTTTTTCCTGTTTTATTTGATTGAATTTTTACCACAAATACCATAGTCAGACTCTGGTTACTGTAGTAAAAGCATGGTTAATTTTCAGAAGTGTTTAATCCAATTTTCCTATTAGTAAACTAGCTAGTAAAATATGCAATTTATATGCCACCAGTGACAGCAAACAGCAAAGTTTTTAAACAGATTAAAAAAAACCCACTCATCTGCTGCCATTGGTCAAACAACCAGATAGCCCCGCCCAGACCCAGTCAATGTTGTGGTCTGATAAACAGATTACACCGCTCCATATAAATTCTTCTTATGGTGAAGAAATTACACACTTAAAACTGTTTTTGTTGTGAACCACCTTAGTTAGTCTGAGTAGAAAGAGCTGATGTGGTAGCATGCAATGACTGATGTTTTAAAATGCGAAAAAGATTTACATTATTAATGTGCATTTGGTAAGTGGTGCGAGCTTAGTGTGCATTATCCAGTATGATGTCATGACACCATGATGTAGTGAAGCTCTCATGAGGGGGCTCATAAAATATTTTGGTATGAAATCATCTTATCAAAAATGAAGCAGATGAGGGGAATATTGGGGGAATGGATTCAAATGCAGTTCCCTTGCCTATGATGTCAGAATTTTCAAAGGCTTTAGAGAGCGAGAGAGAGAGAGATCGAATGAACGCAGGTCATAACCTGAAGTATTCATTAGAATATTACAATTTTAATGTGCAGTGTGGCTACAACTATATTTTATTCATTCTCAGTGTGTTGTGTTGTTTACTCATTCGTGATGCTGATGTAAACGCAAATGAGGTAGTCAAGTATATTTGTCCATTTTGTTCATGCTTTGGCTGAATGACTAAGTCTTGTATTCGCTAGCTTATCTTCTTCCCGCTGCCTCAGTATCCGGGAGAAGCCTGTTTAATTAAATGATGATGTGTCCGTGCCAACTCCAGTTTAAGTCACAATCAGTGGAAAGCATTTAATGATTCAGGAAGGATGTTTTCTATTTGGTTTTAACCTGGTGATTCCAGCTGCCGGGTTACACAAGAACGTATTGATCGGCTCTCTGTCCGTGTTCACACAAGTGCTGATTCTGCTGAAAATAGGATTTTTTACATGACATACACATAAGACATACGGTATACACAACACACTTTAATATTTGTATATTTATAAAGTTAGAGAACCCGAGACTGTTGGAAAAACACGGCTGTGGTCAACAAAGGTTTTACACCTATTTATAAAATGGATAAAAATAACAAACTTGAAAATATAGAGTAACATAGTGAAATATACAGTCATTGTAATATACATCGATCAGGCATAACATTATGACTGGTGAAGTGAATAACACTGATTATGACTTCATCACAGCACCTGTTAGTGGATGGGATATATTAGGCAGCAAGTGAACATTTTGTCCTCAAAGTTGATGTGTAAGGATTTGAGCAAGTTTGACAAGAGCCAGCACAATATAAGGACCAACACAATATCATAATGTTATGCCTGATCGTGTATAGTCACAATACGACAAAAAAAAGCCACAATTATGATTAAACAGAGTGCAGTAATTTATATTCTGGTTCGGACAAGGGCTTTCATACAATTCTGCTTGGACAATCTGAGATCAATCAGATTCCAAGATCTGAGTTTGTCTGATACTATAAGGAAGGATTCAGCTATACTTGTTTTGAGTTCCCCGACAGGATGCAACTTGAGGCTTTGGCACGCACCTCTCTAGCGATCACTGCTACAAATGCGGAGCTCATCTGCAAGTCTTACCACGCCATATCTCATCTTAGAAGTGCAACATGAGACTGGCACGTCACCTCCTACCTGCTCAGGTGCACCCAACGCTGTTTCACGCCCTGTTGCGTACTAAAGACAAACAACCATGGATCCTTGAGTCAGTGAAGACAAAATACATCAGCTTCCCCAAATATAGTCACCACGCGGCACTCTTGTTAAAGATTCAAGTGTTTTCACTGTGTACTAGGCCAAACCTTGAAAGGGAGTAAATGATGCATGTGCTTCGAAACTCTTGGCATGTGTGCAGAAGTCACTTCTTTTCTTCTGTTCTTTGTTGCTGCTTTGTTGTTGTTTTTCTATCACACAGATGATCAGAAATCATTGATCAGGAAGTGAGGTGAGCATCTTTCCAAATCCAAATTCATAGCAACTCTGCCACTTTTATTAAGTGAAACATGATAATCCAGTGACTCTTGTGTGGGAACAGGATGTTCTGCTCTACGGTGACAAATGTTCTATTTCTGCACTCAAGATGAACCATTAAACTTTCTCTGGTGGCCTTTTAGTAAACTTCCAATTTTTTGCCAATGTAGATGTAGAAGCTGGTGGGTAATGTGGAAACCATTGCTTGATCAGAGCTGAGGGCGATTTAGCATGAAAGGGAGTAAATGTCTCCCAGTGGAGTAGTGACTGGCAGTAGCCGCATGGTGTCATAACTTTTGTTATGGTGTCATCTGAGCATAAGTTCCTTCCTCTTTGTCAAACAGTTCAACCCCAGCCCTCCCTTTGTCACCAACAGCCGCAGACCACATCCTGAACTCTGGTTTAGTGCTCATCCTACTGATATGACTGCTATTCCACTGTAGACACAAAGCGCTGTGACCTTTGTATATCAAAATTGAATTAGCAGACTATACAACTGCTTTTCACAGCAAAAGTAACACATTAACCAGGTCAGTCTCACAATTTCAGGGTCATATTTAGCCCATAAATCGAAAGAAATTTGATCACATTTCCCCTTTAATTATTATTACTGTAACTGATATATATATGCATTTTGTACTTACAGTAATAATAATTTAAGGGGAAGTGTGCTCCAATTGTCATAAATAAATGAAATGCAGCAAAAAAGATGAAAAAATAACTAACATTTGATAACCATAAACAAATGTAAAACAGCAACAACAACAAAACGGCAAAATAAAATGAACACACATATACTGTGTATATGTGTGTGTATTTGTGTGTGTGTGTGTGTGTGTGTGTGTGTGTGTGTGTGTGTGTGTGTGTGTGTGTGTGTGTGTGTGTGTGTGTGTGTGTTGTATTATTGTAATAATAATAATAAATGTATTATTAAAAAGTAATATAAACAATAATTCAATATTTTTAAATAAATATGTGTATAAATTCATATACATTTTTTATTTTTCACTTTTTCTTCAAATGTATTCATAATAATTTATTAAAATTGCTTAAAAAATATATAATTTTTATTGTGATTTAATGTTTAATTGTGCATGTTTATTTGTTATTACTTTTATTTTGTTTTATCCTTTATTTTTCCAGGGGGGAAAAAAAGAGAGAGAGAGAGAGAGAGAGAGAGAGAGAGAGAGAGAGAGAGAGAGAGAGAGAGAGAGAGAGAGAGAGAGAGAGAGAGAGAGAGAGAGAGAGAGAGAGAGAGTAGTTTTATATATTAAATAGATAATTGTGGTAACACTTTACAATACGGTCTCATTTGTTAACATGAATTAATGCATTAAGTGATTAATCTTTGCTAATGTTAGTTAATATAAATCAGCTGTTCAGTGATTGTTCATGTTAGTTCACAGTGCATTAACTAACGTTAACAAATACAACATTTGATTTTAATAATGTATTAGTAAATGTTGAGATTAACATTAACTAAGATTAATAAATGCTGTAGAAGTATTGTTCATTCTTAGGTCACGTTAACTAAATTAGTTAACTATGTTAACTAATATTGTAAAGTGTTACCATTATTATTTTATATATGAATTTAAAAAGCTAAGTGTATGATTTGGACAGTGAGGGATCTGTTTTATCTTGTGCAGGGGGGCAGGATGGATGATTTAACACCCTTTGTGCAACACTGAAAGGAAAAGACCTGAACAGTTTACTGAGCACGGCATGGCTGTTTTAAACTCATCAATATTTAAGCAGGTCGGCTTTCTGCTTCTCTCTCTCTCTCTCTCTCTCATGGTTGAGTGAAGGTAATTCTTGCATAATTTGACTTTAATACATTCTTAGCTCAGCAACAGGAACATAGAACAGCCAAAGCGAAAAAAAAGTATTCACTTCAACATCAACTATGCAATAAAAACATTCACTTGTTTATGGCTATAAGTATATTTTCACCAATTAGACTGGCACTGACTGAAAGAATGCGCTACTGTCACTTCCTGTTTGGAGCTTGTGTGGTCGTCAAGTGCAAACCTCTTTACCTCCTACGCAGATCAAAAGGTTCAAAGCGACCCGTGTGCCCTGCATCTATTCCTTATCAGGTGAGACGCTTCCCCCTCCTCAGGAGCAACCTTTTGAACTGCCTCTTCAAAACGCCTTTCTTGAGTCTGTCATCAAGGCGCAACCAGAATACAGTGGAATTTTTACAACAGGATATACTTATGCTGAAGGAGAAGTGTGTCTCTGTCTGTGTTTATGGGAGGAGCCAAAGGTTTGACCCTCGATTGAAGGGTCAAATGACACCCCGACAGGAAGATTAGGTGTGCCATTTGTTTTGTTATTTAGAGGGAAATTGCCTCGGTCAGCATTGTTGAATTCATTCATTCTCTCTGTTCTGACTCTCTTCATTTGTAAATTGTTGACAAATGACTTAATGTGTAAGATGTTCACAGTAATTCATTAATAATGTCTAAACCAATGAATCGCCTCACAAAAGATCACTTCACTGTTAAGCATTGATGTAACACAATGAAACCCAAATAGAGGTCATACAAGACCAAACCCTCTGAGGCAGTAAAACCCAGTCTGCAGTTGTAAAATAGGTTCTTCCCTCGCTGTGAAAGCTAATGAATAGCGACATTTATCTGATGGTCATGTGGACCTCAACATAAAACAGTTGCAGTTATATCTGGCCTCCTCTTTATATCTCATGATTCCATTTGTACAGAGAATGAGGAAGCGGGGAGAAGCGTGAGAGAGAGAAACATTCTCTAGGATGATTTATTTTTAGTTCAACTGTTTATGCTCTCAGTTTGTTGCCTGAAACGATCGCTCTCACAAGGACGAACAAGATGTTGGAAAATGCAGCATGACTATATGGTTTTGTGTTCTAACACAGGCCTTGATACACAAAAAACTGATAGAGAAAAACATTTTTTTTTTTACATTGGTGTTTTACACTATGTCCAAAATGGGAGCAATGTGACCAGAAATGTATCTGTCCACTATGAATGCGAAACTGCTCTGTGGTTTGTGTCAGTCGGTTTTGTTAACGGTTCTTGCATTCTTACAGTGGTGCAGATGGAACATTGTGCTAAAATATTCTGAGAGTTTAGTCAACAACGCTACTGAGTAAAAGGGCGAAAGAGGCAGTGCGATCATTGTAGACTGATTCTCAAAGGAATGACTCTTGGTTCAAAAACATGCAGTGCAACCGGTGTAATCCACTTTAGAACGAATGACGTTGGTTCTTTTAGTGAAGCAAAAACAAATAGAGCAACCAGAGTAAGCATCTGACTCCCAATGAAATGACAATTGGGTCAGTTCTTTTAGTGAATCAAAAACATAAAGCGAAACCAGTGTAGTCGCTTGACTCCTGATCGAATGACTCTTATGAGCGAGTTTGTTTTAGTGAATCAAAAACATATAGCGAAACCGATGTAGTAGTCGGTTGACTCCTGAACGAATAAATCTTATGAGTCGGTTTGTTTAGTGAAGCAAAAACAAATAGAGCAACCGGAGTAGTCAGCTGACTCCTGATCGAATGACTCTTATGAGGCTGTTTATTTTAGTGAATAAAACAAACATAGCGAAACCGATGGAGTCAGTTGATTCCTGATTAAATGACTCTTATGAGCAAGTTCTTTTAGCAAATAAAAAACATATAGCGAAACTGTTGTAGTCAGTTGACTCCTGATCAAATGACTGATATACACTGGCTCGAATAAGAGTCATTCAATCAGGAGTCAGCCGACTACACTGGTTGCTCTATTTGTTTTTCAGTTGACTCCTGATCGAATGACTCTTATGAGCCAGTTCTTTTTAGTGAATCAAAAACACAAAAACAGCGCAACCAGAGTATTGTGATTCCTGAATGAATATCTGTTATAATAAGCCAGTTATTTTCCTACTAAAAACAGTAGGCCTATACTGTATGGCTTTTCAAATCAGAGAAATTAGATTGCATTTAACATAAAAAAAATAGGCTCTAAAAAAAATCCAGTTTTAAATGTATTTATTTTTTAAATTCTCATTAATTTTTTTTCTGAATATATAATCCTTGCAAGTAGTTACTAAAATAATTGTTAATAAAACGTTTTATTTGAAAAACCCATTGTAAAGAAAAAAAGACATTGATGTAGAAAGATGCAATAATTATTTTTAAACACATTTACTGGTTTAATTGTATAGCATGATGTTGATAATGCGGAATCCACAGCATTCCACTTATTTAACCACAGCAAGTCAAGTCAAGGTTTTCCCATAACACACTGCAGGTTATATCCACCGTGAAGGAATCCGGCTCATCCCTTTAACTTCACATTGATCAAACCTGAAAAGACCTTTGTCATGTGACCAAACAGTCATTGTTCTGCACCAGGTGTACGGCCTCCTGAGTGCTCAACAAGAGCAAGCTCACCCGGTTCACGTCCGGCAGAGCAGAAAAAAGACTTGACAGCACCTGTTTGTGAAGGTGTGTCATCGCTTCTGGAAACCTGATGTGATTGTGGGTTTAGAACCAACACCTACAAGACTAGACCTGCCACCACTCCCTGTTGGACAAATACCTTATTCAAACATATCTAATCATTTGGTGTTTTCTTTGATTCGTTCATGAGTGAACGGATATAAGTGATCCAACTTTTCCATTTACAATGTATTACTTAATATTTAGACAAATTAAATTGACTCATGGTCATTTCCTAATGCAAAAACCAGCATTGTAACCCATTGATCTAATCTAATTCAAGCAGATCCAGCTTTTAACAACTCCAGGCTCCATCTCAAATGCACTCTAGTGTTAATGTGGTAATCGGATCCCTGTTTTCTTTGTTAATGGGGGTAAGGGCTGTGCGTCCAGGTTATGCAACCGATGGCTGGTTTTCTGTCATCAATCACTCTACAGAAGCCTGCCTGGTCTGCCTGTGACCTCCACCAAAACATTTGAGACTTGTGTTGGGCATAAATGATATGCTTGGGAGCTACTGTTTTCATTTTGGTCAAGTGTGACGTTGCCCACTGGTGTTGATCGGAAGTTAATTTTGTGTGTGTGTTTTTTTTAAAGGCCAAAAGCTGGCTAGGGATAAGGCACACAGAAAATGCATTTTAAAGTTTAACTTCCCAGTAACATGTTCAAACCTATTAGTAAACAGTTTTGGGCATGCTAGCTTAAAACACATAGCTAGCTAAGCTAAACTGAAAGCTATCCTTTACAGAGAGGACATAAGCCATGACAAAAGTAGCATGCCATGTTTTTTTGCTCCTTGTTAATAGGCTGCCCAGGGTTGCACAACAAAACCCACCGAATCGCTAATCAAAACTAGCCAATCATGGCCAAAACTAGCCCAATCGTGTTCCAAGCTGCAGTAACAGTGTAAAAGTAGTCCAATTCTGCGGAAAAACTGCAGACTTGGCAACACTTAAACTGCCTCACATTCAGCGTTGACAAGTCTGCGGTTTTCCCGCTGAATTGGGCTACTTTTAAGTTGTTGCCGTGGGTAAATTGTTTTCTATGGGTTGATTTTCAAACCCCATAAGTCGATTATGGTGCTACGACACCCCCCAGACATACAAACTAAGTGGAGAATTCGGCTGTCCGATTGGGCTACTAAACCTGGCAACCCTGCATACATGTAAGTACTTTAACTTTTTATGGACTTAAAAAAAAAAAACACTGTCTGAATGCCTCAGAATAAACTATTTTGCTAACCCATTTTACTAGGTCAAAAGAGTGATTCATTCATGAATCAGACATTGGTAAATCTGAGTCTAAACAGCTAATGGAAAATATGCATTTTAGGTCGGGGGGTGAAAACATTTGAACAGGACGAAGATGTCAAAATATGCAAAAGTTGCTGGAAAAGTGAAGAATTTGCAGGATATGTAAAATGATTCACGTTCACAGATTCTACAAAGGGTGAGGTATATAAGTGTGTGTGCGTGCATGTGTGTGTGTGTGTGTGAAAATAGTAGCTAATCAGTATCACCATCAGTAACGACTTCAAGTTACTCCTTCAGCTTCTGGTCGCCTGATCAATAGCTTAAAAATAAAACTGTGGCTAAAGACAGGAACCAAGTCAGCTGCACTTCTTCTTTCAATCATACACTCTTTCTAATTATTCACTCTGTCATTGTTCCTGTTTAGCGAGTCTGTTATTTACCACCAGACTGGAAATTGTTGGCTAACAGTTGTTTATTACAGAGGAAACCCGTCCCACTCCCCTCATCTCCGGCGAAAACATTCTTGTGTGTCCATTAACTGGCATAAAAACTCTAGTGGCGTTTATGTGGAGGTCTTTGTAGAGGCTCCTGTGGTTTTGCCTTGTAACAGCTTCACCCAACCCACCTCCACTTCATTAAACAGCCAAACCGCTCCATCCAAGAGGGCCTATACCAGACTAAAGGCCCTTTCACACTGAACGCGTAAACGAAAAAGCGAGGCGGAAAAGCGAATTTTTCGCGTGCGAATAGTTCGCGTCAAAACCATTCACATCAGCCGCGACGCGAGTTTGCGATGTCTGTGACGTTTCAGAGCTCCAACATTCCAAAACATTCGCGGCGACAGTAAACATGGACACTTCATCATCCAGTGAAGACGAACTTTTCATTTTATTTAAAAGACCAAATAGAAGGTTTTGGGTGCACCCACTCTTAAAGAACAGAGAGTCTGAAGGGGAGTATGGCAATCTTGTACAGGAACTAAAACTTTATCATGGCCGATTCCGCACTTACTTTCGGATGTCCGTGGGACAATTTGAGGAGCTCCTCCAAGTCAGTGGCACCACAACTGACGAGACAAACCACAAACTTCAGGGAACCAATCGATCCGGAGCAGCGTCAGGCAGTCTGCTTAAGGTGATCTGTCAAATCACTGATTGTCATGTCCAAATGTTGACATACGAAGGGTCAATTGAGTCACAATGTAAACATGTAAGTGCCACAGTACTTTGTTTCCGTGTTTGTGATTGGTTGAAGCCCTTTCCGTCTCCGCGAAAGTAAAAAAAAATCGACATTGAAGCGAAAAAAAAAAATGTCGTTTTTTCGCCGCAGCACATTCGCGTTTGGTGTGGAAGCACCCATTGCACATACAGCTGATCGAAAAATGAAACCATCGCGCGAATTATTCGCGCGTCAAAATCGCGTTCAGTGTGAAAGGGCCTTAATGCGCCACCCTCTGTCCTTCCTTCCTGCCTTAGCTGATTAGCGCTGGACACTCGCTTTTATTGACCTCACAGCTAGTAGGCCAGACAACGGCACCTCTCCTTCTCATTAGTGCCCACATAATATAAACATTTTCCTCAAGGTCGGACTAAATAAGCCCCACAACGCACAAACATACACGCTAGTCAACTTTTAGTTGCCTGTTCTCGTAGTTTTATGATAACCGGAGGAGGCGGTGTGGCTGTTTCCTGTCTGGAGTGTCGTAAAAAGCCTCATTTTGCTTCGCATTTGTTCTGTCTCCAGACAAAAGGTCATGAGGGCTCATACAGGCCCCAGTAAATGTAGGTGAACGCCTGTTAATCTGTTAATGTGTGGTGGCAGTACCGGAATTTGGCTTCAGTTATTTAGTGGAGAGTTGAGCACTTTTTCACATTGTGCTGATGGGAAATTTATAGCAAACTTCTGCTAGGTGTGTGTGCGGCGCAAGATCGCCAGTGTATTAGAATTGCGAGACAGCTGGATTTTGTCTTCTAAAGCTGGTAGCTCGTGACTGTGGGCTCACACAACATGGAACTGGCACACAGATGCTGCGGTGACAGCTACAGTGTTGTTGCCACCCTCTCAACACCCCCAGCCCACAGTCTTTCCACTTCCTGTACCATCTTTCAGCACTCTACTGTGCACATAACATTGAGAGAAGTGTTTCTGCTCAAAGCCTTTAGCCACGTAGAACATATTTAACACAATATTATTGGTTTTCGGGATTTTTTTCTGAATGTATAAGGTAAATTTGACTACCAGAAATTGTCTAAATATTTTTTTGTATTTGTTTGGAACAGTGTACACTACTGATCAAAAGTTTGGGATGAGAACATTTTTGAAATAAGTCTCTTATGCCAACTAAGGCTGCATTTATTTAAATTAGTTAAAAACAGTAATATTGTGAAATAGTTTTACCATTTAAAATAACTGTTTTCTATTTGAATATATTTTAAAATTCCTGTGATGCAAAGTTGAATTATCAGCACCATTACTCCAGTCTTCAGTGTCACATGATTCTTCAGAAATTATTCTAATATGTTGATTTGATGCTCAAGAAACATTTCTTCTTATTATCAATGTTGAAAAAAGTTCTTGTTTGTTTGAAATATGAATCTTTTTAAATATTATAAATCTATTTTACTGTTTCAATTTGAAAAAAAAAAAACACTGACCCCATACTTTTGAATGGTAGTGAATATGATTTCAAACTGTGTTCAAAAGTGTCTAAAGTATTCAGATATTTTTTGTGTATTAAGAGTTCAAACAGGAAGTTTGTGAAAGGATCAGCACTGATGTATCGACACATAGCTGATGTTACCAGACATCTGTCTGTATGACTTTCAAGAAAAACACTTTACAAAATGTTCAAGTCAAATGGACCCGGTGACACCAGGGTTATCAGCGCCACTCAGAGGGTAGATTAAGGTGTGTGTGTTCATATCTGTCCTCTGTTACACTTCTCTCACTCATGCCCCCTTCATGAACCGCAGATAGGAGTGCGATATGGTGAGCAGCTGGCATACCTTTCAGCAACAAGTTTACGACATGTCTGCCACTTCAATCCACCCCTTTGCACTGTGCAATAAACACAAAACATACACTTTAGACTGCACTAAAAGTGTTTAAATACACAAGACACATAGGACCTTAAAAAGATGATTCAATCATTTAGTGACATTTTGAAAGATGCTCATGTGGGCTTTTTGAACTAAAATGTATTTTTTTACATTTTAGACTGCTGTGGTCAAAACAAGTTTAGTGATGTTATTTGGACTTTTTATTTTATTTAAAAAAACTCCTAAGACTTTTGAATATATATAGTAATAATATATATATATATAGTTTGCAACAAAAACAAACAAACAAACAATAAATAAACAAATAAAGTTAGGCCATTTTATGGTATCCTAAGGCTTTAGAATGTATAGTAATATTATTTTGAAAATACATTTTAAAAATAATTAAAAAAATAAACAAGCAAATAAATAAAGTTAGGGCATTTTATGTTATCCCAAGGCTTTAGAATATATATAGTACTATTATTTGGAAAATACATAAAAAAATAAAATAAATAAACAAATAAATTAATAAAGTTATGCCATTTTATTTTATCCCAAGGCTTTAGAATATATAGTATGGTTATTTGGAAAATAAAATTCCCAAAAAATAAATTAATAAATAAGCAAATAAATAAATAAAGTTTTGCCATGTTATGTTATCCTAGGGCTTTAGAATATAGTAATATTATTTCGAGAATACATTTCCAAAAAAATAAATAAGCAAATAAAGTTAGGCCATTTTATGGTATCCTAAGGCTTTAGAATATATAGTAATATTATTTGGAAAAAACATAAATAAAGTGAGGCAATTTCTAATAGCATCTCAAGACTCTGGAATATGACATTATATGGTAAAAAATAAATACATTCATTCATTAATTCATTCAGGTGAGGAATAAGAGGAGCATTATTTAAATACCGAGAGTTTAAGTTTTGTTGTATAAAGCAGTAAAAAATTCTGCTTTTTTTTTTTGTGATTGTTGCGGGCAAAAATCCTTGATTATGCGGCACGTTTTCTTTAAAAATGCGATGGAAAATGTGGGATATTTATGCGATTTTATGCGATAAAACTTGCAAAAACTGCGGTTTGATGAAAAAGAGAAAAAAAGCTAATATTTTAATTGAATATTGAAGTTCTCGTCTTGTTTTATTGAAGACCTTAATAAACACATGGCTCAATTTTGACCGATTTCAAAATAATGCATCATGAAGCTTCGAAGCGTTATGAATCAGTGAGTCAAATCAAGATTTGGATTGCGTGTCAAACTGCTGAAATACGTGACTTTGGCAATCCGAACCGCTGAATCGACTCACTAATTCATAACGCTTCGAAGTTTCATGATGCTGTTTTTTTTAAATCGGTCGACACACCGGGAAACTGCTTTGGGCGGTCTTTTGCTGTTATTTTTGTTGGCAAATGGGAATTTGCGTGCTTAATCATGGTTTCACCGATATCTATGGTTTCAACACGGGGTTTGCAGCTTTTCGATGACGTTCATGTCGGGTAATTACGTCACTTCAAAACGTTCCCATGGCAATAGGCTGAAATGGCGGCTCTTGTGTGAAGTAAACGAACATTTTTCAACTTTCTGCTAATATATATGCCTTTTTGCAGCGAAAATGCTGGGATTATGAAATCATGCGGCGTATTTGAAAAAATTCGGTCCCCGCATAAATATGACTTTGACTTTGGCTTATGCATTAAATCATGCGATCGCATAATCGCGTTTTTCTGGAGGGACTGATAAAGGATCATTGGATCATTTGTCAAAGATTATAAATGACTCGAAGTTCAAGCATGGATTCTTTTTCCACGGTCACGGTCTCATCAGATCTGTAATGCTGGATGTTCTGCTAGAACGGTTCGCCCTTATCTCTTTGAATCTCATTCAGATTTTTTAACTTGAAACTCAAAGGTGACCTTTTGACCCAGCTGTCAACCTCGCTGCCCTCCAAACCCTTCCACCGCTTTTTTGAAAGGGACTTGACAAGAACAACAACTGTGCTCATCACTTAGGAATTCCCAACCCTTGACCTTCCTGCATTCATCACAATAGTCAGAGGCGAGTGTCAAGAGTCACACTTTCAAGTCACCGTGGCTTTCAGAATTGCGTGTTTAAACGTTAATGAACATTCAGGTTCTCAGACTAACGTCCACTTGCAAACGTGACACACTCGACACATTCGGGAACGCTGTCCTGATTCAATGTCTCCGGGGTTTTGTTTCGTGTCGCTCTTTCTCTTTTTCATCACTCTCTCCCATCCGCATTATAAGAGACCCCCGAGAGGAGCAAATGGGGAGAGAATGAAAGAGAGCAGAGGACTGGAACAAGGGAAATGGATAGAGGGGGGTTATTGTGGAAAAGGGGATTACTGCTCGGCATTGTCCTGCCTTAATCCCACCATTTTACTATCATTTAACACCTTTCAATGGCGGCCCCCACTTCCCATCCTCCTCCACACGCAGAATCTGCTCTCAACCTCCCTCCTCAGACAGCGTGAAATCTGTTATTCAGCCTGGGTCGAGCAGGTGGGGGGCAGGGTGTTGTGTGGGGTGACAAGAATGGTGGTTTTTGTGGGGGGGTGTCCGTCCGTTTTCTGACCCCAACTTCATCTATTTTCCACAGCTTGACTCAGGGGCCCCATAACCCCCTTTGTTGAGATTGATGGCCTGCTGTTGTAAGAGAAACCAACACACTGCTCAAACAAGCATACATGGACATTACTGGGAGTGAGGCCGACTTGTGACGCCATTCATGGATGTTTACCAAATGACAGCCTTTCTTGAGAGCAAATGAGCTTTAGTGCAAAGTTTTCATTGTGGAAATGACAAGATACACTATTCATTTTCTGAAGTAATCAAAATTCCCACTACGGTGTCATTTCCGCTATGTATTGTGTTTAATAGAGTTGTGACGGTAAAAACTCATTTGTCTTGCTATGGCTAATTTCATAGCTAAAATGTTATACAATCGAAATGCAGACAACTAATCATTTCATACTTATTATGAAATGAAATCACCACCACAGCTGTGAGTCACGACTGCTAAAAAGTATTCTATATAGTGTGAATGTGTGTAGTATGAATAAAATTTGGACGTAGGCCTACTACATTTGCCATGTTGTCATAATCATGTGACCTACCAGCGCTAGTTGTGTCGCTTCACTGCCGTTCACAAAGTCCTCTCTCATGGCCTCAAGGGATAGTGTCCATCGTATACACATTTCAGAATCGGAAATCGGAATTCAGTAGGGGTGTAACGGATCGCAGTTGATCCGTGATCCGTACGGTACGGATCACGACCCACGGTTCGGCACGCACGTGACCCGCGGATTTATTGCGCTTTTTTTTTTTTACTTGTGGATTAATCTGAATTGTTTAGCGATCGCAGACTAACAGACAGTTTTTCTGCCGATATTGCTTTTTAAGTGATCTCGTTTAAACCTTTAAACTCGATGCGGAGTTTCAGAGAAACACATGTGTTCACGTGAACAGGGCATGTTAATCAGTCAGCAGTGGCTAGCGGAGAAGTAGGAGAACTTGAAAAGCCTCCTGCATTGTTCAAATCACGTGTATGGGACCATTTTGGTTTCCCCGTAAAATATAATGATGACGGAAGAAGGGTGGTGGACAAAACTCTAAGAGTATGGGCACTGTGGCACGAGAAAGCCGTATGAAAGTGGCGCATACATCGAGCATGGCACCTGCTGATGCCCGTTTCACACATACTCCGTTTGCAGTGGGTATGGGGTGCGTATTTTTTCCGTGCCCGGCTTCGGTCCGTCAGTGCGTTCCAGGAGCGTGTCGCCGTACAACAGCTGTGCTGATCGTTTCCGCACAGAGTCTATTTTTTGATGTGCTGGCGCTGAATTAAAGTGACAGCGCATCCGCATTAAAACAAACATGTATCGATGCGAAAATCTAGTAATTCCACCACAGATGCATATAATGTAAAGTCTACTCTGTTTCAAAGTAAACACATGGCTTTTTGCCTCGAGTAAAGCAAGGAAAACGGCCTTCAAGTAAACAAGGAGAAATAATGGAGCACCTGTCCTTTCTTGGAGGTGGAAAAACAAAGTTCTTAATGACCTGCAGGATTTCTTGTAAAAAAAATTAAAAACGAAAGAAAAGCATAAGTTTTAATTTAAAATGTTTGTTATTTTAACATAGTCTATTGTCTGTTTTGCAATTTGCATGAGCAACGTAATATATACATCTAAAGTAGGTATTAGGCCATATAAATATAAAGTAATGAATTCAATAAAATGTTGTTTAAGTGTAGTGCGTTTAAACATGATATCTATAAAATAGTGTATAGGCCTACAAAGAGAATTGCAATGCTGACAAGTGTGAGAGGTCTACTCTCTCCCTGAGAATGTTGACATCATAATCTTAAAAAAAAAAAAAAAAAAACCTCAGGCCCATTTTCATGTCTCAGGTTGTTTTTATCCAAATTTGATTTATTCAGATGGTTATTTATTTTATTTTTTTAACACCAAAAGTTCGTTGTTAACTTATAAACCATATAGGTTATGTTAACACCAAAAGTTTTCATGTAATAAATGGAAAGCAAATAAAAATAGTCTCCTCCCCCTTTTATTCTGATCCGAAAAATTATCCGATCCGTGACTCATGATCCGAAGTCGATCCGAACCGTGAGTTTTGTGATCCGTTGCACCACTAGAATTCAGACATACTTCTTTTGTCACATATTGTTTTTCGCCTACTAAGCACACAGTTTCGGATGCAGCCTGTTGATGCATTTTCATAGGTTAAGATTGAAAGTCTAGATCTGGGAGTGTAAAACAAACAAACAAAAAAAGACATTTGAAAAGTAGAAAAAATAAATGAACACTGGATTAAAAAAAGTTTCCAAGTCAGTTTTAATTTCACCATATAACAACAAGGAAATCTAAAACTGTTTTTGTTTTAATAAAAGTGGGTTTCTCTCCACATCACAAAGAGGAAAGAAGTAGAAGTCAAGAGGGGTGAGTACACCACGGGTAACCCTAAAGCTGGTGGTACCTCTTAAAAAGAATTCATTCACATCCATCCATCCTTCCTTCCTTCCTCTTCACTCTGCCCTCCTTCTGAGTAAAAGTGCAGCTGTCATTTGTAGTTCTCAGTTTTTCCGCCCCCCTGCGAGCGCTCTGAGGGCCGTGGGATGGGGGTGGGCGAGAGTTGGACATTGTTTTAAAGAGGGAGGGAATGTGGGGGGAAACTGAACAGGTGCTACTCCCCTCCCCCCTCCCCAATACTCTCTCCAGAGTCCATCTCATCCTGCGTCCCTGAGGAGAGGAAGTCAGAGCTCTGTTAAAGGGATTAGAGGATGGATCAAACAGAAGGGCGGCCGTTCTCTCTCTGTGAGGCAAAACCATGAATTGGTCGAAATGGCATAGTATAGAGCAATGTTTCCCAACCTTTTTTCAGTCATGGCACACTTTGAAAATGTTCTCCATTTTGTGGCTCCCCCTCGCATACGTTACGCTAGGGGTATAACGGTACAGACTGCTCACAGTTCGGTTTGTATCACGGTTTTAGGTTCACGGTTTCGGTACGGTTCAGTATTTGCTATGTTCAGGGTAAAAAGGAGTGTCAAATAAAAATAAAGAAAATAATAAGAACAAATAATTTAAACACAAGCAGCAGCACAAATAAATACTATTGAGCAAAGATACTAATAAAATAAACTATGCTTTTCAGGTTTTTCAGGTACGTCTAACATTAGTTTTCAGGTACAGAAATTAATCAAATGTAAAATAACATTTTATATATATACTGTATATATTAAAGATTAATCCTATTAAACTTACAAAAGATATTCAATCAAGAGCAGTGAGTGATGTCCTTGTCTTTTGTTGTTGGACTTTAAACAGACAACAGTAAAGGCTACTGCCCCTTTAAGACCTAATGCACGGATATGCGTTGTCTTTCTCGACTGTATAAAGTTCACTTAAGGCATATACAGACTATGTCTGCTAGAATACTCATCAAGATGGACATGTTGACATACTTTTTGTGTGAGTTTGTCTGTTCAAGAGAAAGACTTGAAAGAGAACTCAATATTTGCGCGCACTTTCGGATGAGTGCACAGAGACAAATTTTCTCAGAGCGAGCGACTTCTCATTCGCGTCTTCTGGCACTAAGTTACACGCGGGTGATGACGGCGAAAATGACTGGTCATATTTGACAGCACTCACATGCATTGAACAAAGTTTACAAAGAGAGAATTATTTGAAAAATGTACACGGCACCCCTGCTCTCGTCAGACAGCACCCCGGTTGGGAAACACTGGTATACAGGTAGGCCTACTACATTTGGTAATTGGTTTGAAACTTACTTTGCGGCAGTTAAAAAAGTACTTTCAATATAGTATGAATGTGTGTAGTTGCCATGTTGTCATTATCATGTGACCTGTGCTGCGTCCCAATTCGCCTACTTATACTACGGCCTAAATGTACTCTTTTTGTGAATAAAAAGAACATACTTTTGAGTGTGTAGCAGAAGAGTATGCAAGCTTTGGGACACTACTTTGTCATCTTTAACGGACTCTGTTGCTTAGTTTCGTGTCCCGTCACCGTTTAAACTGCCCTGTCAATCATCGTTACAGTTAAAATCCACATTCAATTTAATTTCTTACCGTATCGGAGAGAAGAATAGTCGCATGTTGATCTGCCATTCGTGGGTCTTTAATGCGGAGACTCCTCTCATGTGTTTGCAAAGTTAATGGCCAAACGTATCATTACAAAAGTTCTCAATGCTGCTGCAGGTGAAATATAATGTGGCTAACATTGAATAAATATATTTTCGTCTGGTTAAATACTGATAATTGATCACTCAAACCCCTTTATCTAATCCTCTCTACTTAACCGTCAGACTCGCGTAACCGTCATGTTTGTAGTTTTTTAACACTTTTTATCCGCGTTTTTAGTTCTAATCGAATCCTCGTCCATCTCGCAATGTGTTGTGGGCAATATCAGCCGTTAGAGTGCGCATCGATCTGCACTTCGAATTCTGACCGGAAATAGTAGACCATCCGGGAATCTTTGGAATACTATTTTCAGCATACTACGATTTGGGACATACTAATTATTTTTTCGAATACTATTTAGTACGGATAGTATGTGAATTGTGAATTTTAGTAGCGCTGTGCTGGTGTCAGTTGCGTCACTTCACAGTCATTCACAAATCCTCTCCCGCGGCCACATGGGATTGTAAAGTGTCCACCAAATGTGCACTTCAGAATCGCACCAGAAGTAGTAGATACTTTTTGCCTACTGCTTATTGCTTTATTTCTGACAGGCACGTTTTATTCAGAGAAACTTGCATTTAAGGAATACTACATTTTATGAAATTGTACTTGGGAATCAAACCCATGACCTTGTTGCTGCCAGCGCTATATGAGCTACAAGAATGATTTGGTCTGGCTAATACTTTTAATCAAATCATTAGTAATCAAATAAATCTAAAAGATTCACAGTCAGTTTCATTCAGTCAGCTTGTTTGGATAGCAAATCATTTCTGAAAGAAATTCAGCTTTACCATCACAGGAATAAATTACATTTTAAAACATACTAAAATAGAAAACACTTATTTTTAATTTGCAAAAATATTTAACAATATTACTGTTTTTACTGTATTTATGATCAAATTCATGCAGCCCTGGTGAACATTAGATACTTTTAAAAACATTAAAACAATCTTACTGACCCCACTTTTGAACAATAGTGTATATTAGCCTGTATATTTAAGAATATTAATTTCAATGTAGTTAGCTACTTTTTGTGAGTTGCGTAAAGTATCAAACTACTTTTCCAGAAACCTTTGATTGTAGTTGAACTCATTTAAAGAGTTTTATTAGGATTAGTTTAGTTTGCCAAGTCAGTTTCAAAGTAACATCCCCAACACTGTTTATGAGAACCAAATGTAACTAAATATACCCCTGATTTCACAGATCAGGCTTAGGCCTAGTCCAGACTAAAATGCATGTTTGAGCTGTTTTAACTGAACAGAATCTTAAAATATGTCAGTGCCATTGTTTTGTCTAAAGATGCACAGATGTTTCTCCCGAATGTACGTAAAAAAAAATAATAATATTTTTTTTATTTCGTAAACTACTTAAATAGCCTAATTGAACTATAGGCCTAATCCTGGTTTAATCTAAGCACTGTCTGTGAAACCAGGCCAATATCATGTTTGTTTTTGAATAACATGCCTAAAAGTATTTGTTGGCTTATTCAGAATTCAATTTACTGCCCTTTAGAAATATTCAGACGACTACTGAAAGATGAGCAATGGGACAAACCCATCAGAGTATTATGGTGGCAATATCCTGACGGCAACAATAAACCTGAGAGGAAAACAATGGCGAAGGACGTTAGGCTCGCCTTTGCCCCAAGTGAGTTTCGGACAGGTTGAATGAGAGGTCAGAGCAATTCAACACCACTTCGCTCAAAGGGGAAGGTCATGCTTGGGCAGGTGGTGGTCAGTTTAGCAAAATACTGTCTGCATTCTGTGTGTGTGTGTTTGTGCAAGACAGGAAGCAGAACTGTTGCGCTAGTAGATACCAGCACGCAGGCATCTGACACGATGGGAAGCTGGAAAGTCTGAGATACGGGCTGGGGGTGCTTTAGTTGAAACAGAAATAGGCCTATGACTGCTAACCTCAATGTTTTGGCATGTGGAGGGGAGGAGGTGTGTGCAGTGTTGGGTTTCACAATTGCTGGCGTCCTGAAAAGAGAGAGAGAAAAAAAAAGTGGTGGTTGTTCTCAGCGCTAGCTAGCTTCCTGTTGCGGCTCCGTGTCTCTACGTGTGTTTGTTTGAGTTTGTTTATGAGGATGTTTCTATGACTTTAGGATGTGAGTGAGTCATTTAGGGCCAGTGTGAAGTTTCATTCTTACTTTGTGTGTGTGTGTGTGTGTGTGTGTGTGTGTGCGCGTGTGTGTGTGTGTGTGTGTGTGTGTGTGTGTGTGTGTGTGTGTGTGTGTGTGTGTGTGTGTGTGTGTGTGTGTGTGTGTGTTGCAAAACTAGTTTGTTTGGCGCCATTAAACGATTTGTCATACGTGAATATATGTCTGTCGTAACTTCACCAACTTTGTTTTTATGCCTGTGAGGATGTCATTTTTAAATATGGTTTTGCGCATCCGGTCCAATAAGAGTCGTACTGTAGATAAAGCATTGCTGAAGTGCCTTAAATTGTACAGAAGTCTATCCGTTTTGGTGTTTGTCGAGTCTCCATTAAAGGTATAAGGACAGGGCTAAAAGGAACATATTGATTGTAATGTGTTTCCTGTTCTTAGCTTTCACTCTGGTGTCAATCTTCAGAGAGAACACAGTGTTCTGACAGACTGTGTGTATGTATGTGACAGGCAAATGAAACACACATCTCTGAGCAAATGATGACAATAATCACAAAATCAAGAGTAAAAAAATAAAATTAAAAATACATTTTGCATAAAGTAAATTAGTCCTGTTTTTAGAATCAATCTAATGTCATTTTTATATTATATTAATTTTAAATTATAATATTTTTGATATTTAGTCATTCATGATAATTCAAAAGTAAATAAATTTGGAACAAGAAATTAAATAGTAAACAAAAAGATGAAGTGTATTTTTTATTTATAATATTTGATCTTCTTTTTTTATAACATGTAACTATAATATATAAGTAAATAATATATAGATATTAAATCATTTTAATTCAAAAGTAAATAAATATTAAATTAGAAATTAAATAATAAACAAAAAGAAAGCGTGTTGTATGTTCTGGTGACAGTTTAGCTGGTGTATTATTTCCTTAAAATAAATAGTAAAAATATTTGTTTATAGTATTACGCTTTTAATAATTATATATATTTATACTACGTTGAATGTTGAATGCTGAACGTTGAATGCTTGAATCTGATTGGCTGATGAACGTTCTGAGGTGTGCAATTATTTTCTGGGAGACGCACAGCGAACGTAGTTCCAGGCAGCTCTCTTGACCGCATTACAGTTCCATATCACTTTGCATAGTTAACCGTAATAACGGACATTACAGGACTAAAAAACAACAATATGACAGACGATTTTCCTAAAGTAAATCTTAATATTTACGGTGAATATAAAACGTTCAACAACTGGGCGGCAGCAGTATTAGACAGTCCAGATGAAAACCAACAAACGGAAGCGGACATCAAAGGCAAGCTTTTCTGTCTCATTACTGAAATCACACATGCTCGCACACGCACTACAGTTTGCACAAAAAGGTGTCAGCGCTGCCCTGAAGATTTGATCAGTTAGCCTATATAGTGGAGCAACTTAAAGGCTACACGTGACATTTTTTCACTAGCGAGGTAACAGCGCTGTTTAGAGACGCACAGAGGTAGCCTAATTCACACAAGCACTCGCTCTCTCTCTCTCTCTCTCTCTCTCTCTCTCTCTCTCTCTCTCTCTCTCTCGCTCTCTCTCTCTCTCTCTCTCTCTCTCTCTCTCTCTCTCTCTCTCTCTCTCTCTCTCTCTCTCTCTCTAATAACTTTATTAATAACTGCAGTAGAATGCTACCTACTCACAATAGCGATTTAAGTACAAAACCCGGACGAATCCCTCTAAATATATCTTCGGAACGATGTCTTGAGGTGTGGTAACCGTAGTATAAGCGGAATAATTGACTCCGGGTGTGCATTATTATTCTAATAATTGAACGGCCCGTCGTCAATTATTCCTTACATAATTTGTTTTACTTTTTATAACTTCAAAAATGTTATAATTTTGTTTCTATTTTTTATTAAAATATAATTGATATAATATACATTTATAATATAGTACATTTTTCATATATAAATAATATGTTATCTTTCTCGATTGACTGTAATACATTTGTTTTTTGCATTATGGTAATGAGAATTTGAGGGGGAAATGTGCTTATTTGTCACAAATATATAGTGCAATAATATTGCAATAAAAAAAAACTCATGTTTATATATATTATTATTTATTTTTTAGTTTAGTTTAATGTGTATGACCTAGGTTTCATCCAGGCCAGGTATGTGCATAGTGATATGTAATCATAAACATCAACACCTTTTGTCTGTATAATAACATACTTGTAAAGACAATAAACCCTACCTCTACAATCCCAAACGCAGTCCTTTCTGAAAATGACATTGTCTGCTCTACCTATCTGGCAGTGCTCATTCAAACATAGGCCGATCCATTCAGAAGCCCAGAGTGCACTGCACACTCATTCATGCTCAACACAAGCCCTGCCTTCGCTCTCTCTCATTCACTCGCTCACTTCCTTTATTTATTTATCTATCTCCCGGGTTTGCTTAGCAACCGCGCCGCAAAGTGAAGCACTGCAGCAGTGAGTCAACCTGCTGTCGTACTGACGAGAGATGGAAGGACAGATGATATAAGCTAGAGATGGTGTCACACTGAAGTGATGTGGATTTAGTCTAAACAAGGTGAGAAATTGGACACAATCAGGCGTGAAAATGATTGTGTACTGTTAAAGGTCACAGAGGTCAGATGCACAACTTGAGTCTACTTTTGGATCAGCGTCCTTCTTGGACATTTATTGATAATTACTCATTTGCAGGCACCTTACGTGCTATGGCCATTTATGATATTGAATTGTTTTGCAGGTTCACACTCTTCACACTTCTTCTTTAGCCCAGTTCTCTCCCTCACTCCACTGTTCTTGTTTCTGAACCATGAGACATATTAATCATTTCCTGGAGTGCAGCCACTCACAAGGCAGGTCTGAGCTCCTGTGATCTGAGTGAGTCTTTAACTCACTTCCTGTGTCTGGCTGAGTTGTGTGCTGAGTGGGCGAGCTGAAATGACTAGAGCAGTGTGTCACAGCACTGGAAAAAGAATAAGAAAGACACAGCGAGAATATAAATCTGCATCACAATCTGAAGGTGTGCATCTGTGTCATAATTAACTTTTATTTTAAGAGCAATATTTGCCACTTGGTTTTGATTTTATGAGGGCATAATTATTATCTAAGCATATTACACACCTTTTGGCATCTATTTTGGCAAATACTTCAAATGAATTAGCTGAACATTTCTATAATTGTTACTTTAAAAATTAAGATAAAAAATAAATCGTAATTATTCAAACAAATTTAAAATATTTGTTTATAGTTTTATGTTTCTTCTAAACTTTTTATAACTTCAAAAATGTTATAATTTAGTTTCATTAATTATTCAATAGAATAGAATAGAACATATATGGAATGCAACATAAGTTGCTTTAGTAAAACACACTTTGAAAGCCCTATATATTTAATATTTTAATATATTTAATATTAGAACATATAATAAGTTATATATACTGAATATAATGCATACAATATGACTATAGAAATACCATAACGTGAAAAAATGCATACGGTAACTAAAAGGGTATAAAATGGTATAAAAGGGCATTCCAGAGCTAATACATACAGTATATTTATTATGTATCATATTTAGTGGTATTTGGTGGTATATATATTTGGCACTGAACCCTAGTTCGTTTCTGATCCTGAGGCATGTTCCATAAAACAAGTTTTTTTCAGTTAGTCTGACTCATTGTCAATTGATTTGGTTCTATAAAACTAATGTAATGTAGCTCAAGCTCAGTCACTCTGGCAACGTATGCTGGGAAACTAATCTGAGGCCTGTTCCATAAAACAAGTCTACCAGATAAGCCAGGCTTTTTTCAGTTAGTCAGTTAGTCTGACTCATTGTCAGTTGTTTTGGTCCCATAAAGCAAAGTGAACAAATAAACCAGGCTTTTTTCAGTTAGTCTGATTCGTTGATTCATTGTCAGTTGATTTGGTTCCTTAAAGAAAATTTAACATAGCTCAAGCTCCGTCACTCTGGCAACTTATGTTGGGAAACTTACCTGAGGCCTGTTCCATAAAACAAGTTTAACAAATAAGCCAGGCTTTTTTTTTTTTTCAGTTAGTCTGACTCATTGTCAGTTGATTTGGTCCCATAAAGCAAAGTGAACAAATAAACCAGGCTTTTTTCAGTTAGTCTGACTCATTGTCAGTTGATTTGGTCCCATAAAGCAAAGTGAACAAATAAACCAGGCTTTTTTCAGTTAGCCTGACTCATTGTCAGTTGATTTGGTTCCTTAAAGAAAATGTAACATAGCTCAAGCTCAGTCACTCTGGCATCTTATGCTGGGAAACTAACCTGAGGCATGTTCCATAAAACAAGTTTACCAAGTAAGCCAGGCTTTTTTTTCAGTTAGTCTGACTAAATGTCAGTTAATTTGGTTCCATAAAGCAAATTTAACACAGCTCAAACTCAGTCGACTGATTTGTTAGGTTAATTCAAGTCAGGTTTTGGATTGTAATCCCCAATTTTCTTAGCACATTTTATGGAACAGGCCTCTGGTGTGTCGGTATAACAACAGTCTAACCTGGTCTGCTGGAGGTAGTGTGGGTTGTTGAGGCACAAAGTTTTTACTTTTCTCTCCCTTTTTGTCTCTATCGCTCTCTCCCCCTCACATGTTATTTTTAAAAGCACTTTTAAATGATAATGACTATTTTTACTCCTTTTCCATCAAGCTGCGTGGGCTCACACAGAGACAGCGGCGGATGATTCATATTGGTTGGAGTGCTCCTTTTGTGAACTGCTGCCGCCACATCCCTGCTGTAACACGGCCTTCATAGAAATGAAGCCACGAAGGGCCTTGAAATGGATGGAAGCAACACAAATCGGGAGCTGTAAACTCTGGGCTGACATTCACAGAGCAAATCTATTCATAGCTGATGGAGAAATCCAAGGTTTAAATATCTTCATTTCATTTGCGCCTGTTGTTGTAGCTTGTGATGTGCAGCATGAAAGACTATTAGGATGCCATTAGCGGTTTCTCCTAATACATCTATTGCTCATGCTTAAACTTCAGTTTGTCCTATTGTTTATTTTTCTAAGTGATTAGACTTACGGCTTTCACCTGGTGGACGGCAATACAAAGGAAAAAATCAAGAACATTGCTGGAACTTGCAAGAAACCTAATCTCTTTCTGTTTAGCTTTGAGGCTAAACATTAGCACAAGCATAAACATTAATACGTTTGATCACTTCAAAATTGATTGTCCCGCCCACTTACTTCTGACTAGCAATAACAATTAGCAAATTATGTTCCTTGGTGTGATGTAAAATTATAAGATGATGGCTTTAAAATGTCCGTCAATATGAGCCACCCCAATTTCTTGTTTTAGTGTTAAACACATGAACAACAAAAGCCTTCATGTTATGAATTCAAATGTGTTGCACACCTGATCGCTAATAACACAGAAACACACTTTTGGTTCTGGTGGATTAGAGAATATGGCAGCAAAGTCCGTCATGCTCTAAATCAACAGCACATCGCATTTCAGCAGGAACGGAAGGAATCTCGTGGAGTTTTTGTCATGGAGAGACAAGCGTGGGCTGCGATGGAGCACTGAGTGACAGAGCACTTGTTTTCCGCTGCTAAAGTCCAGAAGCGAGTGAAAACAAAAAAAACAAAAGCTTTAATTCCAAACAAAGCACTTCTGTGTGTCCCTTCTTGGAAGACATTCCAATACAGCATTCCAGAGCTTGTGTAGGTGGAGATCTCGACCACTGGGTCTGAGGATAATTAAGTTTGTAATTTTTAATGAAATGTCCCACCTACACACACACACTGAATGTCTTGAAACCTCTTTGTCTCTGTCGGACTACCTCGCTCTCTACATACATAAATTATATATAATATACAAAAATGTATTATATATTTATATACACTATATTGCCAAAAGTTTTGGGACGCCTGCATTTTCATGCACATGTACTTTAATGGCATCTCATTCTTAATCCGTAGGGTTTAATATGGTGTTGTATAATATGGCCCACCCTTTACAGCTATAACAGCTTCAACTCTTCTGGGAAGGCTTTCCACAAAGTTTAGGAGTGTGTTTATGGGAATTTTGACCATTCTTCTAGAAGCGCATTCGTGAGGTCAGGACCTGATGTTGGACTAGAAGGCTTGGCTCGCAGTCTTCGCTCTAATTCAACTCAAAGGTGTTCTCGGGTTGAGGCCAGGACTCTGTGCAGGCCAGTCAAGTTCCTCCCCAGCAAACTCGCTCATCCATGTCTTTATGGACTTTGTTGAAGGGGCCTGTTCCCACAAAGTTGGGATTATGAAATTGTCCAAAATGTTTTGGTATGCTGAAGCTTTAAGAGTTCCTTTCACTGGAACTAAGGGGCCAAACCCAACCCCTGAAAAAAAACCCCATCACCATAATCCCCCCTTCACCAAACTTTACACTTGGCACAATTCAGTCAGTCAAGTACCATTCTCCTGGCAACTGCCAAACCCAGACCCAGACAGAGAAGAGTGATTTGTCACTCCAGAGAACACATCTCCACTGCTCTAGAGTCCAGTAGCGGCATGCTTTACACCACTGCATCAGACGCTTTGCATTGCACTTGGTGATGTAAGGCTTGGATGCAGCTGCTTGGCCATGGAAACCCATTCCATGAAGCTCTCCACACACTGTTCTTGAGCTAATCTGAAGGCCACACAAAGTTTGGAGGTCTATAGCTATTGACTCTGCAGAAAGTTGGCGACTTCTGTGCACTGTGCACCTCAGCATGCGCTGACCCCGCTCTGTGATTTTACGTGGCCTACCACTTTCGTGGCTGAGTTGCTATTGTTCCCAATTGCTTCCACTTTGTTATAATACCACTAACAGTGCTCCGCATATAGTATACGTTCATAAAATACTTTCACTTCAAACCCACTAAATCCCAGCCTCAGCCCATTCAGAAGTTCCGGTAGAGGCTTTTGCATCTGAAGTCTTCAAGTCTGAAGTCTTCCATATATATATGGAAACAAATCTTATCAAAATCATTTGATTCCAGTATGCAGAAAAATCAATTATTCTGGATTCCCAGCCCATGTACGTTATGCATGGCTCTTCATCAATTTCTGCTGAAAAATACCAACATTACTGATGTCTTCTAAGCAGTTCTGGCTTCTTCTGAAGCCTCTTTGTATTCAAAGTGAGTGTGAGATGGAAAGCAGGAGGTAAAGAGATCACTTTGCCAGGGGTGAGTTCTCTCCCCACGTTGGCGGAAGTTCTTACTCTCCATGTGGGTGGTTTGGAGAAGAGCCCGTAGCAGTTAAGTGTGATAACAGCGTATCCACTGTGCCCACTATGGTGTTTACTCACAGCACTCAAACTCTGTTTTGCCCTGTGTATAACCTCCAGGATGTTTAGTCTTGATAAGCTATTTGTTATGGAAGAAAAGAAAGATGAGATAATAGATATGCTTCCATATTTCTTTTAAGTCAGTACACCTCCACCATGTTGACAGAAAAAGGACAGATGTTTCAGCTTTAATTGGTATGCGAGTCCTTGGCTTGATTTACACTCTTACTCAACCATTTTAGTTGTATCAGGTTCTTGAGATGCTTTTTTTGGACTAAAAATGTTCTTGATAGGTTCTCCAATGGCATCAGGCTGTAAAAAATAAAAACAAATCTTTGTTAGAAAAGTACAATTGTAAAGAAAATCTTGCACTAACAAACCCATCGGTGGAGAAAAGGGGTGGATCATCAAACCATCTGTTTTGGCCCAAATTACTGGTTGGTTACGCACCTGCCCGTTATAAGTGATTGACAACAGGCAATGTCATCTAGCCAGGGGTTGCCTGTACTCACATAACAACACAAATGGAAAAGTGCAGCTGGTGAGCAGAGAGGTGGTGGGTGGACATTGCCTGATGGGAGTTCGGGCGGGTGGGGTTTGTGAGGAGGGTGGTGTTGGAGCTGCTGGAACTTGAGCACCGGAAATTGCTGGGCATGTTGGCAAATCCTTCACAGGACAGTTTGTAACAAGAGGACGACAGGGACTGAAACCCTTCACACAGGATTAGCACATTGGCCAGGTATAGTCACAATCTGTGGGGTTTATTTTCACTGCTTAAAAGACTTACAGACCTTTAACAGTAATACTGGGACAATGGACACGTTGTCTTAAAACCATTGTGTCTTGGACACTAAAAGCTATAACAATGAATTGAATAATATTAACATATTATTTGTAAATTGTAAAACAATAACATTTTATGAATATATATATATATATATATATATATATATATATATATATATATATATATATATATATAGTCTATTTAATTGTAGTATATTTAAGTTAAGACTAATAAAAAAAATATATTTTTATTGGACTTCCATTGCCAAAGGTGTATAAAATCAAGCACCTAGGCATGCAGACGCTACTACAAACATTTGTGAAAGAAGGTTCACAAGGTTTCTGTCACGAACTGCTCCGAGACTCGAAGGTGGACCCAATAGCAGCTTTATTTGAGGGCAATCCAGAGGCGTAATCCAATGTACAGGCAAGAGTCATTCACAGGCAGGCAGTCGAAACAAAGAAACAAAACAGGCAGGGACCAGAGGCAAGAGAGTAATCCAGGGAACAGGGCAAGATATCCAAAACCAAAAGACAAGAAAACCAGGAGAATGCTCAGAAATGCAGTGTAACACTTTAACAAGACTTTACGGTGAGTGAATGAATGAACATGGTATAAATAGACTGAGACTAACAGGATGATGAAACACAGGTGAATGCAATCAGTGAATGAGGTACAGGTGAATGTGATCAGTGATAAGTGATGAGTCCGGGCAGTGAGTTATGGGAAATGTAGTTTGTGAGTGATAATAGTCTTATGTGGAGTGCCCTCTAATGGCTCTCAAGGGCACTCCAGCTGGTGACCGTTACATAGCCCCCCCTTTAAGGAGTGTATTCCAGACGCTCCTAAAACTGTCAAGGAGGGAGGTGGAGCGGAGGCGGACCCGGGGGCGGGATGGAGGGCCAGGCCCGTGGAGCGGATAATGACCTGGAGACTGCGGCAAGATGGGAGGCCAGGGAGGATCAGGCTGTGCAGGCGACCAGGGCGGATCAGGCTGTGCAGGCGACCAGGACGGATCAGGCTGTGCAGGCGACCAGGGCAGAGACGACCCTTCAGGCGACCAGGGAGGCGGCCATGGCACAGGAACAGACACCGGCTCAGGAACAGACACCGGCTCAGGAACAGACACCGTGTCAGCAGCCATCTCTGCTGAGGGCTCAAGCGACGTGGTGGTGGTCATCTCGTCTGGAGATACTGGCTCGGCGGAGACCATCTTGTCCTGGGACACTGGTTCGGCGGAGACCATCTTGTCCTGAGACATTGGCTCGGAGGCGGCCATCTTGTCCGAAGACACTGGCTCGGCGGCGGCCATCTTGTTCGGAGACACTGGCTCGGAGGCGGCCATCTTGTCCGAAGACACTGGCTCGGTGGCGGCCATCTTGTATGGAGACACTGGCTCGGCCGCGGCCATCTTGCCTGAAGACACAGGCGTGGAGTCGGCCATCTTGTCCGAAGACACAGGCATGGAGTCGGCCATCTTGTCCAAAGACACAGGCGTGGAGTCGGCCATCTTGTCCGAAGACACAGGCACAGGAAGAGGAACAGATTCAGGCTCAGTATCAGGATCAGATTCAGGCTCGGCGGGACGAGACTCTTGACGGGCAGATGTGACGTGAAGCTCAGTCTCTGGATCGGCTGACATGACGTGAAGCTCAGTCTCTGGATCGGCTGACATGACGTGAAGCTCAGTCTCTGGATTGGCTGACGTGACGTGAAGCTCAAGACGTGAAGCTCAGTCTCTGGATCGACAGAAGTGACGTGAAGCTCAGTCTCTGGATCGGCTGACGTGACGTGAAGCTCAGTCTCTGGATCGGCTGACGTGACGTGAAGCTCAGTCTCTGGATCGGCAGAAGTGACGTGAAGCTCAGTCTCTGGATCGGCAGAAGTGACGTGAAGCTCAGTCTCTGGATCGGCAGAAGTGACGTGAAGCTCAGTCTCTGGATCGGCAGAAGTGACGTGAAGCTCTGGCTCTGGATCGGCAGAAGTGACGTGAAGCTCTGGCTCTGGATCGGCAGAAGTGACGTGAAGCTCTGGCTCGGCAGAAG
Organism: Romanogobio albipinnatus; assembly: GCA_023566225.1. Taxonomy (NCBI): domain Eukaryota; kingdom Metazoa; phylum Chordata; class Actinopteri; order Cypriniformes; family Gobionidae; genus Romanogobio; species Romanogobio albipinnatus. The sequence goes on along the minus strand of CM042262.1, from coordinate 21,924,555 downwards.
TGACGTGAAGCTCTGGCTCTGGATCGGCAGAAGTGACGTAAAGCTCAGTCTCTGGATCGGCAGAAGTGACGTGAAGCTCTGGCTCGGCAGGCAGGAAGTGAAGCGTCTCTGAGCTTGACGGGACCAGCGGCAGTGAGGGCTTTGAGCTGGGTAGGACCAGCGGTGAAGAGGACTCTGAGCTGGTTAGGACCAGCGATGAAGAGGGCTCTGAACTGGACAGGACCAGCGATGAAGAGGGCTCTGAACTGGACGAGACCAGCGTGAAGTCTCTAGATTGGCGGGCATGTCACTTGCTGTCTCAGGCGCGGCGGGCATGACGCTCTCAGGTGCGGCGGGCATGATGCATACTGCCTTGGCTTCGGCAGATTTGGCGTGAAGTGCAGCCTCGGCTGGACTGGCGTGAAGTGCAGGCTCGGCTGGACTGGCGTGAAGTGCAGATGGTGACATAGCGTGCCACGGAAGGAAGCTCTCCAGACATCTGGAGAGTGCCTCTCTTCAATCCAGACCGGAAAGATCGGGAAGCTCCCTCGGGTTGACCTCCTTAGCCCCCAGCCAGTAACACAACTTAATTGCCTCGTCCCCCAGAGAGCAAGAGGCAGCGAGAGGAACAAACCCCCAGGTGTACTGGAACAGATCGAGGCTATCCAGGGCCACGGCCGCGATCTGTCCAGTGAACTCCCGACTCATGCTGGGAAGATCAGGCGAGATCTGTACTGCTGGATTCCTGGAGGTCATAGCTGCTGGATCTGGGTGTGGCGAAGTCTTCTGTCACGAACTGCTCCGAGACTCGAAGGTGGATCCAATAGCAGCTTTATTTGAGGGCAATCCAGAGGCGTAATCCAATGTACAGGCAAGAGTCATACACAGGCAGGCAGTCAAAACAAAGAAACAAACAAACAAAACAGGCAGGGACAAGAGGCAAGAGAGTAATCCAGGGAACAGGGCAAGATATCCAAAACCAAAAGACAAGAAAACCAGGAGAATGCTCAGAAATGCAGTGTAACACTTTAACAAGACTTTGCGGTGAGTGAATGAACGAACATGGTATAAATAGACTGAGACTAACAGGATGATGAAACACAGGTGAATGCAATCAGTGAATGAGGTACAGGTGAATGTGATCAGTGATAAGTGATGATGAGTCCGGGCAGTGAGTTATGGGAAATGTAGTTTGTGAGTGATAATAGTCTTATGTGGAGTGCCCTCTGATGGCTCTCAAGGGCACTCCAGCTGGTGACCGTTACAGTTGCCACCTATGCAATAAGTCTATTCGTGAAATTTCCTCACTACTAAATATTCCACAGTCAACTGCATCCAAGCCTTACATCACCAATTGCAATGAAAAGCGTCGGATGCAGTGGTGTAAAGCAAGCCGCCACTGGACACTGGCAGTGAAGACGTGTTCTCTGGAGTGACGAATTATGCTTCTCTGCCTGGCAATCTGATGGACGAGTCTGGGTTTGGCAGTTGCCAGGAAAACAGTACTTGCCCGACTGCATTGTGCAAAGTGTAAAGTTTGTTGGAGGGGGATTATGGTGTGGGGTTGTTTTTCAAGGGTTGGGCTTGGCCCCTTAGTTCCAGTGAAAGGAACTCTTAATGTTTCAGCATACCAAGACATTTTGGATAATTTCATGTTCCCAACTTTGTGGGAAACGTTTGGGGTTGGCCCCTTCCTGTTCCAACATGACTGCGCACCAGTGCACAAAGCAAGGTCCATAAAGACATGGATGAGTGAGTTTGGTGTGGAGGAACTTGACTGGCTTATCCCTGACCTTAACCCAATAGAACACCTTTGGGATGAATTAGAGCGGAGACTGCGAGCAAATGCGATTCTAGAAGAATGGTCAAAAATTCCCATAAACACACTCCTAAACCTTGTGGAAAGCCTTCCCAGAAGAGTTGAAGCTGTTATAGGTGCAAAGGGTGGGCCAACTCATATTAAACTCTACGGATTAAAAATGGATGTCATGAAAGGCAGGTGTCCCAAAACTTTTGGCTATATATATATATATAAGATATATATATATAAGATATTAAATGAAATACATTTTGAATAATTATATATTAGGCCTATATAATATATACAGTGAAGAAAATAAGTATTTGAACACCCTGCTATTTTGCAAGTTCTCCCACTTGGAAATAATGGAGGGATCTGAAATTGTCATCGTAGGTGCATGTCCACTGTGAGAGACATAATCTAAAAAAAAAAAATCCAGAAATCACAATGTATGATTTTTTAACTATTTATTTGTATGATACAGCTGCAAATAAGTATTTGAACACCTGTCTATCAGCTAGAATTCTGACCCTCAAAGACCTGTTAGTCTGCCTTTAAAATGTCCACCTCCACTCCATTTATTATCCTAAATTAGATGCACCTGTTTGAGGTCGTTAGCTGCATAAAGACACCTGTCCACCCCATACAATCAGTAAAAACCCAACTACTAACATGGCCAAGACCAAAGAGCTGTCCAAAGACACTAGAGACAAAATTGTACACCTCCACAAGGCTGGAAAGATGTACGGGGAAATTGCCAAGCAGCTTGGTGAAAAAAGGTCCACTGTTGGAGCAATCATTAGAAAATGGAAGAAGATTGACATGACTGTCAATCTCCCTCAGACTGGGGCTCCATGAAAGATCTCACCTCGTGGGGTCTCAATGATCCTAAGAAAGGTGAGAAATCAGCCCAGAACTACACGGGAGGAGCTGGTCAATGACCTGAAAAGAGCTGGAACCACCGTTTCCAAGGTTACTGTTGGTAATACACTAAGACGTCATGGTTTGAAATCATGCATGGCACGGAAGGTTCCCCTGCTTAAACCAGCACATGTCAAGGCCCGTCTTAAGTTTGCCAATGACCATTTGGATGATCCAGAGGAGTCATGGGAGAAAGTCATGTGGTCAGATGAGACCAAAATATAACTTTTTGGTAATAATTTACCTAAACGTATTTGGAGGAAGAAGAATGATGAGTACCATCCCAAGAACACCATCCCTACTGTGAAGCATGGGGGTGGTAGCATCATGCTTTGGGGCGACTGCACTGTATTAAGGAGAGGATGACTGGGGCCATGTATTGCGATATTTTGGGGAACAACCTCCTTCCCTCAGTTAGAGCATTGAAGATGGGTCGAGGCTGGGTCTTCCAACATGACAATGACCCGAAGCACACAGCCAGGATAACCAAGGAGTGGCTCTGTAAGAAGCATATCAAGGTTCTGGCGTGGCCTAGCCAGTCTCCAGACCTAAACCCAATAGAGAATATTTGGAGGGAGCTCAAACTCTGTTTCTCAGTGACAGGCCAGAAACCTGACTGATCTAGAGAAGATCTGTGTGGAGGAGTGGGCCAAAATCCCTCCTGCAGTGTGTGCAAACCTGGTGAAAAACTACAGGAAACGTTTGACCTCTGTAATTGCAAACAAAGGCTACTGTACCAAATATTAACATTGATTTTCTCAAGTGTTCAAATACTTATTTGCAGCTGTATCATACAAATAAATAGTGAAAAAAATCATACATTGTGAATTCTGGATTTTTTTTTTTTTTAGATTATGTCTCTCACAGTGGACATGCACCTACGATGACAATTTCAGACCCCTCCATGATTTCTAAGTGGGAGAACTTGCAAAATAGCAGGGTGTTCAAATACTTATTTTCCTCACTGTATATATATATGTATTTTTTTATATAGTTAAATGTGATATAATATATAAATGTCTAAACATATCTATTAGTTATAATAATGCACAATAAATTTAAGAGATTCAAATGCAGATCACTGAATTAAAATGACAGTAGTGTCTAATATGAGAAAATTAATTCTCTAATACTACTCCAACTCAGTGTTCATGTGGGCAGAAATGTAGAACAGATCACACTATTTTGCCATGAGAAATAATAATTACTCATTTTAACCCTATTTCTTACTCCCACACAGGGATTATCCCTTTATCTGATGTATGCAAAAGCCAAGAGGGTGTCAGGTTATACAGCTTGTTTTGCCAGGACTTGCTTTTAGAGCAGGAGCCTGATCTCCTGACAGGAAGTGCCGCAGGGGGGGACATTTCGCTCTAATCAACCCATACCTGGAAATACCAGCCTGTCCACAATGAAAGTTGTTTTGCTCACTTAACACTCAGTAACACTTTATCTTTGAGGGGAAAATTGGATTTTGTTTTTCATTGTACAAATGTCAAAGGTTAATCTAGTCTTTGGTTAGCTTTACCATTTAAATACTAAGTTATATATTTTTGTGAGTGATTCATGAACTGTGTGCAAGTATTTCTATTATTATTCTGCTTTAGATAAAACCAAAAAAATGGCACCTTTTCTGAATGTATTTGAATTTTGTAATTAGGGAATTCGTTCAATTTGAGCAAAGAGAACAGAGAGACATGAATACATTTGAATAGACAAAATAGCAATTTATTAATAACTTATTTCTTTACATTCGTAACATTGGGGGGATATTGGATTTGTAAAACAGCCCCTCCCCCCAATCAGGTCTTCGCTTTGAGGGACAACGAAACACTCCTGAAAACCATCACTTTTCTCACAAAAAAACTGCATGTCACAGAACTTCCCTGAACAGGAGACACAAAACATTCTCCCAGCTTTGTCAACACAGACCTCAGAAAAAATCAGCATTACTTGTTTCGACCCTCCATTGCCCCCCGAAAAATTACAAAAATACGAGTAGTATAAAGGCGTATGGGTCCTAAATGAGCATGCATCTGAAACCCCACCGCATAGCATTCGAGGAATGCCTCGTAGACGTACAAGTTTGGACGACCCCTCTGAACGTGCAAGTTCGTATGGCCAGGTTCGAAAAAAAAAGAAAAAAAAAAAAAGGGTAAAGCATATGGGGAACTGCTCTAAAAGGTTACCACACAATAACACTTATGTACAGAACTAAGGCAAGAGAAGGACGTCTTTGATTCGTGATGGTGGTTAAAAGGCTGAGAAAGGCGGAATTGATCCGTAAAGCAAAACTGTAAATATATTATACATATACACATTGATGATCTTGCAAAAACCTGTTAAAATTTTTGGCATTTAACTCTTCGATAAAGATAATATTGATCGATATTCCGTTTATTTTTACATAAAGAGGACAAAAAGGAGAAGAAAAATCTACAGCCGTTCCTTTAAAACAGGTGTATTCTAACTACGGCAAGGCTTACCAACATCTTAATATACACATGTATAAATGTTTCAAAAATTTCTCCACGCAAATAAGTTGGAGTACAGTACACTCTGCCATCATTACCGAAGGGAAGTCTCATCCCAAAAACAGGCAAGTCTTCATTGAAGACAAGAAGAGCACACCTAGAAAATGTTAAGGTGCAAGTGCTAAACAAAACAAATGAGTATTTGTCATTGTTCAGTTCCAGTCAAGTCTCTTTGGCACACCAGCCCCAATACATTGGACGTTCTTTCCATTTCGACAGTCTTTCCATGCTTGAATATGTATGTATACGTGTATATATATGAAACAAACTACTTTAAAGAGTCTCGGAGATATAGAGTCACATGTTCTCTCTCCGTTAAACAGCAGCGTAGAAGCTCTGGGCACACCGCATGCCCCATCAGTGGCTACTCTGGTCGGCCGTCGTCTCAAGCCAACATCAATAACGTCAGGAATCCCTCGACAAGTGTCGGAAAAAATGAAACTTGCGTTTCGCTCGATCGGAGTGAAGGTCGGGTCCTCACGTGGACTCTAGAGGGTCCAACTGAAAAACGTTGTGATTGGTTGGCGTGGTGAAGTACAACGGTTGGGTCGGGGCCACCACGCGGTTGTCGCACGGGCTCTTGAGGCCCAACGTGCGCTCAAAGTCCAAGAGCTGGCCCATGAAGTTGAAGTTGGGTGAGATGTTGGACTTCTTCATCTTGACAATGTCATACGCATCGTTCATGGACAGGTTGAGCTTCTGCATGAGGTACGCCACCGTTACAGTTACAGAGCGGCTGATACCGGCGAGGCAATGGACGAGCACGCCGCACTTCTGTCCGCGGGCCTCATCTGAGGGGAAAAAAAAGACAAGATGATTAGTTATCTGTGAGCAACTGACTTATGAAGATGCAATTGTACATAAGCTTGGCTGTCAGAATTCATTGCAGTCCCTGCACTGACAAAAGGGGCTTCATTCAGCGGGACTTCTTGCGCATGACCGAAAACAACGTGCTCATTTTCTCAGGGAATGCGACATGGAAAAGGGTTATTAAGGTTAATCAAATGATCCTTCCGCTCGCCAGGTTACTTGACAATGGTACCATTTGGGCGTGTAAATGTAGAAGTCATGGCAGCACCCTGTCAGGGCTAACAGGATGTCAACACTGCCCTGTAAATGGTCCTCATTGTGTGGCGAAACATTGCTCTGTCCTAGATTACTTTCAATGCTGCTTGCTTCCTTCCTGTTGAGCTCAAATTACTGCCTCCCCCCTCCGTCTCCTGTTTCATCATAAGCCTTTGTGTCACAATTGCACGACTGCTGGATATGTTACTATGCAAACAATAAAAAACGGTGCTGTCCGTTTGGTTTCAAAACACTGAAAGGCCCAGTAGTTTTAATCAAAACAGGGACTGAATGAAAAGCAAATGACAACATTTGTGTAAACAATCGATTCTTACCAATAAAGCTGATGGCTTCTGGGAAAAACTGTGAGAGATTCTGGCTCCAGTGATCGGAGATGGGAATCTGCTTATACTTAAACTCCCCAGCATTCTCGAACATGTTGGGAAGATTAGGGGTCACGTTCAAGATGTACTTTATGCCAAACTCCTCCAGGATATCCAGGTTCGTAGAGTCCTTTGCACAGCCCAGATACAGATGCGGCAGGATCTCCACGGGGAATGAGGGCTGGGGGTTGGACAGAGGGCTGCCGTCTGAATCGGTAGCGCTGCTTGGGTCTCGGTCAATGTCTGACTCGATGTCTGAGGAGTCTGAGCTGATCCGGAGTCCTCCGAGACCCAGGACCTGGGAGGTCGGGGAACTGCTGCTGGAGGAACCGTCGAGGTTCGTCTCGCACATTGTGGGGAAATCAGTTTGAAATTTGCTGAAGCCACCTGAAAAGTTCAAATTAGAAAACCATTTAACATTTTTTTCAATCTGACGAGCACTCATTTATAGTTTTCTGTTTCACTAGTAGCCATTCAATAGATATTAGTACTCTATTTACTTGTTTACGAGTAACCATTTGAACATTTACATTCCACTAGTTGAAAAGACACTAGAGTACGTAAATGTCACTAGTAATATTTTAAATCTGACTACTGTTTTTTAATAACTGCAACTGGTAGAATATGAAATGTGACCAGTAATATCATAAAGAGATGCTAGTTTCTAATAAAAACAAATCACCAGTAGGCCATTTTTCAGTATACTAGATGTTAGTATGAACCACAGATTTTTATAGGAATAAATGGTAAAAAATGAAATTTGTTTCAAGTAGGCTAGGCCTATTAATGGAATAGTTAACAAATAAATAGGCTACTAGTGAATAATAGTTACTAGTTAGTACTGTTAATAGATATTTCTAATAAATGATTACAAGTGAAATAAATACCAGTCGCTTATTGCTTGCAAGTAATTCATAAATAAATACTGGTAACATAAAACAGATAACATTTTGTTGCCAGAAAAATATACCAAAAAATGCTGTGGAAATGACCGTACCTTCCAGATAGAACGCTTTGTACCCCTCGTCCTTCATTCTCCTCAGCAGTAAACCCAACACGGATCCGCCGTCGATGTTTTCATTCCACTCTCGGCTGTACTCGTCGTACAACACGATGGTGTCCGTCTTGCACCTCCGCGCGAATCTCTCCCTGTCTTCCCCGTTGGAGAGCAGGGACTTGATAGGCAGGTTGCCTTTCTTGAGTCGCCGGAGCATGAGGCTCGGGATGGCCACGTTAATGGCCGTTTCGACGTGCGACGATTCGTAGAGCTCTTGAGCTCGGCAGTCCATAACGAGCAAACAGTCCCTGCGCGTCTCCAGCTGCTCCTTCAGCCACTCTACCGTCTTGCTTATGGCCATGACCGAATCGAACTGCACGGGTTTGAACTTATCGAGCATTAGTGAAATAAGGTACGGTACCGTGAGACCTTAAACTGCGGAGAAGACGTGCGGAAAAGACTGCAAGAGGCCGTAGACGTCTCAGGCCTGGAGCATTGAGATTCTCACGTCAAAGTCTCTTCTTCTGCACCGTCGAGATGATTAAAATCCTCGGGTTTTCCTTCGAGAGTCAAGCGCAGACTCGCTCTACTTCCACCCCATTCATGCAACGGTGTGCATTTATCAATGACTCACACTAGCCAGTGAGTGCGCGAGCCACAGCCACTGACGTTGTCATCTGTTATATAACCTCTTTTCTCTCGTCGTCGATTTTTCGCACGAATCAATCTAGATATCCTGTCGAATATCGCTCAGAGACTAATCGCGAAAGCAAAACGCTTCGAAGCTTTATTTCCCTTCGTTATTTATCCCGGAGAATGCAGAGTCCTCCGCTCTTCTAGTCCTAGATGCGCTCTCTGTCACAGCGAGCTAGTGAATGGATACAAGCGCGAGGCGTTTCAATGGATACATTATGTCGGCCAGCCAATCAGGAGGCGCCGAGCAATCGTCGCCGTGGAAACGGGGCCGGATGGAACAGACTGTGTTGATGAATTGTTAATAAGTTTGTCATTCACAAAAACGGAAAGGAATTTCCGCTCCGGATCAGCGGAGTGCAAACAAACAGTAAAGAGGCACTGCACGGGAAGGAAGGAGTGCGAGTGTATTTGGTGAGGGGTCTATATCCTACCTCATGCTCAGGTTACACACTTGAACTCCATTTAGCCGCTTTTCGGTTTCGTCCAGCTGCTATTTGTAGGTCGGTTTGTGGTGTGTAGTACGTCGCTGCATGTTATGGACGCATTCAATGTTATCAAACAAGTCGGGCTTTAATTCCATATGCGCTGTAAATAAAAGTTACGTTTCAAATAGTTTCACATAGCTAAAACTTCGCCAAAATGATCAACACACAATAAAACAATGTCTTTTGATTAATTCTCAACTATTTATTCCCTTGATCGATTGCCCCAGTAAACACGTAAATAGGGCCATCAAAATAGTTTAACACCAGATGCAAATTGCGAGTTTCTCCTTCCTACACTGAACCTATAATGTGTGTCGAGATACCATGTGTGCAGGATTTGAGGAAAAAAATCACCCACAAATCCTTCAACAGCTGCACCGGATTCCTGCGCCTACATTAAACCAGATGTCTTTGAAAATATTTATACATGTCAATGTTCAAATTGCCATCGGTTTCAGTAGAACAAGGTTCATTTGAATTGCATACGGATAAACTACAGCGCTAGTAGCCTATTCGTTAAAGTTCAGGTCGGGTCTTTGGTGCTCAGAAAGCTCGAAAACAAGAGGCTCAATGTTATTCAACTTGTGGCATTTGCAGTTTAGAGAGATTTGGGGACAGCTTATGGCTATATGGTCCCTGAGATTTAATAGCCTATACAATATTATTCATGAAATATGTGTTCCCTTTGGTCTAAATGAATGTAGTAGCCCAGATTAGGCTGACCTGATTAACATGCTGTCAGACATCCTGTCTCCTGTGTCATTTGGCATGAATTGCTCATTAATTGTCAATCAAGGCTCTCTCTCATCATTCACATGCACAGGAGTCACATGGGCCTAAGGTGCGTTCAGTTTCACCTCTTTTAACATATGAAACAGGACATGGTACCAACGTAATGGCCATTATCCTGTAGCTTGTGGAGATCCTTCTGAGGAGGCTGAATTGTATTCTCATTGTAATCCACTTTGGCTGCTTTACTGTCCATCTGGATGAGCTTTTGTCTTTGAGAGACACGGTCTCACTTTCTACAATAAATCACTAATTCTTTGAATTGTCAGTAGTAAAAAAAAAAAAATATATATATATATATGTATATATTTATAAAAATAAAAAAAACACAAAAGGATTTTTTATATGCATGTATATTTGTGTGTGTGTGTGTGTATTTCAATATGACTTTTATTGTAACAAAATGAAATAATAGATATAATACATATAACAAAATACAAATTTTACAACCTAAAAACAAAATGGCTGCCACATACAAAAATGTAAAGAATAGAATATTTTGTGAAAAATGGCAGATACATAGATTAATAATAATTTATTTTAATTATCTATTAACTTAATATTAATAATAGAAAATATGAACACAATTATAAAATAGTTAGATATATAATTTATAGTTTACTAATAATTCGATTTTTTATATATATTTTTTAAATTATATTAGCAAAATGTAATCAACTGTAATCAATATATAATTTATATTTTGACTTTTGTCACACATACAATTACATACATTTTGTAATAAAATGAAATAAAGAATAATAAATATAAAAAATAATATATATAGCACCTAAAAACAAAATGGCTGCTGCATACAAAAATATAAAGAATATAATATTTTGTGGGGGGAAAATGGGAGGAAGATACATAGATGATTAATCCTTTTTGCTTATTTTATCAAAATGTAAAAAACTTAGTAGTAATAATAATATGTTAAAATTATAAATAGATAAATAACAGAGACAGGTATATAGTTTAATAATAATTTGATTTGGAATATTTTTGAAATATTTATATATATATAACAAATAATATACAAAAAATATAACAATATAATATTTACACAATATTTTGTGAAAAAATGGAAGACTATCAAAGCATAAATTAATACCTCTGACATTTTTAAATAAATTAATCCAAAAATCATGGAATAATTTTCACTTGTGTCTTCACAAAGTGTGTATAATACTGACCGAATAAATATGAACACTTATTTATTACTGAGAATTGTTTGAAACATTTTTAGAGACCTTATTGTAATGCATAGATCTGTCAAGTTTGTCAACAACAAATGGTGCTTTTTAAAACAATAGAATCAGCTGCTTTATAATTTATGTAAAACCATCGAGCAGACTTCAGTTAAAGTCAACCTTTAAACAGACACACGTAGGTCATCCGGCTCCGGCAACCGGCTTGCAAACAGATAACCGCTCAGTTCTTCCTGCTATTATCACAGGGCTGCTGATGATATCTTGTGTGTCAGAAGCAAGCGCAGCACAAAATAGCCCTGTGGTTGGAACAAAAGTCTTGAACTTAGCAGCTATTTTCATTTAGCCAAATGCACGTTACAGATAATTTGTAGTCGTGTATGAAATACAATGTTTGTATCCAAATGCATTCAAATACCTGTAGGGAAATGTATGGCATAGTGTGTATGTACACTTGAGGTTCGGGGGGGAAGAAATGACAGCTCTTATCCCCCTTCCTCAGTTCCTGGGTGGGGCTGGATGTTTTGTAAGTTTCTGCCTCTCCCCAGGCCCACTAGACTGTGAGGTTTAGACAATGCCGGCTCCGCTTTTATCTGCCGGCTCCATCGGGCCAGGTCTCTGTCTCACATCAGGGTCTCTGCTGACCCCCCACCACCTCTGAGAGCAGCTCACGGTGCTCTTGGGATGAAAGGTCAATCTGATTGTGTTGTGAATCACCAGGGTTTCTCTTTTCTTAAACTAACTGCTGCCCCCACCCTTTCCACCTATGATACAGTGCAACTTCCTGCTCTCGTGATGTTTACTTCCTCTCTTACTGTTGACTTGCTATTGTACCTCTCTGTGTGCCATTTCTTCTGGGGGGTTGGTGCACATTCACAAACAGCACAACTGCAGATAAAGAGCTGGTTAAGAGGTTAAAAGAATGTGACAAAAGACATTTAAAGTGATTGTTCAAATATACAGTGCAAAACCTGACGGGTGAGATTAAAGCAATAATAGAAAATAATAAATTAGACAGTAGCTTTTATAATCAGAACAAAATAAGTAAGTAAATTAATAAATTCACATCATTTTCATGTATACTGTTCAAAAGTTTGGGGTCGATATGATTTTTTTTTTTTTTATAATATTTTTATTCAGCAAGGAATCATTAAATTTGTAAAAAAAAAAAAAAAAAAGTGACAGTGACAGTAAAAAAAGCATACATACACACATGTATGTGTGAGAGTGTGTGTGTGGTCCTATGTTATGGAAATTATTTTTAATAATTTTATTAGAATTTTTTAAAAATCAACAAAATTGTAAAATAAATAAATAAACAAATAGAGTCAGCTAGCATCATATTTAGTTTAATAATAATTTGTTTTATGAAATATATATTTTACTTTATATACTTTAATATGACTTTATTGTAACAAAATGAAACAATGAAACAATGAAAAAATTTGAATATTTTGTGAAAAAGGTGGAAGAGGCAGATACATACATTAATAATCATTTTATTAGTATTTTTTTAATTACATCAATTAAACTTTATATTAATAATTATAAAATGTTAACAAAATTGTAAAATAACAGTCAGATAGCATCATATTTTAATAATTCGATTTTAATATATTTTTTAATTATATTCATTTGAAATTTACTGTATATAATTGAATGTGACTTTTACAGTAACAAATGAAATAGATAATATAACTTTTTTTATAAGAATAGAATATTTTGTGAAAAATAAAGCAGATACATAGATTAATAATTGCACCAAATTTGCACTCATTTTTAGTAGCAATTTACATTTCTATTTAAACCTTTTATTGAGATATAACTGCATGTATGGGCTGATTGTGTGTGTGTGTGTGTGTGTGTGTGTGTGTGTGTGTGTGTGTGTGTGTGTGTGTGTGTGTATGTGTAGAAACTGTACATTATTTGAATTGTGGTTTATCTGACTTTGCATTATTGTGAACGCGCAATAATTACGATTTGTACAATAATAATAATAATGAGTTATGAGTGTAATGTAATGAGTGGATTGTGAATTGTGCAATGTGAGTAGTGTGCAATATGAGGATGTGCAATAATGTTTGATGGTGCAGTGGCCCTCTGTGACCCCAGCCCCCGGGACAAAGGATGGAAATTAGCCTTTGGCTACAATCCGGTGTGTTTACATTCATGTACAATCGTGTCTGTTCATTAACACACACTGTCCCAATTAAATACATAAATAAATAAACAATCATTTTATATGTTTATTGTAACAACTTAATAATAATAATAAAACAAATTAACAAAATTGTAAAATAAATAAATAAACAGGAGACCGATAGCATCATGTATAGTTTAATAATAATTCGATTTTTAATAAAATAATTTGGACATTTTTTGGTCCCCATGAGTGTTTATGAATCATACTAAAGTGATGTTTTTTTGAAAATGTAAAAATGCAGAAAGTTTTCTGTGATGGGTATGTTTAGATTTAAGGGACTGTACAGTATAAAAATCATTATGTCTATGGAAAGTCCCCATAAAACCCAACGTGTGTGTTAAAAATAAAAAGTGACCATTAAAACTAGCACAATATTCAAAATTCTGCCTAATTTCATACAAATCCATGTGAATATATTGTGGATACTCATCTTTTACTGCATGAGATGCCTTTTAATGCAGCTTTTCTCTTAGTGATTTCATAATTGGCTTCCAGTCTGTTTGAAAAGCACTTGTTTGAACTCTTAGCATGACAATAAAGGAGTTTGCCTTAGGCTGAGAGGAGGGACACATTAACGGACACTCCTGGGAATCTAATAGGGGTTTCAAGGCTGGGCTGGATTTAGTTGTGCACAATAATGCACTCTCTGAATCAAAACAGGAAGCAGAGCCACGAGGGTCTCTCCAGAGAACCGCAGTAAACAAACAGCCCCGATGGGCTCTCCAACAGCAGCCCAACAAACAGGAAGTGCTGAAGAGAATGAAACCGAGATCCCATATCAAGAAGTCATCAACAAACTATTAAGTCAGGACAGCCTTCTACATTATTCATGTGATTTCATGCATCCATTTGGACATTCAGTCAAGTGACTGTTAAAGATGTCCAGGGCACATTATCGATCAGGACACATACAACAATAAAACGATTATCACCTCACAGGACATGTCTTGTTAGACCGCCCTTAAACACAAAAGCCCATTGTGATGGTTCATTTTCATCAGGCTTTCCACAATCGTCACTTCACATTAACACCCTTAAAGCTCTTGAACTCGGAAATTACACTTTTAGAAAAGTGCATTCAAATTGCAATTATGTCTAAGAGTGTTTCCTCAACTGCAGCCACTTTTGACCATTCAAAAGTGAACATTCAGAAACGCTTCGTTTTAGACAGTTTAATTGGTCCATTAACAATGTTTTTTTTTTTTTTTGTTGAAAGAAGTCTTTTATACTCACCAGGCTGCAATTATGATTAAAAATACAGAAAAAACAATATTGTGAAATATTATTATAATTTAAACAACTGTTGTCTATTTGAATATATTTTAAAATGTAATTTATTCCTGTGACGACAAAGCTGAATTGTTAGCATCATTACTCCAGTCTTCAGTGTCACGATACTTCAGAAATCATTCTGATAGGCCGATTTTGTGGTCATAAGACATTTTTATCCATTAAAAAACAGCCGTGCTGCTAAAGTTTTTTTGTAGAAACATGTTTCCAGGATTGTTTGATGAACAGAAAGATCAAAAGATCAGCATTTATTTGGAACATAATTTTTTTTGTAACAACGTAAAAGTCTTTCCTTTCACTTTTGATCAATTCAATATATCCTTGCTGAATAAGATCAAATAATTACTTTATTTAAAAAATGTTTTACCCCAAACTTTTAAACAGTAGGATTTGTTTTTTCCGAAAGTAATGAAAATCCCCACCAGTCTCATTTCCATCTCATGTGATGACAATATAAACTAGTAAACTTTGTTGGGACAAACTTAGATGTTGGCTTGACAAAGCCAAATGAAAGATTGAAAGTTGTATAAGATTTACATTTAGTGAAGAGAAAGAAAGAGAGAAAGAAATTTGCTAGCATGAATTAACATGTTTTGCTAGCATGTTTTAAGACATTGCTAACATGAGTTAGCATGTCAATAACATGTTTTTACACATTGCCAGCATGAATGTGCATGTTTTAGCATGTTGTCAGCATCAATTAACATGTTAACATGAACTAGCATTTTCTTAACGTTATAACACGATACTAACAGGAATTAGCATGTTGTTAACATGTTTTAACAAATTGTTAAGATGAATTAGCCGCTTGCTAGCATGTTTTAGCATTGTTTGCATGGCTGTTGATAACACCACATTGCTAACATGATTTGAACACTTTGTTAGCATGCATTAACATTTTGCTAACATGAATTAGCATGTTTTAACGTTGCTAACATGGATTATAATGTTTGCTAGCATCTTTTAACACATTGATAACATTATTAAACACTTTACCAACATGAATTAACATGTTGCTAGCATGTTTTAGTAGACTAGCTATGTTGCTAGCCCGATTGGCTTTGTCAAGCCAACATAATGACATTCGGAAGAATAACAGACTATTATAAGACTATTTTATCTGGCCAAGGATAATTTCATAACTAGCATTGAATGCATCCTAAATACAAACAAATCAATTATATTTTCATACTTTGCATTTTTCCTCAAACATTTAAAAAATGTAATAAATCAAATATTACGTTTTCATGATAAAATATAAGATTTTAATATTAAAAGTTTTGGTCTGGGACAAGAGTAAAAGTTACATTTATATATAAAAGGTCTGTGAAAAATATAACCCAGGGATGTAAAAGTGGCCAAAGTTTAAGGAACACCCATAAACACTCTCTCCACTCATCCTTCCCACCGCAGGCCGAGAGAGAGAGAGAGAGAATGTTCTTATTTCAACACATTCTTGATGAATGAATTGTAGAGGCCCAGAGCTGTTGAGAAAGACCCTTCTGCAAGGCGTCATTCCAGACCCAGCTGTTTTCCTCAACCCCTTTAACAGAGGTCCTGCAGATCCTGAAATATGACAGGAATGCGTAAACAGAGGCAGACAGGGGGCCCCGGGGTATCCTGGGTAATAGCGGAGAGAGGGGAGGGTAATTGAAGGAGAGCAGGATGAAGGTTATTATGTGTTTGTATGGCAACTGAGGAGTTGATGGCGTGTAATTACAGTGCTGGCTGAGAGGGGAACACTTTACATCCTCTTGCAAGTCCCAGCAGCGACCCACTGGTCTGTGCTGAGGCGGAATGGAAAGGCAAATTGCAGAGTAATAGTGGAATGTGTTTATTCTGTCCTTTAACTTTCAGTATATCTGCACCTCTATGCTTTGTTCTCTTAATGTCATACACCATAATGACTGCAAGCTTGCTCATATCATTCCTGCAGTGCCTGGTCTAGCCGATGCATCAAATGTTTTCCAAAAATCTAGTACTAAATCTAGAAGTCTCGCACCAGCCGAGCAACTGCCATTGAGATGAAGGCAATGGTTGAGACATAAACAAGAAATAATATAAATATAACTACTTCAATATGCAAACTTTTTTTTTTTTAATTTACAGACATTTTGGCCTTACAACATTTGTGTGTATGTACATTTTTTTTTATAAATAAATCTTTATTTAATAAAAATAATTAAATATTACTTAATATATTAAGTAAAAATAATATTACTTACTTTTAATAAACATACTATTATATAAATGCATTTAATATATATTTACATAAAAAAGACAATTATATTTTATATAAATATGTATATACATGAATATTATTGTATATTAAATATAATATATTTAGCTTTTTATTTAGACATTTCAGCCTCACTACATTTGCCAATGTATGAAATGTAGTTTTTTTAACAAATAAATCTTTATTTAATAAAATAATTAATTATTATTATTATTATATATTGTGTATATTAACATATTATATAAATGTATTTAATATACATTTACATTATTTTAAAATGTAATATATTTAATACATTTATTTATTTTAATATTATATATTAATCATCATATATTAAAGCATTTTATTTATAGACATTTCAACCTCACTACATTTGTCAATGTGTGAAATGTAAAGTTTTTTAAAAATAAATCTTTATTTAATTTTTTTTAAATAATATTATTATATATTTATATTATCATACTAGTATATAAACGTTTATATATACATTTATTTATTTATTTATTTAGAAATGTATTATATTTTATATAAATATTTATATCTTTCAATATTATTATATATATTCAATATCATATATTAGGCTTTTTATTTCAGCCTCACTACATTTTCCAGTGTGAAATGTAAAGTTTTTTTTAAATAAATAAATCTTTATATATAATTTAATAATTAATTATTATTATATATTTTTTATATATTAACATTCTAGTAAATACATGTTATTAATATATTTAAATTCCTTTAAAAAAATAATATGATAATATAATTCATATTATATTTTATATAAATATTTATACATTTCAATATTAATATATATTGAATATCATATTAAGCTTTTTATTTATAGACATTTTAGCCTCATACATTTGACAATGTTTGAAATGTCAATTATCGCAAGTTTTCATATTTTTTCTGATATCTTGCCGTTTAATTTGTTTAAACAAAATGGCAAAATCTCGGCTACCAGCAAGTGTTCACTCCCGTCATCTGTAACAAGAACTATACAAAAGTGGCAGGATTCATATTCAGCCTCGCGTCACAAAGACATAAAAGCTGCTCGGAAAACGGCTCATAAGGCCCGGACCACCCACCAAGGCTGAGTGTTCGTCCAACACATGCCCATTTTTAGCCAGGTAAGTCAGACCAAAAGCATTGCGTCACCCCTCAAAGTGTTTCAACAGTTCCTCAAGCAAGACGGCGAGGCTATTCTGGATAGAGCCGCTGGAGACGGTCGATAGGCTGGGAGCTGGAGTGGTACGCCACCCCACTAGCATATTCACAGCATCTCTTTTATCCCTCTGTGAGGGGAGTCTCTGACAAAGGTCACGCTACAAGAAGGTGCGAGGAACCAAAAAGCAGCTCTGCTCCATAATAATATCTGAGGTACTTTGCTCCGGGACCACCCACAAGGTTATGGCCAGTCCCGCCGCCTCAATGGGAACATTGTTTCCCCTCTTTTGAGAAAATCAGATATTTCTTTTAGTCAGATTAAGACATCCTGAAACAATTACTCAAGTGCCATTCTAATTTTCTCACGGGCAATTGAGACAAATGATCTGCATTGGGCGCAAAAGGAGAGGGTGGCACTCATTGCATTCTTGGACTGGCACGCTGGTCTGCCCATATTTTATGCCCAGACTAAACAAGTCCTCAACTTAAATACAAGAGTGTTAAATCTCTCAGTCGAGTTTACACTTGGTTGTCTCATTCCAAACAACATTATTCACTTCTTAGTTGAGTTTAAGGCAATACACCGCACATGAATAGGGTAAAATATCACCATTCATCCCCAGATAATAGATTATATTAAGAATGGCAAAGAGTTTTTGTATTACAAGTGTTCTGAAATGTTGTTTAAATATTTAAATGAGACATTCTCTAATTAAACTGATTTGCAAATTTCAAGAACAGAAAGATGAACATTGGATAAAGCCTTGTTGACACGTGAATCAAACGATTTTGGATATTCGTTTTCATCACTCCACTAATGAGAAAATAACTTAAAATTCATTATGGGTTTTTTTTTTCGGAATAAAATTAGGCAAGAAAACCCAAGGAACAAAACTGTAAAGTTTGGAGTAAGTGCTACTGAAGTAGAGATTTCTCAAGTAGATTAAATGCAATAAAATAAACACTTAAACATGTATTTTAGATTCTTTCCACTAGTCTGAAACAACATGAAAAACCAAATATCCCAACATCTCAAGAATGATCAGTGCATGAAAAAAAATGTTTTGCCTGAAGTGTCTTGCTTTAAATCATTAAGCCCAAGAACAAATTACTTACATCTCACAGCTGTGACTATTTCACTCATATTTGCAAAACAATTTCTCATTATTTGGACATTTGTTAAAATTTAGGGGCCTTCTGAACTATGATCCACCCTCTAGATTGGTAAGGCCTACCTGTACAGCGTTCATTCGAGAGCTTCTGGATGCTAGCAGACAGTCGCCGCACTTGAGGGAAAACAGAAGCTGAGATAATTACAGATGCTGAGGTCAGGTGAGCCCCTACCAGCTGCGGATGTCCGTGCTGCTCATCAAAATCACTGTTAAAGTTGTCATGGTCTGACAGATGAAGGTTTAACAAGAAGAAAAGAGCAGATGCTACCGAATCATTTCCACTGCTCATTTTCACAACCTGCAAAAGTGTGCGAAAAGAAAAGGGGTGAGATATTACAAGTTGTCTTTGCCTTTTCACTTCAGCAAATCTAGCAGGAAATGCAACTCACACATTCATACTGAGAAAAAAAAGAACAGATCCACACACTGGAAAATGATTTCAATATTATCATTAAACTTAAATACCTTGTGTGTATAACGGTTTACATAAATAAACCCTATTTGCAATTTTTAAAAATTGCATTGATTTAGTTTGAATTCGCACAATGTGATCCATACAAAAATGTACGATTTTTTAGGAAAACTGTCAACATGAAGGTAACGTAAATAACATTGTAAAAATTAATACGCATTAGCCACGAATTTACCAAAATGTAAAAATAGTTGCAAATTCCCATGTGTACATATAATGTAAATTAAAGATGGTAAGCACAAGAATGAGACAGCAATATATAGTATAAGTTAACTAGCAGAATGCTAACTCCCAAAACAGCAGAATAACAATAATAAGCATAACATTTTCAGCATTAATCCAATAAAGTTTGAGCATTTGAAACAAGCTCAAATTTATCACTTGCAGTTAACTATTAGCTTAGCTAGCATTAGCGTATAGTAACATGCCAAATATAAAATTTCCTATAACATATGTAAATTGTAGACAGGAAGCACACAAATGAGGTACTTACCATGCTAGCAATTTGCACAGCAATAGTATGAAGTAGCATAATGCTAGCTCCCAAAACAGAAATTAGAACACTAAACATTCTCAACATGAAACCAATAAATCCTATAAAGTTTAAGCATTTAATAGCTCAAATTAATCACTTGCAGTTTACTAGCTAGCAATAGCATATATTAGCATGCCAAACAACATTTTTTACAACATTATGTTAATTGTAGGCGAGAAGCACACAAATTAGGTTTTTACCATGTTAGCATTTGCACAGCAATATAGGCTACAGTGTAATATAACTAGCATAATGCTAACTCCCAAAATGTCAAGATAGCATAATTCTCAACATTAACGAGTTTAGGCATGTGAAACCAACTCTTTTTTTAATTATTGCAGTACTAGCTTAGCTAGCAACAGAACATGCTAAATGTAGTTTTACCACATAAAATTTAATTGTAGGCAGACTTGTATAACTAGCATCCAAAAGGTCAACATAATACCCTGCCTGTTTTTACCCTTACGAAAAACAACCATGGTTTTATTATAGTAAAAGTGTAGTAACCATGGTTTTTTGGCTAATTGATTACCATTTATATAACCACAGTTTTACCACAAATACCATGGTTAAACTATGGTTAGAGTAGCAAAACCATGGTTAATTTGTGGTTACCATGGTTTAACTACAATAACCATGGTTTTTTGGTTTTATTTGTAGTAAAACCATGGTTCATTTTCGTAAGGGTAGCAATGTTAAATTAACGTACATGTAGTCCAAATTTGTACATGTAGCCTGGTTGAGAATTCAAATATTTTAATTAAGATATTTGAGCAAGGATTGATTCTTAAATGCATACTATAAACAGTAGTGATTCAACTTAGCATACTTAGCAGTAGCTCAGCTAGTATGATTCACCTCACGTTAAATTCAACCACAAAAGCAATTTTAAAGAGCCTAACCATATAAACAGACATAAACATCATTCCAGTTAATCTGACTGCGAGATTGCAGCGGCGAGACAGGTCTGAGACAGAGAGCATACTGCCCACCTCAGCGTGACGTATTCAGACGGCATCCAGGCGGGCTGCCAGCATGGTCTCGTGCACAACAGCATCTTAAAAGATTAGGAAATGCTTCTTAACCTGCTTAACACAAAACTACCTTTGGCAGTAACACAGGCTCACCTGACCAAATGTGACAACCACTTCCACAAAAGATCATTGGAGGCAATGCTAGTGAAATTGCAAATATGCTAGTGAAAGCTTTATTGTCTAGAAAACACAAAACTCACTAACAAGATCCCTCTTAAACAACTAACAAGAACTGAGAGTCCGAGTCTCCCACGTCCATCTAGTGGGTTATTAGAACAATGTAGGCCATGTCAACAACAATGCTGGATGCTAATATGTACCTCGTCAAGCTACAAACTTATCATGATTTTAAATAGTTATAGATGCTTTGAATGAAAACGTAGTTAGCTACACTACAAACTATTGACACAAATTAGCTAGCTAGCAAACTAGCTATGGGGAAAATATCTTCTTAAATGTGTAACTATTATAAGTTCACATTTAATAAAACAAATGAGGTCGACAAATATATTAAACAAGCTGTTGACCTACTGAAAAACTAACTAATGAAGTTACTCTTCAAGACTGGGCTACAATTGTCTCCTTTGGTTCTATTTTGTAACAATTTTAGGAATAACAATGCAATTATGATAACAACATATAAACATTAGTGGCGTTCCTACTCCCTGAGCACAGATATCTGTTTAAGTTCACTTCACATGACAAAAAGCAGGAACAGCAAAGTCAAACATGTTTGCTCCCTTTGGATTTAAGATGGAGGAATATCCTGTGAAGTCCACTTTGTAGGGCATTTATGGTTGAATAGAACACACCTATTATAAACAAAAAAGTGTTTGCAAAGTATACAAGAACAGCCTATAGACATCAAGTTGATGCTAATTGCTTAGTGCATAAAAATAATTGTGGATTTAGCAATTAGCATCATCTTCATATCTATGGTTTGTTCTTGTAGGCTATACTTTGCAAAAACAAAATCATTTCTAACATTTACAGCTATGCACTCAGTTGGCTTTGCCTTATCAATTAACCAAATCATAACTTGGCGAACAACAGGACATTAGCATATAGCCCTTGCAACAGCAAAAACGGATTCTAGCGCTGAGAGGGTTTTCACCAGATGCAATTACTTCCTAACTTCTTTCACTAGCTCATCCTCTTTTCTTGCCCTCCTCCTCTGTATCCTCTCAGCCTCCGTTCTGGGAGAGGCTCGGTGACAGATGGGTTTGGAACATCCGGCTGAGGGTCGGGATTTAGGGAAGCGGCTAATCTAAAACAAAAACAGCAGTTGGCAGATACCGCCCCCTCAGTTGAAGACAAGCTGAGTGATTAGAAGAGTTGAGAATGGTCGAGAGCACCTGGAGAGGATTACAGACCAGGAGACACACACACACAAAGCGCTCTGTTCTCTAGGGCACTGCTTTGTTGGCAATTTTTGGGATTAGCAGGGCCTTCCCATAACACACCTGCACATCAGTGTGGGATGGATGACGACCATTCACTTACATAAAGGCTTACAGACAGGAAGAAGACATGACATAAGTGGACTAAGCGTGTATTATCCTACTGTGTCAAAAAAAAAAAGGTAACGGAGACACAGTCATTGCATAATGCTGCTTGGAGTATTATGCCTCATCTAATAATACGTAGTAGGTTAAGATAATTACAGCACAATTTATGAAACCAGAGCCCGATTCATTTGATGGAATGTGACCAATTGCAAAGAATAAAGACTTAAGTTACACCTATCAAGGATTAGCGACAAGACAAAGAAATTATATAATTTTAATATACTAATATAGGAGCGAGTCTCACGAAAATGTACACATCAAAAGGATGTTTTTTTTAAGTAATAATTTTACGTATATTCATTTAAAATTATATTTCATTTATATAATTTATTATTGTAATACAATTCATTATTATTAAATGAATAGTTTTATATATTTATAATTATATTATAAATGCATTATACTTATAAAAATATTATTACAATTTCAATTATATTAAAATGGTATCCTGCATAAAGTAAAATGTTTTTTTTTTGTTGCATTGTGACATTTTCTTGACAATTACTATTTTCCCAAATCTAAATTGTAGATTTAGTATGATTGCAAATTACAATTTCATTATATTATAGCATTACGAGTGAGACTTTGGGGTAAATAAAGTCACATATTCATTTTTTTAATCCAAAAAATGCATCAGAGTGCTTTTCTAAGCATGAACGGCTCAGGGAGTTTAGAGTAGGAGCCTAACTTGACCTAACTTTTCCAACAAGCTGAAGTGAAACTCTTGTCATGCAGCCAATCCAATCAGGCCAGATGGAAAGCTGAGACTCACCGTCACATACACTTCCTTAAGGATAAACTGACAAACAGCACAGGTTCATTCAGACTCACTCCACCCGGCTAGAGACCCAAACAACAAGAGAGGGTGTAGAGAAGGAAGATTACACAGATGTCTCCACCTGCCAGCTCTCAGTCAGGAGGCATCAAGGGAATAGGCTGAAAGTCTTGCTTAAGGAAATGCCATCAGGATTGAGATGTGGAGATGGAGTCTGGATGTTCGAGTGGCACATGACTGGCCAGGCACATGGACACTAGATCAGCTGTGATGCAGTCCTACACACAAGAACACACTCACACACACGTAATGGCACATATGTGCTGTGTGTCTCTATAGTCAGCCAGAATTAGTGTTCAGTTGTAGGGAAGACTGGGGCTAGTTGTCACACTGTTTACTTCGGTAAATAAATGGATTTATTAACACATGCAATTTATAGTGAGGACAAAAACAGCCAATCTGACAAATTTATAATTTGTCAGTCGGATCTCATTAGTATTTGTAGGCATTCATACGTAACGTTTATACTAAATATGCTGACTCATACCATATGGATGTATTGACAGCATCTAAAATGTAAAAATAGAGTCTTTCTATTATATTTATATTATAAATGCATATTTGTATAGTTTATACATATATATATTTATCAATATCTATAGATATTGAGCCCCTAAACCCAACCATACCCTAAAATATGAATTGGCGGATAATAATAACAACAATATACTTTGGTAACACTTTACAAAATGTATTTTGGTAACACTTTACAATAAGGTTTAATTTGTTAACATTAGTTAACTACTTCAGTTAACAAGAAAAAAAATTACAAAAATAAAATAAAATAATTATATATATATATATATATATATATATATCTATATCTAAATAATCTCAGTTAATGTTAATCTCAACATGCTCTAACAATGAACACTAACAATGAACAGTTGTATTTATTAAATAATGTTAACAAAGATTAATAAGTACTGTAACAAATGTACTGTTTATTGTTAGCTGAAACTAGTTAATTAATTAAATAACCTTAAATAATTAAGTATCATTGTAAAAAATAGCAACACTTCTTGATGTCATGATTATTATGAAATATTTTCAATATTACATATATTTAAAATATATATATTTTTTTTTTATAATGACATGTTTCTAATATTTATTGTATTTGAATATTTAAAAGTTTGTGGAGTATTTGCAATATCTTTTAATCACAGCTGATGGAATCTTGTAGGCATTTGCGAAGAGTTGCATGTCTGAAAATTTGCATGCCTGAAAATTTGCAATGGAAATTAGGAGGAAATGATGAATGAAAAACATTTGCCAATATGTTTATCCTTTTTTTAAGAATGGATTACGTTTGCAATTTTATGGTGTGTTTGTAATTATTTAAGCTATAGCTCTCAAATTGTAAACAAAATAAAAGTGAATTTGTTAATTAATAATTAAATTATATAATTTTCATCCAGTGTAACATTTAAAATTTTAGGCAAGGTAAATAACTTATATGACTTAAACAAATAAATAAAACATTGTTTATGACTTCAATAAAAATAAAAATAAAAAATAAAGTAAATAAATAAATGTTTGTCTGCAAATAAATTAATACCGCACCAGAACTAACATTAATAAACTCAATAAAATCAGCCTATTAATTCCATAAATTCAATATTTTATGAACCTAAAATAAGTCAAATGCTGTCAATATTCCAATAATGTACATTTCAATGTCTAAGCAAAATTATGCAAGTAACCACACTTTCTGTACAAATACTTAGGATTACTAATGAGATCAAGGTGGATAGGGATACAAAAATAAAAAATGATATGTTTCCACAGGAAGTTCTGTTCCTCTTTTCATTTCTACAGTACAAAGTAAATACGTTTTGACAAGGTCAGATTTCTCAAACCGGTTGTAGGGAGACAGGACGGATGTTCTAGCTTTTGCAATGACCCCTGGTAGCACCTCTTTCCAGTTAAAGGACCGGCCCCATATGTGGAAGGTGGGAAGTTCCGTACGTCCTTATCAGCAGCAGGGACAGCCTGTTCTCACATTTCCTCCTCCAGCTGAATGGACACAAGAAAGAAAAAAAACAGATATCTATGAAAACCGGAAGCTCATGAGACTTTACAGGAAAAGGGCCCTTTTCTAGACTTTGCAAAATGTAAGCATAACAAAGAATATAGGCTAGTTTCAGATGTGAGAGGAAATTGTAGAGACAGAATCAGTTTTTGGAAAATCATGACAAATGGCTCACCAACATTGGCGTTTTCCCACACGAATGGCATTCCCGGGTGAACAAAAAACCTATCAAGGCAAAGGTTTTAAAAAGCAAAGCGACAGATATAATATGTAAAACATCACTACTAATCACTTCAATGTAAAACACAAGTCCACAACAACAACATAAATTGTCTTTGGTGTGAAATAAAAACACGCTCTCTTTTTTGAGAATGTTCCTTTGAGATTTTATTAAGTGCAGCTGTTTTAATCAGCACACCTCTGTGTCCTTTGAACTTGACATCTCTCTTCTGAAAACACATCAGGTTCCCTGTGTTATTCAATCAAAGAAAAACTAAAACACACTTGGGGTCAAAGGATTTGCTACAGGCCGTGCAAATGTGTGACTTCAAAGGGTGTTGGGCTTAAAAAAAACCGTTTGAGATAAGAGCACAGGGGGTTTTCGGTTAGCAGGATAGACTTGTTTTAAGGTTCTGGGGAAAAGCCAAGGAGGAAAGTATCTGAGTGGGGGGTTATTAACCCTTCACACCTTTTAAAACACCTCTCTTAAGGAGATTTTAACACTTTGAGAGTCTGTGTTAACCCATTGTTTTTCATTCATCATTTCGTTCTAATTTCCAATGCAAATTTCAGACTCGCAACTGTTTGCAAATGCCTACAAGATTCCATCAACTGTGATACAAATAGTGCAAATACTCCACAGCCTTTTAAATAATCAAAGATAATAATTATTATTAGAAATATTAAAAATTATTCAGAAATTACTTTAGTATGCATGTATGTAATATTGAAAATATTTAATAATCAAGAAGTGTGACAGACTATACATCGACTATTTTAAATAAAAGTTACTACTTTTAACGCCCAAAAAAGAAAAAAAGTCCATGTCATGTAAAGGGATGGTTCACTCAAAAAATATTTACTCACCCTTTTTTTAAATGTCCTGGCTAATGCAAGCATTATAATACGGAAGGTGGTAAGCCGGAAGCTAGATATTTTACTTTATAAAGTGTTAAATATGGATATTTTTCTTACACAAACCCATCGGTTCGCTTCAGAAGGCCTTTATTAACCCCTCTGAGCTGCGTGGATTACTTTTATAATGGATGGATGCATTTTTTTGGTCTTCAAATTGTGGGCTGTCATTCGCTACCATTATAAAGCTTGGAAGAGCCAGGACATTTTTTAATGTAACTCTGATTGTATTCGTCTGAAAGAAGAAAGTATACCTAGGATGGCTTGAGGGTGAGTAAATCATGGGGTCATTTTAATTTTGGGGTGAACTATACCTTTAAGTACAACATTATTATTATTATTTTTTTTTTTCTTTTGTTTTGATGCCTGTAGTCAAAACTCATTTCCCATGTGAGGTTGGAACAAGTTTATATACTAGCCAAAAATAAATCAAAACTGGGGTGAAGCCACCTGGATTTGGAAAACACCCCACTCAATAAACCAGGTGTGAAGACCCTTTAAAACACAGATGTGAATAGGAACAAATGCTTTAAAAAGGTCATAGCAAGCGCCGCAGATCTCAAGATAAGTGCATGATGGATTTATGACAAGACTAAAACAAGTGAATCCAATTCAGTCCTATAGATCAAAATGCTTTGAAGCAGCAGTTATTTCTGGTCCTCGAATTTCTAGTAGTTTTAATATACAGCCCAAAAGCAATGTGTTTTCTATCATCCTCCATTGCTCAAACCGGGGGGTTCTGTCACCAGTTCGGAAACTTCAAGAAAGATCTCCGATCCACAACAGGTGTATACCTATCTTTAAACTTTCCGCTCCATAAAACGATTTATATTTGTTGAAAGGGAAAACCTCTCAACAGACGTTCCCCCAATCTAAAAAAAAATGGAGCAGGTCTATTCTGTGCAGGTGGCACTGCAGAAACAATATGAGTGACCTCTTTTCCATTCCTCCATCTTTATCTGTTCTTCCCTAGAGCAGAAGGTCAGAGGGAATTTCCTCAAAGTGCTCTGATTCAACGCCAGCCAGTCCTGGCTAACAGAAGGAAGAACTAGTCCTCTGATGTCTGTGTTGGGGGTATAATGTTTACCTTCCCCTGCCTCACAAGCATTGAACCACTTTACCATATGTGGGTCTTGCAAGAACCTGCATGTGCACAAATCCATAAATAAACAGACACATGCGCGAGCAGGCAACCGCACACAAGCACTTTTACACAGGCACACGTGCATAGATTTCTATTGTCTTCTCTTTGTTCTTCAGTCGTAAGTTGGTTGCTCTAGCCCATTTTCAGTGCCCCGCCGGAGACAAGGGACTTGGTTTGTGCACAGAAAGGTCACAATGTTGAAGATATCAGGTGCATTATCTAATAATTAATTTAATGGATTGTTTTTACTGCCGTTTTATGTAAGACTGTTGTGAAGACTTAAGCAGAACTGCTACACACAGTAGGATGTGGTACGCAAAGCAAACAAGCACCGCTGGGCCCTTCTGTCGATTGGCTCCCTGCTTCCGTCTGACCTCCACCCAGAGGAAAGCCACAAGGCTGCGGCTGATTGAGAAAGAGTAAACAACACAGCGAGTGTCTCTGAGGACACTTACTCAGTCTCTCTCTCTCTCTTGCATAAACATGCACAAGCCATTCATGCTGCCTGGGACACAATCGTATCAAAGACTCAAGCTGTAATTCATTCATAATGGTCTCTATTTATATAGTACATGTGATGCAGTAGATTTGGATACAGTAAAAATCTGTGCATGCATGTCTATTCTTTCACTCTTCCTGGAGGATGACAGCCCTCACTGCTGTCAAAACATGACTGGGATGTTGTCTTAGCTGCAGCTGTCCTCTGAAAATGTTTTTTTTTTTTTTTTGGTGAGACTGCTGTATGATCCCTCAAACCCCCTTCTGCCATTCCTTCATCCTGCTTTCAGTCTTTTCATCGTGTGTCCTTATGTCCTTATTTGGAATGACACAGCTGGATGTCTTTAAGCTGAAAATGAAAAAAAAAAAGAATAAGGGATTTGGTGTGTCCCCCTCTGCAGGCCAGAGAAAGTCACCATTGAAGTGAGGACCACTGGGGTTGGGTATCCCCCTCATGCAGACGATCCCTCAGTTTCCTCGTCAGATCGGTCCACTTGTTGTGTCTGTTGCAAAAGCAGGACCTGGTTGTCCAGGCACTTCCTCAATTTGTCTTCGGTCAGTGTAAGACGCTCTTCGAGGACGGCAACGGTCTGAGAGACGAAAACCAAC